>CM032456.1:189172263-189307263 GCA_019049505.1 Pachyrhynchus sulphureomaculatus
TTTTTATATTAGACAATAAGAATTTGTCAGTGAACGAGGGTGAATTGAAAAGTCTTGAAAAAATGAAGTAAATGACATTTTTTTCCAAACACAAAAATTCAACATAACCTCTATCGAACAAAATTTGGTCCAGCGAGATTCCAATTTTTTTATTCCTGCAGAAAAAAAATCGTTTCGACCTGTACGTAATACTCGTGTACTGTAAAGATAACCTCTTCATTTGACGAAAAGTTCTGAGGTTAGGAAACTAAAAAAGTCAGTTAGGGTCAAATCTGCGGAATAGGATAGGTAAGGGATCATTTTGAAGCCCAGCTCGTGCGCTTTTGCCCTTGCAACAACTGTTGATGTGTGAGCAGCCGCATTCTCCTGTTGAAGGAACACTTTTTTGTGATAAAACCGTTTTCGCTCTTTTCGGTGCACTTTCACCTCCGCCAACTCACTGTTTTGACTGCCGTTTGGTCTCCGGGTATAATGGTGGATCCACGTCCCGTCTGCAGTCCCAAAATGATACCAGAAGTCCTTCGGATTACGCTACAACTTTCCCAATACGATTTTAAAATGTCCTATCTCGAACATTTTTGATCTGAAGGCAACAAATGCGGCACCCATCGCGCACTCAGCTTTTTAGTGTTCCATACGGAACACTTATAAACTCATTTCGGTGTCTGTCCGTCTGTCACACCCGATTTTCTCCGAAACTATTTGACGTAGAAAGTTAAAATTTGATACTAATATAGAAATTGATGACCTCATCAGAGCCGTGTAGTTTTGAAAGTTAAATTTTGACTTAAGAGGTTAGTTTTGGGGGGTGAAATTGGAAGTGAAAAATATTTTTTTTACTAGGTCATCGAGTGGGGTGTCAAATAAAAGCTTGTAAAACACAAGTTCAAAAATATATATAATGTCTTACATCTGCACACTTTTCTTTGTATTATTTTGAAAAAATCGCGAAAAATCGCTGTCTCCCCTCTATTTCAAAAAGTACTGTTCCAAAAATTTTGAAAAAATTCTGGAATATTCTCCACGGGGTGTAGATTGAACGAAAATTATCACGAGTGCATTACCTTTAATAATTTATCTGGTATATAAAAAAAAACCAAAAATTTCAAGGTCATCTGTTTTCAATAAAGATCGGAAACAAACTTTGTTGAAAACTCATTTGGGGTGTTTTTGTGAAGTCACTGATCATTTTATATCTCCGTAACAAAATATTTTATTTCAGAAGCAATCAACGTACGGAACACTAGTTGGGCAAGTTCAACTTGCACTTGACTGGTTATTCATTTTTAGAACTTCATGCAGCATGTTATGTACCCGTTCATAAGAAATGTCTATCATCTCAGCAATCTCATGAAGCTTGACGCGAGGATCTTCCACGATAGCATAAATTATATTGACTATTTCTTTAGAAGCGGCGTTTAAATTCATTTATTTAGTAATAAACGGACTTGAGTGCTAGGGCGGAGCCCTCACGAATTTCCTTTAGTCTATCTCGACTGCAATCCCCTTTTTTTTAAAAAAAAAAAAATGTTTTATCACTACACGATATTCGGCTTTATCCATTTTTACGAAACGTGTAACACCGATCACTTTGATGGCAACAATTAAATGCGTGTTGTATGTTTTTTTTGTGAGTCTAGCACACGTGCTGCAGGGAAATCCCTAAATTGCTACAGAAGCGTTACGTGTGCGGAAAAAGCGATTTACGTTGGTCTCGAATAGCTGTAAAATGTACTCGATCGGAAACACAGTCCTGGGCAAATTGTTCCAAAGGGATGAGGTACTCTATATAAAAGACTGCTTAAAAAGGGTTGTACGACGAGTAACAAGCTGAATCTCATACTGATGTGAAGTATTAGCTCCACGTGTATTTCTAGCATGCACCGCTCTGGGAGAAATTAGGCAGGCTATATCCATAGAACACTTTCCATGAAAGTCTCCAATCAGGCGAACAGCTCTCTTCTGAATAGAATTCAACAAATACAATGTATGTTTGGGACCAGAGCCTCAAACTTGGGAGCAGTATTCCATAGTTGGTAAAATTTGAGCTTTGTATAGAATTAATAGTTGCTATGGAGTGTAAAGCTTCCTAATTCGAAATAATATTCCCAGCTTTTGAGACTGCTTATTCCTTATCTTACCTAACGTAATAAAATATAGCCTATAACCTGGCCAGAGAACATATGCACGTTTTAAAAAAAAAGCACGTAAATCGAATAAGTGGTTCTCCAGTGATAAACGCACTAACGGACAGACATACAGACAGACAGAGAGACGTTACATTTTTATATATATTACAGATGGATGTAATTACCGAAATAGAAGTAAAGTATAATCTAGTGCAGTAGATGATTTAGCATTCAAAAGAAATTTATTGATTCGGCAACTGACAGGTTTTGAAAAAATATTGTGGATTCAAGTCGATGAACTGGGTTGCCTTCTTTTTAGCATCTTTTAATGAAATGAACTGGAAACCGACGAGATGATGTTGCACTGACCAAAATAAACAGTGATTAGACGGGCCCACGTCCGGAAAATATATTGCGTAATGGAGAACTTGATATTCTAAAGAAATCCGGCGCCATTTTCGCCTACGATGATGAGTGTAAATAGCTATTAGCCAAGACATATCGATAAGAAAGTAACAAGTTTATTTTATTGCATTTACTTGATTCAAAATTCAAATTCAATTACAGCACTCTAGATGAATATATAAAAATGTAACCATATATATAAGAGGTAAAGTACCAGAAATACATTTTCATGAAACCATTAAAATAACTTAGAAACATACAGAGTGTTTCAATTAAAATATGACAGTTACGACAATTCCTTCCAACAAAGTAAAGTTATTTGGTTATTATTTTCTAATTATGCCCTAAAATTATGTCATAGAGTTTTAAATTATCTTAATTTCAATCATATCCTGAATTAGTCCAAATAACAAAAAATGCTCGCCATCACTTTGATTGTCATATACATAAGTAAATCGACCTGCTTTCTTTGTGTGTCTTTCATACGAGGGTTGTACGATAAGTATCTGGCCTCTGCCACAGACTATTTAAAAAATTATATTTTTTGTCAAAATTTCAAGTCGCTGCATCATTTAGTTTGTTCGACGCGCCTAGACCAATTAATATATATCATTTAGTTTATGAATGGCAGCCATTTAAACAGAACAACTTTTGTGACAATGGAAAAAATTGAATATCGAGCAGTGATAAAATATTTGTTTTTAAAAAAGAAAACGAATGATGAGATAAAAACGGAACGCAGTGAAGTTTATGGGGACTTTGCACCTTCGTTCTCAACCATAAAATATTGGACAGCTGAATTCAAATATGGCAGTACAACTATTTTTAATGAGGAACGTCCAGGTGGTCCAAATGGGGTCCCCACATCAGAAATGATTGAAAAAATCCACGATAGAGTGGTAAATGATCGGAGAGTGAAAGTGAGTGAGATTGTTGAAACTGTGGGTATCTCAATAGAACATTTTAACAACTCATTTGGCTATGAGAAAAATGGGTACGGCGATTACTCACAATTGACAATAAACACGTACGTGTGTCAACTTCAAAAGAATGTTTGGCGATGTTAAAGTGCAATCGTAATAATTTTTGGCATCAATTCATATTGTTGATGAGACATGGATTCATCACAGCACACTAGACACCAAAGAACCGGAGCCAAAGAAGGCCAATGCGACGTTATCGTCCAACAAAGTCATGGTCACGTTTTAGGATGCACGCGGCATAATCCACGTCGATTATAAAAGGCAAAACGATTACTAGAGAGCATTATGTCAACTTTTTGGATCGTTTCAACTATGCTCAGCATTTGGCGAGGAAAAAATTCTCCTTCATCGAGACAGTGCACTTAAGTCATCGCCATGGCAAAATTCTATGAGTTACGAATTGTTTCTGCATCCACCAGATTCGCTTTAGCCCCCAGCCATTATCTCCTATTTCCGAATATGAAAAATGACTCGGCGGAAAAAATTTGGCTCAAACGATGAGGTGATTGCTGAAATAAACGCCTATTTTAAAGGGTTGGAGAAATCGTATTTTTTAGATGGGATACATAAGATAGAAAAATGTTTGACTAAACGTATCGAGCTAAAAGGAGACTATGTAGAAAATTACAATAAATTTTACACATAAAAATGTCTTTTTCTTGTCAAAGCCAGGTACTTATCATACAATCCTCGTATCAACGTAGTTCATTATAAGGATCTCTTAGAAAAAATATATCAAAAATATTGACGTTAATTATGTTCCACGAACTAGTTTGATGGTTGCTTGTTTAGTTAATGTTTCGATCTCAATTAGGTCCTCAGGATTATAGAAATGAGATCTTTCATGCCGAGATAAAAATACATTATACTGAATCATACTTATAACTGCAAATTAGCTTGTAGGTTAATATTGAATTATATTTTAGAACAAGAGATATATATATATATATATATATATATATATATATATATATATATATATATATATATATATATATATATATATATATATATATATATATATATATATATATATATATATATGTTTTGACGGATGTTTTCACGGGTGTAATATGATAACTGTGTGTCTCGGATTTCCCGTGTAGGCTGGATATCCTGAGAAGGATTGTTTAACAGCTGACGTTTCAATGGGATCTCACCCATCTTTTTCAAAGCTTACGTGATGGAATCAACTTCGAGATTCCATCACGTAAGCTTTGAAAGAGATGGGTGAGATACCATTGAAACGTCAGCTGTTAAACAATCCTTCTCAGGATATCCAGCCTACACGGGAAACCCGAGACACACAGTTATTATATATGTATATACATATATATATATATATATATATATATATATATATATATATATATATATATATATATATGTATATATATATATATATATATATATATATATATATATATATCATATATATATATATATATATATATATATATATATATATATATATATATATATATATATATATATACAAACGAAGTAAAGAAAACTGGGAGAGGATATCGATTGGGAGACAAAGAAATAAAAATAATATGCTACGCCGATGATGCAGTAATCATATCAGAAGACGAAGATAACTTACAGAGACTCCTACATAAGTTCCAAAAAGCAGCAAAAGTGTTTAATATGCAAATGTCTGTAAAGAAAACAAAATCCCTTACAATATCTAAGAAACCGAATAGATGCAAACTCGCGATTTATGATCAGAGTGTAGAACAAGTGATGTCCTTCAAAAATCTAGGGGCAAACATAACAAGTACCAGTAACCTTAAGGAGGAAGTAAAAACTCAAACAACAAAGGCATCATTAATATCAGGATACTTAAGAGATATAATTTGGAGAAACAAATATATGAGCACCAGGAGCAAAGTAAGAATATGCGTAAGACCGATCATGACGTACGCGATAGAAACCAGAGCGGAGAACACAATAACAAAACGACTCCTAAGAACAACAGAAATGCGAACACTTAGATCAATAACAGGACATACCTTATTTGACCGGAGGAGATGTGAAGAAATAAGGGAAATGTGCGAAATACAGGATATGGTGAGATGGGCAAGGAATAGGAGAAGAGAATGGAGAGACCATGTGGACAGAATGCCAAATGACCGGTTGGCTAAGGTTGCAAAAGAGGAGCGACCAAAGACACCTCGACCGCTTGGAAGACCACCAATAAGATGGTATGAGAGCTGGTCTTCATCATAGCAATTGTTTCTGGGAAACCTTTGAAGTGAACACAGGACATGGTCCTAACGTAGGAAGAAGAAGAATATATATTTATATATATATATATATATATATATATATATATATATATATATATATATATATACATATATATATATATATATATATATATATATATATATATATATATATATATATATATATATATATATATATATAGAAAAGAAAACATGTATTGTCGTTGTTGTATGTTTAGAGGATTTTGCTCTTGCATCAAAGACACCTCGACCGCTTGGAAGACCACCAATAAGATGGTATGAGAGCTGGTCTTCATCATAGCAATTGTTTCTGGGAAACCTTTGAAGTGAACACAGGACATGGTCCTAACGTAGGAAGAAGAAGAATATATATATATATATATATATATATATATATATATATATATATATACATATATATATATATATATATATATATATATATATATATATATAGAAAAGAAAAGAAAACATGTATGTCGGCTTTAGAGGATTTTGCTCTTGCATCAAAAAAATTGGTTTCCAAAACTATGGACTACCTGGGCGTGCCATCTATGAATTGCCAAACATATACGTTCTGCTTCATATCAAAGCTCCTTAGCCAGCCTAGCTGAAGTGTCGAATTGTAAACACCCAGCATCAGCAGGAGAGACACAAAAGTGCCAATATCCAATAAACCTCAGTGTCACCTGGTGTGAAACCGGCAAGACTTTTAATTCAAGAGAAAAACGCATGAGTGAAATAAAATATAGTACCTTTGTTATTGTAAGCGAAGAGGGTACTAATACCACTATTAATTAAAAGCAGTAGCTGTAAAAATAGAGTACTAATCGCATTATAGGATATTTAGCGGAACTCTAAAAAAATAAAGATCAATAAAGAGATTTTGCAACGCTTATTTTGGTAGGTCACTGTCTTTATCTTTATTTGAAGCATGCGCCCACCCCTTGGAGTTTGCGCAGCAGTAAAGGGAAGAAATTACATATAAGTAGTCAGCTGTTATTGTTATTTGAAGAATGCGCCCATCATTCGGAGCTTGCGCAGTATTGAAACAAAATAAGAGAATCCTTTATTAAGGATAACGAGTTCCCTTATTTAAGAACTTATAAGAGAGATTATTTGAAGTTCGTTATTCTTATCGCTAGTAGGGCCTCTTTTTCCTACTTAGGTATACAAACCACTAAGAAAATACAGTAAAATTGAAATGATAATCTATTATTGCAAATAACACTGACAACAGTTAATTTGTGTTTAGATTATGTTGGAATTTTACAATCTTTGACACAATAGGATTACAGTGTGTGAAGTGCTAATTTCAAATAACATTTTATTTATCTCACATTCGTATTACCTTGGAAATATTGAAGGAAGTGATAGAAACCTACTGGACACAATTTTAATTTAGAAACTTGTGTTGACCCATCAAATACTAATAACCGGAGTGTTTAACCATGAAATGAATTGAAAAAATCCCCTAAGTTTTTAGACGATGAATACTAACCTAACCTTGCAATTGCTTTGCGTTAATACTGCGCATGCTTGGGATAACGATAAAGACAAAGGAATGTGAAAAATAAGCGTTACAATAATATATATATAATATAAATGAGAATACTGTTGACTCCGGTATAGAAATCTCGTTAGTACTTCGTCCTCCATCTTATTTTATTTATACCTTCGCTCTCGAATTAAAGGTTTTGGAGGTTTCACAGCGGATGGCGCTGAGTTTATTGGCTACTGGGTGTACACCTTGGAAATCTCTCCTGCTGGCCCTGGATGTCTGCGAATTGCCTCTTTACCGAGGCTGCCTGATGAGCTCTAATATAGAGCGAAACATGTATGTCCTAGTTTGCTATTTCAAAGATGGTATGCCCAGGCAGTCTACAGCTTTAAATGTCAACAAAGATCACGGCTTTCGTTCGCTAAAGCCGATATACATATTTTCTTTTCTTTATATTTTTTTTAGGGACTATAAATATTTATATTATAATTTAAGTCTGTTTAAAATTTTTATCATTTGAAGTAGATTATTTTCTGTTTTATCATTTCCCTTCTAGGTATATTATTTCTCTGTATTCACGTTTATAATTAGGAATTTCATTTCAGTATTCATCTCGCATTTTTCTTCGCCTTTTAAACCTCTCTTTATTTTAAGGAGAAATTAGTTTTGCTTCTTTAGTGCCTTTAGGAAGTCTTTAACAAAAAGCTATTTTTTCTTTTAAAAAGCTATACAAAATTTCTTGTATGTATCTCATATCTTACGACCGAAATATTTTTCTCTGTGGAAGATTTTTTTGATTATTAAGTGACTCATACTTACTAATAGTTTAGTATATTTTTACGTTCCTGACTAGGAAAGTATTGTATTCGTGAAAAAAAGTACATCTCAAAATTTTGACTTTTCTTCACGTTTTAGGGATCCTAGATCACGAAAAATGTAGTTGCTCATTTTTGTCATATCAATTTCAAACTTGGTACATAAATAACATCTAACAAAGAGATGAAGCCGTTTTAGAACGATATCGCTTCTGGCCAAAGGTGTGTAAGCGATGGGGGTAGATACAGTTTAAAAAATAGTACCAGTAATATGGAAGTTTTTCCTGATTTTTGTTAAATAGAAACAAATTTTTAGTAAAATATTTTCCTTGCTTTCAAATTTAACCCAAGGAAACGCTGAAGGTGGTGGGCGTAGCTTAATATTGTAGAATTTTAATAGCATTTTGAGATATTTACAGGTGTTTTGATTGATGTACTATTTATAGTCAAATATTTAAGGTGATAAAGTACGGCGAATGGATTTAAGGGAGTTGATTCCTATATATGGTGTCTTTTTCGGGGTTTGTGGCATCGAGGAATCTGAAAATTAAGTTATTTTTTCATTACTTTTAATTTTGGTGGGGGAAAGGGTGAAAGTCGTCAAATCTGTGTGTGGTTTTAACAGTATCATGGAAATTTTTCCACGTTTTTGGAGCGATAATGAACAAATTTTAACCATAACACTAGTTTACAAGGTTTTTGTTCATGAAATAAAACATTGTTTTGTTTGTTTATTTCAAGTATCCTCAAATTAAAAAAATATTTAAAAATATTCAAGTCGTCAAACTTTTATCATATTTAATAAGAAATATTTTATAAAAAAACATTTAAAGTACGAATAAACAATTAAAAATGACAAACTTAAGCCCTTTTTTTGTAAATAATTGTATCTGTATCTCTTACAACAGACGAACAGTAGTCTCCTAGTATGTTCTTGTCTCAGAAACCTTGATAATTTTGCCCAAAAAAATTTTAGATCCTGATGAAACGCTCGCCATGCTCATCACTCATACTTCCAAGATTTTCTGGAAAAAATCCAGATGGGGATGCGAAAAATGAATTTTGAGGGACATATTCACACCCATCAATACGTAATTCTGCAATAAATTTGCAACAATCTCTTGATACTTGTCATTCTTTCTATGACCTAAAAAATCTCGTACAAGTTTGAAGGAATTCCAGGCAGCCTTTTCAACGTCCGTCAAATGGCTCTCAAATGTTTCTTTCTTCATATCATTCAAAATTTTCTTGATTTGAGGAACTATAAATATCCCT
Source organism: Pachyrhynchus sulphureomaculatus (assembly GCA_019049505.1). Lineage (NCBI taxonomy): Eukaryota > Metazoa > Arthropoda > Insecta > Coleoptera > Curculionidae > Pachyrhynchus > Pachyrhynchus sulphureomaculatus. The sequence goes on from CM032456.1 coordinate 189,181,624, forward strand.
TCTTTTAGTTTAGCCTCAGAAAGATTTGTGAATACACTGCATAAGTACAGAAACTTTGGCCCTATCTTAATCAAAGCTTTGACAAAATTTTTCATTAAGCCTAACTTAATGTGAAGCGGTGGTAATATATTTTTTTTTGGGATAACCAACATGTATTTTTAATGTCCATTTTACCTGGAACGAATTCGGTTCTAATAGGCCAAAATTTCTTTTTATAGTGATCCTTTCTTGCCCTCGAGTCCCATAAGCACAAGAATCAACAGTACTTTATGTAACCGCCTTGCAAACCCAAAAGCATACCGATGACTTTTAGGTCACCACAGATATACCAATTGTAACATTCATATTTGACTAATTTAAGTAATATGGGCATTGTTTTATAGGTTTCTTTACAATTCACTGCATGACCTATTGGGATAGAAGGCTTTTTATTTCCATTGTGCAAAAGAACAGCTTTGAGACTTGTCTTCGGGGAATCCATAAAAAGGCGCCATTCTTAGACCCTGATGGAACATCTGCATATTCTATTTTATCTTTGTTTTTCGACTTGAAACCAAAAGTTTTAGTCAAGCAAAAAAGTCGGTTGCGTGGTTAGTTGGCTCTCTCCAGATCATTGGTTTACAGTTTGTGCAAACCACATAAGAAACACAGTATTTATCTTGATGTGACACCAGAAATCCAAAATAATATAAATAGGTGTTTTGCAGTGAGTTTCTTATAGGATAGTCTCGTTTTTTAACTGTACAATTTTGCCACAAACGTAGCAAAAATGGTTTGGATTAATTTTTACACATTTTAGACGACATTATTTACAGAATCAATCAAAGAACTGATTACAACTACTGCGGGTAGATAAGAAACACAAACGGTTTTATTTGCGAATTATGACGTGCTAGCAGAAAACAAAAATAATTTATTAACTAGCCTACCTAACTTATTCAAAAAATGTTTCGTTCAATGAACAAAAATAAGTATTTTTTTTGTAAACAAGTCTAATTATTTATTTACTATATATACTTATGCAACGTATAAGAGGCAAGGAAGTTAGAAGGGCGATTTCGTATTTATTCTGCTATAGGTATTATTAAGAGTTCTTTGAGTCAAGGAAATGAGACGTTACATTATTTTTTTGCTAGTTGCAATGTTACTAAGGGTAGAGGGTGAAAGGGCATAGTTTCAATATTAGTATATGAACTTCGCCTGATTTTTGGTTGGGATATTTTTAAAAATTTTAACCAATCGTTATAAAAGTTATATAAGGTGAAAAGGATGGGGTGGAAGGTTAGAAGGGTAGTTGCGTATATATCATAACATATGTACTTCTATTCTTGCCTTTTGATTATTAAAAATTTCGATAAAAATAATATGTAAAAGATATTGAGATCTGGTGACAAAGTACTAAAAAAAGTTAAGTTGATTTTTAGTGCAGGTCGAAATAATGATGAGATAGGGATGGTTTAGATACAGCAATATTATGATTTTATCTTCTCTGGGCTATCACCAGGAATATTTTTCTCGAAAAACTTGTGCTCTTTTGTTTATAAATAATTGAAGTTTTCAAAACTCGTTTTTTGAGCTTAAAATGTGAATAATTTCGGTTGTATCAGTCGGATCGAGACAAACAAGAAACTAAACTCTTCGTAGTGAAATTTCCAATAAATCGCCGTTGGTTTTAAATCCCCACAAAATTGAAAAAAAAACAGGCAAAAATCTTCTTTTTTTTCATTTTATTGTACAGGTTAGCTAAGTAAACCGACCGGCTTGAAACTTTCAGACAATATTCCTTTTGTTATAGCAAAAATACTCTGAAATTTTGGGACAAAAATATTGAACCCAGTGGACACAATTGAATTTGTAACTTAAAATTTGAATTGCCCGCCATTTTTTGCCATTTGGTCCAGAATGGATCAAATTTTTTTGGAGTCATTTTAACCGATTTTTTTTACATTTGTTTGTTAATCAAATAACAACAACTGACATTTTGAAAAAAAGAACTGTTATTGAAAATGATTTTTTTAAAAAAATAAAGGTCTCATGACCAGATATAATAAAAAAATTTCAATTTATTTTTCAAAATGACCAAAAAAACGCATTTGTTTTTATTTGATTAATTAACAAATGCAAAAAAAATTGTTAAAAATGAGTCTAAAAAATTTTTTTTTTAATGGCATCGGAAAGCTGGCGTCAAGACCTAAATTTTGAAAAACAAAAGATCCATTTTGGACTGAATGGCATAAAATGGCGGGCAATTCAAATTTTAAATAACAAATTCAGTTTTACCCACTGGATCGGTTCACTTAGTCGGCCTATAGAATAAAATGAAAAAAAAAAAACAGTTTTTTGTCGGTTTTTTCAATTTTGTAGGTTATTTACACATTTAAGCGGCTTAACTAACGAGGATTTGTTGGAAATTTCATTACGAAGAGTTTGGTTTTTTTTTGTCTTTTTAAGCTCGAAAAACGCGTTTTGAAAACTTCGATTGTTTGTAAACAAAAAAACACAAGTTTTTCGAGGTCCAAAACTCAGAACAATACTCCTGGTGATACCCCAGAGAGAATAAAATCATAATATTGCTGTATTTCGATTGTGCAATTTCAAATGCTTTTTTTTACTGCACTATATAGGAAATTATTGTTTTTACGTTCCTTGCTAAAGGGAAAGAATTATTTCCTCCAATTTTTGCTTTCCTTTACTTTTTAGTGTTCTTAGATCGCGAAAAATATATAGTTCCTTTTCCATCGATCTGTATAATATTTGAAATAGGGATGAGGCCTGTAGTTTGTGAGCGATATCGTTTTAAGAAAAGGGGGTGGAAAGGGTAGGTGTCCATAGGTTTTTATAATTTTATTCATATTATGGAATTTTACAAATTCAGTACTTATTTTAGAACTACATGTGTGCCAGGAAAGTACTGGGTTAATAATCACTTTACCAATCTTTTTTCTATGTACCTATGTTGTTCACTAAGCTTATATATGAAGTAAAACGTTTCCGACATATTATTTATACGTTCTTTCTGGCTAAAGTACTCTGTCAGGGTTATGAGCACCTAATTTGAGAAATTCTAGATGATATGAACTGCAAGCAATATGTGTTTTATATATCAGCTGTTTCAAAACTGTTTATGTTTCCTAATTGTATTTTAACAGATTACTAAAGACACCGAGACGCCACATCAGTTTTTAAACAGTTCATTTTAAATGATAAACTACACGGCAAAAAACATTATGTATATTAAAATTAAAAACTACACTGATCAATACAGAAAACAAGTATTTACTATACAACTGTAAACAAATCTCACTTCACTTAATACTTAAACTGAAGTAGAACCGGTGGTAGTCTAGACGGTATTATCGATCTTCTATCGACGTTTTGATTTCGCCCGCTAAAATGAAACCTCTGTTTTTGTGATTCTAGATACTGAAAATTACTTTATGTCTTATTTTGATTCTAAGAATTTGACAAAAGAATGGACACAATCGATATACATACATATATATATATATATATATATATATATATATATATATATATATATATATATATATATATATATATATATATGTATATGTAAATATATACATACCATAAATATATATATATTGCCACGGTTCAGCCGATACCTAAAAAAGGTAAGAAGACCTTGCCAAATAACTACCGACCAGTTGCACTGCTTTCAATAATATCGAAAGTCATGGAAAAGGTTATCAATGAGCATCTTCTAAAATATCTTGAACGATTCAATATTATTAGCAATCAACAATATGGTTTTCGTAAACATAGATCAACAGGAGATCTTCTGACTTATGTAACACATGTTTGGAACAACGCAATTGAACACTTTGGAGAATCTCGAGCGGTTGCTCTTGATATATCCAAGGCATTCGACCGTGTTTGGCATGATGGACTGTTGGCTAAGTTGCGCTCTTATGGTATGTCTGAAAGGTTCTGTTTGTGGCTCTCATGTTTCCTCAGAGGGCGTTCTTTACGAGTGGCGGTCGACGGATTTCTTTCTAACACCCTCACTATCAACGCCGGTGTGCCCCAGGGCTCCGTGCTGTCTCCTACTCTCTTTCTCATTTACATTAACGATCTGCTGGAAAAGACCAGGAATCCAATCTATAGCTTTGCAGATGACAGTACGCTTGTCTCTTCATTCACCTTGAACGCTCGGACATCAGCTGCTCAGGCGAATATCCGCAGACAGCAGGAGGTCATTCAACTTAACAAAGACCTGGAAGAAATTCTATCTTGGGGTGACAGTAACCAAGTGGAATTTAACACTATAAAAACCCCAGGCGGCAGTTTTTTCTAAAAAAGTTAACATTGCTGAACCCGACATAGTTATGTCGGGGCACTCCATTCCCCTAGCATCGTCGCTCAATTTGTTGGGCGTTAGTTTGGGAGAAAATATGTCTTGGCATAAACATGTTGCAGGCATAGCAAGGAGAGCTTCTCAAAAGTTGGGAATATTATTTAGAACCAGAAAGCTTTACACCCCACAACAACTGTTAATTCTTTACAAAGCCCAAATTCGACCAACTATGGAATACTGCTCCCACGTTTGGGGCTCCGCTCCCAAACATACACTGCATTTGTTGGATTCTGTTCAGAGAAGAGCGGTTCGTCTGATTGCGGACCCGGAATTGACCGGCGGCCTTGATTCGCTGGAACATCGAAGAACGGTTGGCGACTTGAGTCTGTTCTACAAGTATTTTCATGGAAGGTGTTCGAAGGATGTAGCCCGCTTAATTCCTCCCAAAGCGGTGCATGTTAGAAATACACGTCGCGCTGGTGCTTCGCATCCGTATGAGGTACAGATTGTTACTCAAGCAATTTTTTATATGGAGAACGTCATCCCTTTGGAATAATTTGCCCAGCGCTGTGTTTCCCACCAAGTACAATCTACTGCGATTCAAGAACAACGTGAATCGCTTTTTCCGCACTCGTGCCGCTCCTGGAGCGCTTTAGGGACTTCCCTGCAGCACGTGTGCTAGACCAATAAAAAAAAAAAAATAAATAAATAAATAAATAAATATATATATATATATATATATATATATATATATATATATATATATATATATATATATACCATATATATATACCATATATATATATATATATATATATATATATATATATATATATATATATATATATATATATTCCCAATTTAGTGGGGCTGCAGTCTATATGTAACTGTTTATGGCCTTGGGTAGTGAAACAACCTTTTTTGTTAGTCGAGTTTTTGAAATTATATTTATTTCTTCTTCAGGACATCTGGAAAGACAAAATTTTCTTTTTTCTTCATATTGTTAAGTAAAATTTTTTTTTTTTTATTAAGTACATTCATATAGTTGAAAAGGACAAAAAAATGAAAGATGGCATGAGAAAAAAAGAAAAATGATTGACTTACCAAAGTGGTTTTTCTATAGCAAAACAAGCAATCATTTGCATAGAGGAATATTCCCCAATATACTATTGTTAATTACATAACACCATAATTAAAACAGAAAAATATAAAACGGCCCAAAATGGCTGGCCTTGGTACTCTCTGCTAATCCCGTAAACCAGTAAATTATCAAAAAATTATCAATTTTTGGTGGTAAAGGTGGAGTGTGTTAGACCGATACAACTTTTATGTAGTAGAGAAAGATCGAAGTATTGATTCGTTTCGATCTGAGATATGCTCTTAGTTTAGAACTTATATAAATGGCTAAAAGCATATCTCAGATCGAAACGAATCAATACCTTCGATCTTTCTCTACTACATAAAAGTTATATCGGTCTATCACACTCCACCTTTACCGCCAAAAATTGATAATTTTTTGTTAATTTACTGGTTTACGGGATTAGCAGGAGTACCAAGGCCAGCCATTTTGGGCCGTTTTATATTTTTCTGTTTTAATTATAGTGTTATGTAGTTAACAATAGCATATTGGGGAATATCCCTCTGTGCAAATGATTGCTTGTTTTGTTATAGAAAAACCACTTTGGTAATCAATCATTTTTCTTTTTTCTCATGCCATCTTTCTTTTTTGTTCTTTTCAACTATATGAATGTACTTAATAAAAAAAGCAATTTTTCACTTAACAATATAAAGAAAAAAGAAAATTTTGTCTTTCCAGATGTCCTGAAGAAGAAATAAATATAATTTCAAAAACTCGACTAACAAAAAAGGTTGTTTCACTACCCAAGGCCATAAACATTTAAATATAGATTGCAGCCCCACTAAATTGAGAATATATTTTTCTTAACTAGTCAGTCGCGACTACTCCTGTCTTTATATATATATATATATATATATATATATATATATATATATATATATATATATATGTATATATGTATATATACGAGGCTGGTTTGTAAAGTCCGTGCAAAGTCCGAGAGATGGCACCACCGGCGTGTATCGAGGTCATGTTTAGTTAGTAGCATCTCTTGAATGAACGTACACCAAGTTTCAGCCATATTGGTCTATTTCTTTGTGTTTGGCATTCGTGGAATCAAGGAAGTCGAGTGATTTTCAAGAAATGGACGAAAAAGAATTTCGTGTGGTGATTAAACATTACTTTATGAAAGGCAAAACGCCTCAGGAGACTAAAGAGAAGTTTGATAAACATTATGGTGACTCTGCACCTTCGATTAGAACAATTTATAAGTGGTTTCAAAATTTTCGGACTGGCCATATGGGCACAAGTGACGCTGAACGTTCTGGACGGCCTGTGGAGGTTACGACTCCAGAAAACATGATCAAATCCATGATATGGTGATGGATGACAGAAGAGTTAAGGTGCGTGAAATTGCTAGTGCTGTGGGCATCTCGACTGAACGGGTACATAATATTTTGCATAAACATTTGGACATGAGAAAGCTATCCGCAAGATGGGTGCCGCGATTGCTCACGCTTGACCAAAAACGGAATCGTGTGAAGTGTTGCAAGGATGGTTTGCAGCTGTTCCAGAAGAATCCAGAGGACTTTAAGCGTCGTTTCGTCACTGTGGATGAAACATGGATACATTATTATACTCCTGAGACCAAACAACAATCTAAACAATGGGTTACCAAGGGGGAATCTGCACCAAAAAAAGCGAAGACCGTTCCTTCGGCCGGAAAGGTTATGGCGACTGTCTTGTGGGATTCGCAAGGGATAATCCTCATCGACTATCTGGAAAAGGGTAAAACTATTACAGGTGAATATTATTCATCGTTATTGGACCGTTTGAAAACCGAGCTGCAAGAAAAACGCCCGCGATTGGCTCACAAGAAAGTCCTTTTCCATCACGACAACGCACCAGCACACACCTCAGCAGTTGTGGTCGCAAAATTAATGGAAATAAGATTCCAACTCGTTTCACATCCCCCCTATTCTCCAGACTTGGCCCCCTCGGACTACCATTTGTTCCCCAATTTGAAGAAATGGCTGGCGGGACAAAGATTTTATTCAAACGAGGAGGTGATTGCAGACACTAATGGATATTTTGCAGACTTGGACAAATCCTATTATTCGGAAGGGATCAACAAACTAGAACATCATTGGACGAAGTGTATAAGCCTAAAAGGAGACTATGTCGAAAAATAAAAATGGTTTACCCCAAACACATAAGTAGTTTTTATTTTTGCACGGACTTTTCAAACCAGCCTCGTATATATATATATATATATATATATATATATATATATATATATATATATATATATATATATATGTGTATATATATATATATATATATATATATATATATATATATATATATATATATATATATATATATACCAGGTGTACAAGTATGAAATGCGGATTTTAGACAACAGATGGTGCACCAATGCAGTTTGTGCTATAAAGATTTGACACTGCGCCATTTTGTTGTGTCATCAACAAGGGTCAGACGCTCACGAGTGATAAATTGGAAAAGTGTCTGTATGGTGTTGTGTTGTTGTGTCGCAATATGTCGAAAACTGCTGTTGAATCATATCGATTACTTCGAGAAGCTTATGGTGAACATGCTCCATCGCAAGATACGTGTGAACGATGGTTTCGGGGTTTCAAAAATGGTAACTTCGATGTTGCAGACAAGAAAAGTAGAAAACCGCCAAAAAAATCCGAAGATGTGGAATTGCAAGCATTGTTGAACGAAGATGATTCGCAAACACAAAAATAACTCGCCGAGCAATTGGGCGGGGGGAGTCAACAAGCTGTTTCCAATCGGCTACGAGAGATGGAAAAGATTCAGAAGACCGGTAGATAGGTACCACATGAGTTGAACCACCGGCAAATGGAAAAGCGCAAAATCATGTGTGACATTTTGTTCGCTCGGTACAAAAGGAAGTCGTTTTTGCATCGTATAGTTACAGGAGATGAAAAGTGGATTTATTTTGAGAATCCCAAGCGCAAAAAATCATGGGTAGACCCAGGCACACCATCCACATCGACCGCAAGACCGAATCGCTTTGGCAGAAAGACGATGCCCTGTGTTTGGTGGGACCGGAGGGGCGTGGTCTATTATGAGCTGTTAAAACCTGAGGAAACGGTTAATACTAAACGTTACCAACAACAATTGACTGATTTGAACCGTTCGCTGCTTGAAAAAACGCCAGAATACCGAAAGAGGCAACACAAAGTCATTTTTCTTCATGACAATGCTCCATCACATACGGTAAAACCAGTTCACGACACGTTGAAAGCACTCAGCTGGGAAGTTCTACCCCATGCGGCTCACTAACTAGACTTGGCTCCTTTCGATTACCACTTATTTGCATCGATGGGTCAAGCACTTGCTGAGCAACGCTTTGATTCGTACGAAGATGTGAAAAAATGGCTCGATAAATGGTTCGCAGCAAAAGGGGAAGATTTTTACTGGCGTGGTATTCACAAATTGCCCGAAAGATGGGAAAAATGTATAACAAGCGATGGAGCATACTTTGAATAAAGCACTTTTTATCATTCTTCCGAATTTAACATGTTTTTTTAGAAAAAAATCCGCATTTCATACTTGTACACCTATATATATATATATATATATATATATATATATATATATATATATATATATATATATATATATATATATATATATATATACATATACCGGGTGACACAGCCAATATGTAACACCTTATAATTTTTTTATTTTGAAAGTTACATATTTGCATTTTTAGTTATCAGAATAGGATGTTATTAGGCTTTTTTATCACTTAAGAAATACTTTTAACTACTTTCGGTTTGACCGGAATTGACTGCAACTTTCTTATTTTTAATGGAAACCTGTATATTTTTGTCAATTTTAATTAGCTTTGACATTCTGTTTCCAACGATGTATCACAAGTTGACATTTGTTTGACAGGTGACCGGCAAAAACATTGATTTCTGATTCTTCGTCACCAATAAATACATCAGCAGGTTCAATCGGTTGCCTTCTAAACTGCTACTTTGCCCTTAAAAAATAATTGTTGGGTGGGTGCCTCCTATCGGGATATCTTGCCATGTACAATTCGGCGGCTTGTCGGCTATTCTTTTTGCACTCTCCATAAATTAATAGCATGTCTACTTTTTCATCCGTTGAATACATTTTTGTTAACGAACAATTATTTTTGACGTAACTTAAACCATAATAATGGCCATTTTGGTAACACGCAGCAGCCATGACTTTCAGTTCGTCTGTTTTATCATAGCGTACTAAGTTTATTTTCTAAAAATAATATTAAATTCAGTTGGCGTTAGATAGTTCTGTTAGATGTATGTTGGCAAAAAACCTGTAATGTGTAACTAGGTTAAATAAAAAATATGTGTTTCTATCTTAATTTCGGTGATATTGATAATTATTTAAAGAGAAAATTTTGTAACTGAATTTGAAGAATAAAATTTTGTAGGAGCCACTTAGACTCGCGAAAATGTCACAATAAATGAATAGTCTTAAATTCTTTCCAAAGTGAGATAAAACGAACAAAAACAATTATCCGCCATGTTTTAAGTTAGTTTAAGAGTTTAAATCAGTTTTTACCGGTCACCTGTCAAACAAATGTCAACTTGTCACACATCGTTGGAAAGAGAATTTCAAAGCGAATTGATATTGATAAAAAAAATATACAGGGCTCCATTAAAAATAAGAAAGTTGCAGTGACTTCCGGTCAAACCGGAAGTAGTTAAAAATATTTCTTAAGTGACAAAAGAGCCTAATAATTCTGGTATCTAAAAATGCAAACATGTAACTATCAAAATAAAAAAAATTACAGGGTGTTATATGTTGGCTGTCACCCGGTATATATATATATATATATATATATATATATATATATATATATATATATATATATATATATATATATATCACTTCACAAGAAAGGCCCACGAGATCTCTGTGAAAATTACCGAACTATCTCTCTTATATGTCATGCAAGCAATATGATGCTCCACATTATCCAAGAACGATTGAAACCAATTCTCTTGCCTCAGATTCCCTAAGAACAGACTGATTTTGTACTCGGTAGATGCACAAGAGAACAGCAAATCAATGTGAGACAGATGATAGAAAAAGTTCTATGAATATAATGCTCCTGCCGTGTTCTGTGTTCTTGATTTTACAAAGGCCTTCGACAAAGTACAGTGGGATAACTTATGAAGAATTCTTCAAGAAATGGGGACACTTGACCACCTGGTCTTCCTAATCCAAAAATTGTACAGCAACAACATCACTTATGTTAGAGTTGAGTAAAATCTGTCTAAGCCATTCCACGTCGGAAAGGGGGGGCAGCGTTGTATCCTGTTTCCACTACTCTTCAGTATCCATGTTGAATGGATTATTCGCAAAGCGACGGAAGAGTGAGATGGAGGGGTATCACTACGAGGCAAGAAGTTCTCGGACTTAAGATACGCTGATGATACTACAATCATGGTTAGCTTCGAGGAAGAAATGGTTGCACTGCCTTAGCGCATCGAAAAGGTTAGCACAAATGTCGGCCTTTATCTAAATTGAAAGAAATGTTCTCTTCTTATAGTAGATCGAGCTAAAATTTTGCCTCCTCTCAACAAAATCATCGATATAGCACTGAAGAAAGGTCTTATATACATAGGTGCTAGAATTTCTAACAAGGGGGACTGCGCAGAAGAAATCAAAAGAAGGATAGCGATGGACAAAACTGCAATGACAAGTCTAAAGGAAGTATGGAAAGATCACAGAAAAAATAAAATGACTAAAAAGGTTTGTCAATTCAGTAATAGTCCCTATATACGGATCCGAAACATGGACTATTAATGCAGCATGCCGTAAAAGAATAGAGGCTTTCGAAAATACATGCTATAGGCGAATGCTCACAATTTCCTGGACACTTCATAGGACAAATGCGTCTATTCTGAGAAATTTTAATATCCAAAATAGTGACCGGCTCTTACGATCGATTCAGAGACAAATAGCATCATTTTATGGTCACATAATAAGAAGGCAGGGCATGGAAAAGTTAAGGATCCAAGGGAACGTCGATGGCAGAAGAAAAAGGGGTAGATCATCCCACTAATACATCCATCAGACTATGTCTACTATCCACTTGGAGTTACCGAAGTTGATGAGAAGTTTCGAAGATAGAGAAGCCTGGAGAGCTGTTATAAATTCTGTGTAACAATGCAATAGAGGTCACTACGGAACTGTAAGAGAGCGAGAGAGATAATTAATTAAATTAAAAAAAAAAATAAAAACATATGGGATTTTGATTTAGGTTAGTTATGAGAAAGAGATGACGAGTATTATTTTAATACATATCAGGGCTTTATTATTTGTTTAAAAGGACTGAACAACTTCAAAGTAAGTGATCAAAATATAATTCCGGTTTTAAATTAACAATTTATGTTCCGAATAAAAAGAACATACTTTCCTCTGAAGACATGAAGTTGATCTGTTGTACACCTCCTAGATTGTATATCATTGGCTACTGGACGATCGTTTATTAGTTGTTTCTGTAAATTTGGACGTACAACAAAAATAATCTATCTTGACCCCAAAAATACAATGAACGTTTACTGGACTAATGTTCACAGCTTCAATACAATCTTTACCTAGGCTAAGTTAATCAGTTTCCTGACATCTTAAGATTCAATATGTATTTTTACGTTTTTTCTTAGTCAATAGTGTATAATAGTTATAGCATCTTAGCTTCCTAATAGCCAATAAATCACTAAAGCTTAATATAGAATCTAGTAATAAAAGTGTAAAACAAATATTTAATAGCTAAATATTTGTTTAATTATATACAAATAAAATTATGTCTCGGTGTAGGAGCGATGCGCGATAGTAATGTACTCAAAAGTGTATTAAAAAATCCTCCGCCATATTGTCAAAGCACATGGTTTTCATATTTTTATACCAGATAAATTATAAAACGTAATACACTCGTGACAGCTTTTGCTCAATATACAATTTGCAGAGGATATTCCAGGATTTTTTCAAAATTTTTTAACCAGTATTTTTCGAGATAGGGAGGGCAGCAGGTTTTGGCAATTTTTTTAAAAATACAAAGAAAAGTGTGCGCCGTCTCCTCACTAAGGTTGGCGGTCCATATAGCTAAATGAACTTTATAAACTGCTGCTCGAAAAATAGCTCTCCAAGCACCTCCAAACTACCTTCTCATGTCTTGCAGTCAGGTATTCTGTCGTCTTTTGATCGATTATTTGCCTTTTATTTTGCTTTCAATAATTAGACTTAGCAATTCGTACTCGAGCTTTTCTTATTTTTATGGTTATTAGTAATTCCTTCATTTTGTTCATTCTTTCCAGTACTTTTGTGTTTCTCATTTTCTTTAACCAGGAGATGCAAAGAAGGCGCCTATAAATGTACATTTCAAAAAATTCCAGTAATTTCTCTGAGCCAGGGTCAAGGATCCAGCACTCACATCCATACAATAGCATGGCGAATACATACGCTCTCACCATTCTCATTAGGAGTTCGAGATTGAGACTGGTGCGATGGAAAAATTTATTCATATTCATATATGTTACGCGGGCCTGTTCAATTCGGGAATATATTTCCTTTCTTGGGTCACACGTGTCATTTATATTGGTTCCAAAATATTTAAATGTGGAGACCTGCTCTATGGTGTTGTTCCTGATTCTGGTGGTAGATTTTTCTTATATTCATAGTTGATCCAAAATTGTTTGCGAGTTATTAAGACTCGATTGATCAGTTGCTGGAGATTTTATATATTATTTGCTAATAGAACAGTATCATCAGTATACCGTATGTTATTCAATGTACTCCCATTAACTGCTATTCGTTCGATGGATTCATAGATGACATCATTAAATACAGCATCAGAACAAAGATTAAACAAAAGTGGTGAGAGAATGCATCCCTGTCTTACATCTTGGGTTATTTTTACGCTTTCGGGCTTCTCCAGCCCCATTTTAACTTTCACCGATGGATTCTAGTATATATTTTTAATAATATTTTGTCTATATTTGTTGTTTCTAGAATTAATTTCTCGTGCATCACACAGTAGAAAGCTTTACTGTAATCTATAAAACATGCATATACATCTACATTCATATCTTTACGACGGTGGACAAGTACATATAATGAAAATAAAGCTTCTCGTGTACCCATGCCCGCAAATATTGCATCATATATATTTTTGCACTTTTCGCTAGCTTTCATTTGACACCCTCAAACTAACCCCTTTACACAAAACTTAATTTTCAAAACGACACGGCTCTGATTGGGCCATCAATTCCAATATTTATGCCCCAAATTTAATTCTCTATATAAAAAAGTTTCGGAGAAAATCGGATGTGACAGACAGACAGACAAACCGACAGACAGACACATACCGAAGTGATCTCATTGGTGTTCCGTAAGGAACACTCAAAAAGTCTGATTCCTTCATTTCATTATTATGTTTGTCGCAGTATAAAAGTTTAATTATGATACCTCGTCACTATCTTCAGATGTATTAGGCATTTTTTTCATAACTGACCTACAACTAAAAATATCCTATGCTTTAAAAAAAATTAATTATTTATGAATTATGCTTATTTGTTATGGCACATTGCCACAGACTATGTATGTAAACACATCTGCTGTCTATTGTTAAGACATCATTAATACGAAAAAAAATATACTAGATGTTCCAAAATGTGATTAAATGGAACTAAACCTGTTATTACCATTTCTTAACATCTATAAACAATACAGTTTTTAACAAAAACAAAAATTTTATTTTTAATTTTCCTCAGTATTACTTCAAAAGAGCAAACCTATTTTATCTATTGCTAAGACGAGAATATTTTAAGATTCAGATATCTTCGATTACAGGAAAAATATTTAATAAACGACAAATAGAGAGTATCTCATAAATTTGTTTGGCTTTATGTTCGTCTTAAGATACATTTGATGCAATAAACATTGCCACCTGATACTGTTCGGAGACTGAACTTCGTTAATTCATTATTCGACTGCTTTTAATTTACCAACATTTTATTCTTGGATAAGGCACATTTTCACCTTAACGGCCCCGTTTAAAACAGTATTTGTCACACACAAAAATATATTACCATTGGAATAATTTGCATTTAGGTTCAGTCTATCAAGGAAGAACGTGACCGCTTGTATCTTGAAAAAATGTGTTTCGAGAACATTTCTTGCCATCCTTTGGTGAGCTAACAACGGCGCAATTACCGTAGTAAGTTGTCTAATCGCCTGCATTAATAATCCCCTAGCATCTTCGAGGCATGCTGTCGACGAGACTTTCTGCATACTCTGCCCATTTTTCTAATCTCGCGAGACAACTGAGTCAGAGTCCTCAGAGTACTTCCTCTGAGCTTTCTCTTTACAAGGGACCAAATGTTTTCGATAGGGTTGGCGTACGGCGATTGTGAAGGCGACTCTAGTATCTCATCGTGGTCCCAAGCGAGCCGCTTCGCGACGTGATTTTCGCCCAGCAAAAGTTTCTTCGACGTGCGTCAGAATTTGACATCATGAGCACGAAGATGTTATCGAATGGTCTCATGGGACACATTCAATTCTTAATTTTTCCGCTCCTTGACGCAGGGTCAATTACTGCTCCAGTGAAAACAAAGACACGATTCGACTCTTGGAATGACTTTGCCTACCAAGCCACGTTTTGGTGAGTAGTCGACATTTTTCGTCTCGTTAAGATGATTTACCCACTTCTTCACAAACGATACTGACTTTTTAATATAATTAGCTGCCGCGGAAAGTGTTGTTTTAGGCTCCTTTGGATGAGAATCAAGCGAGATTGCCTCGAACCGACGCGCAAACAAGTGACTCATTTTGTATTTTACGTGATTTCGACGAAAGTTAGGAATCGACCGATACTTTTACTAAAATACGTCATAGACAAAGGTTTCCTCTACCTATTTTTTGTTAAATCGCATCTACCAAAAATGAATTATCGTGGACACGTTTTTACTTGTCAGACTGTAGCACAGTAAGATAATCAACTAGACTGTCAAGCGATGTCTTGAAAGACTTAAACGAGCACCAGCAAATCTTTGGACAAGGTATGCAATAATGGGCTGATAGCTAAGATGATCAGATTGAGGTTTTAAAGTACTGAACAAAAAATTATATCCTAACATGAACAACTCAAATTCATCTCTTTATAGATCAAGCTCAGTCTCTAGTCAAAGATATAAGGCCGCGAGATATTCCTAAATTTTCACTGAATTAACACTGATACATCTAAACAACCTCTGATAATAGTTTCTAAGCTGCCACGGAACATATCTCAGTTAGAGAAATATCAGGTAAATTCGAAAAACTTGATCCCAACAACACTCAAGCTATATTTTTTCCAGGCATTTGGTTGATATATCAAATTCAGTAAAATACTTAGGAAGACACTTTAAAATATTTACGTCATAAACTATAAGGATTATAAACATAAACAACAATAAAAAGAGAAAACCAGCAGCTAGTCGATGTCTACGTACCTAACATATAGGCTAAAAAGTTTTTGGTCTGAAACATAGATGTCGCCCTTTTCAAAAAATCCATGATTTCTAGGAAGTACCAACCTTCAAACGATACGTGTCAAAATTTCATGATATTTCGACTATTAGTTTACAAGTTACAGCGGTTTTAGTGAGGCTACTTTTGATATTTTCAAAACAATGGAAAAAATCGAATTTTGTCTGTTGATTAAACACTGTTTTTGATAGGAAAGAAATATCGTTTAAGCAAAGCAATGGCTTGATAAGTGTTACGGGGACTCTGCCCCTGGAAAATCACTCATCATTTACTAGTATGCTGAATTTAAACGCGATCGTACAGACACAAATGATGCTGAACGCTCTGGACGCCCAAATCAGGTGGTTACACCAGAAAACATAAAAAAAATCCACAAAATTGTTATGGATGACCGTAAAGTGAAATTGCGTGAGATCGCTGACACTCTAAAGATACCAAAAGAACGTGTTGGTCATATTTTGCATGAACATTTGTGCATGAGAAAGCTCCATTCGAAATGAGTACCGCGTTTACTCCAAGTGGATCAAAAACAACGACGTGTTGATTATTCTGAGCGCTGTTTGGACCTGTTTAAGCGCAACAAAAAGAATTTTTTCATGTGATATGTGACAATGGATGAAACATGGAGCCACCACTACACACCGGAATTAAATCGGCAGTCAACTGAGTGGACAGCAGCCGGTGGAAGCCGCCCGAAGCGACCAAAGACACAACAGTCGGCTGGGAATATTTTGGCCTCTGTATTTTGGGATGCGCATGGAATAATTTTCATCGACTATGCTGAGAAGGGAAAAACCATCAATAGCGAATATTATATAAAGTTATTGGTGCGTTTAAAGGCAGACTTCGCAAACAAACGGCCTCAAATGAACAAGAAAAAAGTGCTCTTTATTCAAGACAATGCACCGTGTCACAAGTCAATGGTTACGATGGCAAAATTGTATGAATTGAAGTTCGAATTGCTTCCTCACCCATTGTATTCTCCAGATTTGATCCCCAACTACTATTATCTATTCGCAAACCTCAAAAAAATGCTCGTGGAAAAGATATTTGGCTCCAATGAAGAAGTTATCGCCGAAACTGAGGCCTATTTTGAACGCAAAGACAAATTCTTCTACAAGAAAGGTAAGAAATGTTTTTAATGTAATCATCAACGCGTGTACTAAATAGCGTAATTCGCAGAGACCTTCATGAGTTTTTTTGACTATATAATCAAAGCGAAAAATGGTTTACAGTTGTTTCAGCCGATACTCGGTGGAAATCCATAATAATTATTACGTGAAAAGTGAAAAAATAATAAACAATTATTTACACAAACTTTCCACTATATTTGTAATACACCGTAACTTGTTTCGCTATCACAGTAGCTTCTTTAGACGTTACACTCTGAATTATTGAACATTAAAGAATAAAGGTATTAATATATAAGTAGAAGCAAAGAAAGAAAATTTATTTATACCGTTAACTAATTAAATATTAACAGAAAAAAAAAGGTGGACTATTAAGACCTAATTGATCGTTCAATAGACGGTTGGAATTTTTAAGTTTGTTTATCTCTAGAGACTCAATTAGGTTTAATCTCTGGCGTTTGTTCTCATTGTGTAGAATTTTGAAATTATTATTAAAGGTATGACCATTCTTGATTAGATGTTTTGCATAATTGGATTCGGTTTTTCCTTTCATAAAACATTTACACTGTTCATCTAATCTTTTACCAAAATATCTACCAGTCTGGCCTATGTAAGTTTTGTCACAATCTCGGCAATTTAGTTGATAAACTCCCGATTTTTTAATATCATCCGTTTTAGTTTTAATATTTTTAATAAATTTACCTAAAGAATTGTTTGTTTTGTAAGCTAATTGTTTTACAAATATAGTGGAAAGTTTGTGTAAATAATTGTTTATTATTTTTTCACATTTCACATAATAATTGAGAAATGATTTACCAAACGATTCGCTTGACGGATGATAAAAATAGCTATATATATATATATATATATATATATATATATATATATATATATATATATATATATATATATATATATATATAAGCATATTCGCTAGTTTACTAATATGGTCTATGACTTTATGAAGCCAACAACTTTTAAAAGATGTAAGATAAGTACGTAGATCTGATGTAATACTGTTCAATTTTTTCTTATGAGGATGTTTCTAACCTAAATCTTATAGTAAAAATTTCATCAATTCGGTTTTATAGCGTTTGTCACTTTCCGGCTCCCAGCTTTCATCCTCTTCGATCTACCCAATTTCCAGATTACAAATTTCTTTGTAACATTGCTTCCTCTGAACACTTCCAAACCAGGTCGCTCTTCCTCTCCCTCTTATCCTCTTCTCGCTTGGTACGATTTTTGGTATTCGGAATTCCTTCCTTCTTTCCACATGTCCATGCCATATAAATTACCGTTGTTGAATTTCGTCAATAGTCATGATCTTTGCATTCATTATATCTCTTATTTTTTCATTTCTAACTCTAGTTTCTGTTTCAATCGTTCGCTAATTATCAAATTTCACAACCGTATAACACAATGCTCTTAAATACTGTATTATAAATGAGATGCTTTATCTCTGATGTTATGTTCTTCGACCAGAGAACAGAGTTTAGGTGCCTTTCCTTTACTTATTCTGCCTTCCACTTCATTTTCCGTTCCACCGTCTTTACTTATTCTACGAGGCTGGTTTGAAAAGTCCGTGCAAAAATAAAAACTACTTATGTGTTTGGGGTAAACCTTTTTTATTTTTCGACATAGTCTCCTTTTAGGCTTATACACTTCGTCCAACGATGTTCTAGTTTGTTGATCCCTTCCGAATAATAGGATTTGTCTAAGTCTGCAAAATATCCATTAGTGTCTGCAATCACCTCCTCGTTTGAATAAAATCTTTGTCCCGCCAGCCATTTCTTTAAATTGGGGAACAAATAGTAGTCCGAGGGAGCCAAGTCTGGAGAATAGGGGGGATGTGAAACGAGTTGAAATCCTATTTCCATTAATTTTGCGACCACAACTGCTGAGGTGTGTACTGGTGCATTGTCGTGATGAAAAAGGACTTTCTTGTGGGCCAATCGCGGGCGTTTTTCTTGCAGCTCGGTTTTCAAACGGTCCAATAACGATGAATAATATTCACCTGTAATAGTTTTTACCCTTTTCCAGATAGTCGATGAGGATCATCTCTTGCGAATTCCAAAAGACAGTCGCCATAACCTTTCCGGCCGAAGGAACGGTCTTCGCCTTTTTTGGAGCAGATTCCCCCTTGGTAACCCATTGTTTAGATTCTTGTTTGGTCTCAGGAGTATAAAAATATATCCATGTTTTATCCACAGTAACGAAACGACGCTTAAAGTCCTCCGGATTCTTCTGGAACAGCTACAAACCATCCTTGCAATACTTCACACGATTCCGTTTTTGGTCAAGCGTGAGCAATCGCGGCACCCATCTTGCGGATAGCTTTCTCATGTCCAAATGTTTATGCAAAATATTATGTACCCGTTCAGTCGAGATGCCCACAGCACTAGCAATCTCACGCACCTTAACTCTTCTGTCATCCATCACCATATCATGGATTTGATCAATGATTTCTGGAGTCGTAACCTCCACAGGCCGTCCAGAACGTTCAGCGTCACTTGTGCCCATATGGCCAGTCCACTTATAAACTGTTCTAATCGAAGGTGCAGAGTCACCATAATGTTTATCAAACTTCTCTTTAGTCTCTTGAGGCGTTTTGCCTTTCATAAAGTATTGCTCGCTAAACTGAAAACAAAAGAATAATTTTCGACCATATATTATAATCTGTTACTTGTTACTAGTAATTTTGTAGTGGGTTGTCAAAGCAGTATTAAAAATGAGCGAAAGTAATTGTGAAATTCCATTTCAAGTTCGAAAGAACATAAGTGACTTGTGGAAAGATGGAAAATCGTATAGAAATATAGGAAAAAATGTTCAGTACATTGTAAACCAGTATAAATCAGCAGGTTCCTATAAAATTCGACCACGCTCCGATCATCCCAAGAAGCTGACTCCACATGAAGAGGCCAGTATTGTTAGACAAATAATTATAGATCCCAAAAAAAGTGCACCAAAATTAAAAGAAGAAGTACTGGAACTATTTTCGAAAAATGGGCGATTATTCCATGTGCATAACAAAAAATACTTGGCAAAACCTTATCGGCAGATGTTTGTGTTCTTGGACACTTCGATCGGATAAAGCTTTTTAATGGAAAAATATATAGCCAGAACCCTTTGTTCACAAACAGTGAAATTCTTTACGCAAGGCAGGCTATAAGTGGTGTGCAGCCAGGAAAAAGCCGTTAATTTTGGAAGTTAATCGCAAAAAGCGGTTAGCTTTTGCTAGGGAATACGTTACTGAACTTTCTGAATTTTGAGAATTTGTAATCTGTAGTGATGAAACTAAAATTAACCTTTTTGTGTCTGATAGCAGAAGATTGGAGAAAGAAGAATACCGCATTCGATATTAAAAACAATCAAGACAAGGGGGTGGCAGTGTTCTACTTTGGGGATGCATGTCCGCTGAAGGGGTTGGAAATTTACATTTTATTAATGGTATCATGGATCAGCATGTTTAGCTGAACATTTTGAGAGACAATTTAAGAGAATGTGTCCAAAAATTAGCACTTGAAAAAAGATATATTTTCCAACAGGACAATGATCCGAAACATACCGCAAACTTGGTGCGAGAATGGATGATCCATAATGTGCGACAGCAGCTTCATACACCTCCGCAATCACCCGAGTTAACCCCATCGAGCATTTATGGGAGAAACTTAAACAGCGTGTTCGCAAACATAATGCTTCAAATAGAGAAGAATTAAAACAGAGAATGTTGAACTAATGGGAGAATATGCCAGCAGAAGTTACTAGAAAACTGGTTGCAAGCATGACAAAAAGGTTACAGGAGATTATCAAGGCCAACGGCGGTTCCATTAAATATTAGGGTAGACGAAGTTGTTAATTTCCGTTAAACTCCGTCAAATTATTATTGGTAATTGTTAAGTGTATGGAGACTTCTTTGACATTAATTTTGTTTACATTTTTATAACAATGATGTAACTTCTAAATAAGATGTTCCGTAGTTGTTTGTAATGCTAATCCTCGTTGGTTAAGTTTCAAATTTTAATTTAAACATGTTTTCTCAGAGTTCTAATTAATTAGTGAAACATAAAAATAGTATAGAAGGCAGGTTAAAGATACTTTTTGGACTGAATGTATATACTCTTCACAGGCCTCAATGACCTCACTGTTGTCCCTCTGTGTCCAAATATTTCGTTTTCTTGCAGTTTACTGTTAAACTCCAGTTTTTATAATCTTCTAACAGTTTTTTTTGTTATAAATTAAGGTCGTTTTTGTCTTGAGCAAGAAACCACCTGAATGTAAGGACAAAATTTTATGTGACTGGAAAAACCAGATATCCGGCCAGAGTTCGCAGCAATCATGTGAACAACGCGTCGAACAGTAAGCAATAATTTCCCCTCTGGCTTACAAGAGTATCAGGAATGTAAAGATTCAAATTCAGATGTCATTATTTTTAAAAAATATTTCTTTGTTTTTGTTATTCAGCAATTTGTTTTATGCTATAAATATTTTTAAATTTATGGAACACCTTGTACATATGGAGATAGTGATCCATCGTTATACGCTGTAAAAAAATGTACTAACGAAATTAGGTTATGCTGAATTCTGCTTGCGCATTATTTTATTTTCTACTCATTATAACATTCCAAAACATTTGCGGGAATAAAGGTATTTTAGAACTACAGTCTGACAAGTAAGAACGTGACCGGTCGTATTCTTGAAAAAATGTGCTTCGAGAGAATTTTTTGCCATCAGTGTATTCTTTGGTATGCTAACAACTGCCTTAGTAAGTTGTCCAATCGCCTTCTGCATCAATAATCGCCTGGCATCCTCGAGTCATGCTCTCGATGAGATTTTCTGCATACTCTGCAAATTTATCGAATCTCGCGAGACAACTAAGTCAAACTCCTCAGAGTATTTCCTTTTAGCTTTCTCTTTACAAGGGACCAAACCTTTTTAATAGGGTTGGCGTCCGCGTTTTTAAGTGCCATTTTAGTATCTTATCGTGAGCCCAAGCGAGCTGCTTTGCGACGTAATTTTTTTTTAAGATGTAAGATAAGTACGTAGACCTAATTTGATACTGTTCAATTTTTTCTTATGAGGATGTTTCTAAGCTAAATTTTATAGTAAAAATTTCATTAATTCGGTTTTATAGCGTTTGTCGCTTTCCAGCTCCCAGCTTTCATCCTCTTCGATCTTCCCAATTTCCGGATCTCAGATTTCTTTCTAACACTGCCCCCTCTGAACACTTCCAAACCAGGCCACTCTTGGTCTCCCTCTTTTCCTCTTCTCGCTTGGTAACCACTTTAGAACCATTTTGGCATTCTTTCCACGTATCCATACTATATAAATTACCGTTGTTGAATGTTATAAATGAGATGCTTTCCCAGTGATGTTATGTTCTTCGACCAGAGAACAGGGTTTAGGTACCTTTCCTTTACTTATTCTGCCCTCCACTTCGATTTCCGTTCTACCGTCTTTACTTATTTTAGTTCCGAGATATATAATCAGTCCAAAAAGTCTCCATACACCACCTTTTCTTTCTTTCTGTAATATTTTTTGGTTATGTTTAAATAATTAATTGAAACTCTGCGAAAACATATTTGAAACTTAACCAACGGGGATTAATATTAAAAGCAACTACCGAACATTTTATTTAGAAGTTACATCATTGTTATAAAAATATAAACAAAATTAA
Organism: Pachyrhynchus sulphureomaculatus; assembly: GCA_019049505.1. NCBI lineage: Eukaryota > Metazoa > Arthropoda > Insecta > Coleoptera > Curculionidae > Pachyrhynchus > Pachyrhynchus sulphureomaculatus. The sequence goes on from CM032456.1 coordinate 189,204,408, forward strand.
TGTCAAATAACTGGTCAAGTGCAAGTTAAACTTGCACAATTAGTGTTCCGTACGTTGATTGCTTTTAAAATAAAAAATTTTATTACGGTGGTGCAAAATGATCAGTGACTTCACAAAACACACCCCAAATGAGTTTTCAACAAAATTTGTTTCCAATCTTTACTGAAAACTAATGACCTTGAAATTTTTGTTTTTTTTATATACCAGATAAATTATTAAAGGTAATGCACTCGTGATAAATTTCGTTCAATCTACACCCCGTGGAGAATATTCCAGAGTTTTTTCAAAATTTTTTGATCAGTACTTTTCGAGATAAGGTGGGGGGACAGCGATTTTTCGCGATTTTTTAAAAAAATACATAGAAAAGTATGCACAAGTATTACATTATATTTATATATATATATATATATATATATATATATATATATATATATATATATATATATATATATATATATATATATATATATATATATATATATATATATATATATATATATATATATATATATATATATATATATATATATATATTACTCGTGTTTTCACAAGCTTTCATTTGACACCACACTCGGTGACCTAGTAAAAATTTTTTTTTTTTTTCACTTCCAATTTCACCCCTCAAAACTAAGTCAAAATTTAAGTTTCAAAACTACACGGTTCTGATGAGGCCACCAATTTCTATATTATTACCAAATTTCAACTTTCTATGACAAAGAGTTTCGGAGAAAATCGTGTGTGTGTCATTCAGACACCGAAGTCATCTTATAAGTGTTCCGTACGGAACACTAAAAAGGCTCCATACACTCAAGAATTGCACTGAAAAAAACACGTTATAATGAGCCGCATCTTATCAAGCTATCTACCATATAGCTCGCTAAATTGAAAACAAATGAATAATTTTTGGCCATACGAGTACTTAATAATCTGTCACTTGTTGTTAGTAATTTTACAGTAAGTAGTAGTACTAAAAACCGGTCAAGTGCAAGTTGAACTTGCGCAATTAATGTTCCGTACGTTGGTTGCTTTTAAAATAAAAAATGTTGTAACGGAAGGATAAAATGATCAGTGACTTCACAAAACACACCCCAAATGAGTTTTCAACAAAGTTTATTTCCAATCTTTACTGAAAATTGATGACCTTGAAATTTCTGTTTTTTTTTATATACCAGATAAATTATTACAGGTAGTGCACTCGTGATAATTTTCGTTCAATCTACACCCGGTGGAGAATATTCCAGAATTTTTTCAAAATTTTTTGATAAATATTTTTCGAGATAAGGCGGTGGCGATTTTTCGTGATTTTTTAAAAATAATACAAAGAAAAGTGCGCGCAAGTATTACATTATATATACATATTTTTTACTCGTGTTTTCACAAGCTTTCATTTGACACCACACTCGATTACCTAGTAAAAAAATTTTTTTTCACTTCCGATTTCACCCCCCAAAACTAACCCCTTAAGTCAAAATTTAACTTTCAAAACTACATGGCTCTGATGAGGCCATCAATTCCTATATTATTACCAAACTTCAACTTTCTAAGACAAATAGTTTCGGAGAAAATCGGGTGTGACAGACGGACAAACGGACAGACACCGAAGTGATCTTATAAGTGTCCCATACGGAACACTAAAAATGAGCGAAATTCCATTTCAAGTTCGAAAGATCATAACTGACTTGTGGAAAGATGGAAAATCGTATAGAAATATAGGAAAAATTGTTAAAAAGTCGCATGCTACTGTTCAGTACATTGTAAACCAGTATAAATCAGCAGCTTCCTATAAAATTCGACCACTCTCCGGTCGTCCCAAGAAACTGACTCCACATGAAGAGGCCAGTATTGTTAGACAAATAATTATAGATCCCAAAAAAAGTGCACCAAAATTAAAAGAAGAAGTACGGGAACTATTTTCGAAAAATGTTTGTTCACATACAGTGAGAAATTGTTTACACAGGGCAGGCTGTAAGGGGTGTGCAGCCAGGAAAAAGCCGTTAATTTTGAAAGCTAATCGCAAAAAGCGGTTAGCTTTTGCTAGGGAATACGTTACTAAACCTCCTGATTTTTGGGAATCCGTAATCTGTAGTGATGAAACTAAAATTAACCTTTTTGTGTCTGATGACAGAACTAAAGTTTGAAGAAAGAAGAATACCGCATTCGATATTAAAAACAAGTGAGACAAGGGGGTGGCAGTGTTCTGCTTTTATTTTGGATGGATGAGCATGTTTACCTGAACATTTTAAGAGACAATTTAAGAGAAATTGTCCAAAAATTAGCAGTTGAAAAAGATATATTTTCAACATACCGTAACTTGGTGCGAGAATGGATGATCCATAATGTGCGACAGCAGCTTCATACAGCTCGATGTTAACCCCATCGAGCATTTATGGGAGGAACTTAAACGGCGCGTTCGCCAACATAATGCTTCAAATAGAGAAGAATTAAAACAGAGAATATTGAACGCATGGGAGAACATGCCAGTAGAAGTTACTAGAAAGCTGGTTGGAAAGCATGACAAAGGTTACAGGAGATTATCAAGGCCAACCGCGGTCCCACTAAATATTAGTTCAAACGAAGTTGTAATGTTCCGTTTAACTCCGTCAAACTATTATTGGTAATTGTTAAGTGTATGGAGACTTTTTTGACATTAATTTTGTTTACATTTTTATAAAAATGATGTAACTTCTAAATAAAATATTCCGTATTGTTTTTAATACTAATCCTCGTTGGTTAGGTTTCAAACAAACATGTTTTTTCATAATTCTAATTAATTAGTTAAACATAACAGAAAAATAGTATAGAAAGCAGGTGGTGTATGGAGACTCTTTGGACTGACTGTATATACTCTTCGCAGGCCTCAATGACCTCAGCGGTAAGGCTTCCTTGTTGTCCTTCTATACATAAATATTTTGCTTTCTTGCAATTTACTGTTAAACTTCAGTTTTTATAATCGTCTTATAGTTTTTTTGTTATAAATTCAATGTCGGCTTTGTCTTGAGCAAGAACCACCTGATCGTCGGCAGAATGTAGGGGCAAAATTTTATGTGACTGGAAAAACCAAATATCCGGCCAGAGTTGGTAGCAATTATGTGAACAACCCGCCGAACAGTAATCAATAATTTCACCTCTGGCTTAGAAGAGTATCAGGAATGTAAAGATTCAAATTCAGATGTCATTATTTTCAGAAAATATTTCTTTGTTTTTGTTATTCATCAATCTGTTTTCATGCTATAAATATTTTTTAAATTTATGGAACACATTGTACGTACATATGAAGATAGTGATCCATCGTTATACGCTGTAAAAAACGTACTAACGAAATTAGGTTATGTTGAATTCTGCTTGCGCATTATTTTATTTTCTACTCATTATAACATTCCAAAACGTTGGCGGGAATAAAGGTATTTTAGAACTACAGTCTGACAAGTAAGAACTTGACCGGTCGTATTCTTGAAAAAATGTGCTTCGAGAGAATTTTTTGCCATCAGTGTATTCTTTGGTATACTAACAACTGCCCTAGTAGGTTGTCCAATCACCTTCTGCATCAATAATCGCCTGGCATCCTCGAGTCATGCTGTCGATGAGATTTTCTGCATACTCGGCAAATTTATCGAATCTCGCGAGACAACTAAGTCAAACTCCTCAGAGTCTTTCCTTTTAGCTTTCTCTTTACAAGAGACCAAACGTTTTTAATAGGGTTGGCGTCCGGTTTGTAAGTGCCATTCTAGTATCTTATCGTGAGCCCAAGCGAGCTGCTTTGCGACGTAATTTTCGCGCAGTAAAGGTTCCTTCAATCTGCTTCTGAATTTAACATCATGAGCACGAAGATGTTATCGAATGGGCTCATGGGTTGCATTCAAACCTGATTTTCTTAATTCTGCCGCTCGTTGACGCAGCGCCAATTTCATGTTCCGTGAAAACAAAGACACGTTTTGGTAAATCGTCGATATATTTCATCTCGTTAAAATGATTTACGCACTTCTTCACAAACGACACCGATTTTTTAATACATATATCGGCCACGGAATGTGTCATTTTAGGCCCCTTTGGTTGGGAAAAAAGAAAGACTGCCTCGAACCGTCTCTCATACAAGTGACTCATTTTGGATTTTACGTGATTTCGACGAAAATTCGGAATCCACTGATACCTTTACTAAAATCCCTCGTAGACAAAAGTTCCCTCTACCGTTTTTTTGTTGAATCACATTCACCAAAAATGAATTATCCTGGACACGTTCTTACTTGACAGACTATATATTAATATTTATTTTTGTATCGCCCAGTGTTACCATGTTCTTAGATTATAAATAATTAGAATCACTTTGCATGAACAGTACGTTACCAATAACGTTGATCCATTAGTCTGGAAAACAGAATCTTGTAAAATAACTTATGCATGGTAAACTGTACTTCGAAAAATAAAACAGACTTTGGGCTAAATTTATTTTTGTAGCTTACTTTCATCCAACTTTGATTTAAATTCGTTTTGAGTATTTCTATTGAAATGTAATTGCGTACACGAAGCAGATATAGTAAAAAAAATAGGTACATTTTTTATGTGGTAGAAATAAATTTTATAGTTGAAATAATAAATTTATTATTTACAAAAAAAGAACCGACGCTATATCCTGAGACTCCAACCCACACCACTTTCCACGCAAAACAATTATGTTTTGTATCACTCCTAATGTATGTTTAATGAAATAACTTAAGCCTTAATTTTCATAATTTTATTAAAAGGGTTTGATATAGAGGGGACTATGAAAATCGTTGGGTATAATCTTGACGGACACGTCCTTACTTGTAAGGACGTGTCCGCGATAATTCATTTTTGGTAGGAATCTTACTTATTCTTTAATATATTGGTGATAATTTAGGTAACAACTTATAAATGTGCCACAGTGACACTGTAATGCAATCTTTTTACAGTGCCATACGCTTATTTAATATGCAGGCATTAATCTGTTCAGTAGATGATACAAAGGATTCCTTTTTCATTTCCATTAGCATGGTTGTCAAAACACTATGTTTAGGACCTTTCAGTAAGGGTCGCAGGAACGATATTTTTCAAGGTTTTATAATATCAATAAGCTACAGCAGGGAATTTGGTCTGTGATTTACCTTGGATATTTTCAGTGGTCTTTTGTTTACCGCCATTCAGTTGGGGATTTTGACTTTAAGTAACCGGATCGCTGTAATACTTAATTATTCCAAGTCTAATAGACCAAGGTTGAAAACTTGAAAAACGACAGTTTTTGGCGGGAAAAAGCGGGTCCAACTTCGTCCTCCGGTATTGGCGGCGTCTGCTTTTTGTAGGTTCCCTCTTACTTTATCAAGAAGAAACTAAATTTATTAATTTTATTTGAACAGAATCTAATAAAATAACTTATGCATGGTAAACTGCGCTTCAAAAAAATGAAACAGTCTTTGGGCTAAATTTATTTTTGTAGCTTACTTTCATCCAACTTCGATTTAAATTCGTTTTGAGTATTTCTATTGAAATGTAATTGCGTACACGAAGCAGATATAGCACAAAAAATTAGGTAAATTTTTTATGTGGTAGAAATAAATTTTAAAGTTGAAATAATAAATTTATTATTTACAAAAAAAGAACCGACGCTATATCCTGCGACTCCAACCCACACAACTTTCCACGCAAAACAATTATGTTTATGATCACTCCTAATGTATGTTTAATCAAATAATTTAAGCCTTAATTTCCATAATTTTATTATAAGGGTTTGGTATAGAGGGGACTATGAAAATCGTTTGGTATAGTCTTGACGGACACGTCCTTACTTGTCCGCGTTAATTCATTTTTGGTAGGAGTCTTACTTATTCTTTAAAATATTGGTGATAATTTTAGTTAATAATTTATAAATGTGTCACAGTGACACTGTATTGCAATCTTCTTACATTGCCGTAAGCTTATTTAATATGCGAGCTTTTATCTGTTCAGTAGATGATGCAAAGGATTCCTTTTTCATTACGTATAAGTAAAGTGCTTGCACCATGAGTGTTGTTCTCTACTTGGTATCCTATTTCTTTCGATAGTTCCCATTAGCATGGTTGTCAAAACACTATGTTTAGGACCTTTCAATAAGGGTCGCAGGAACGACATTTTTCAAGGTTTTATAATATCAATAAGCTATTCGCAGGGAATTTGGTCTGTGATTTACCCTGGTTTTTTCTTTACCGCCATTCAGTTGAGGGATTTTGACTTTAATCGCTGTCTCCAAGTCTAATAGACCAAATTTGAAAATTTGAAAAACGACAGTTTTTGGCTGGAAAAAGCGGGTCCAACTTCGTCCTCCGCTACTGGCGGCGTCTGCCTTTTGTAGGTTCCTTCTTACTTTATCAAGAACAAATTTATTGAGTTTATATGAACAGAGTCTAATAAAATAACTTATGCATGGTAAACTGTACTTTAAAAAATAAAAAACTTTGGGCTAAATTTATTTCTGTAGCATACTTTCATCCAACTTTGATTTAGATTCGTTTTGAGTATTTCTATTTAAATGTAATGGCGTGCACAAAGCAGATTTAGTAAAAAAAGGTGGTAGAAAAATTTTATAATTAAAATCATAAATTTATTATTTACAAAACAAGATCCGACGCTATATTCTGCGCCTTCAACCCACACAACTTTCCACGCAAAACAATTATGTTTATGATGACTCCTCATGTATGTTTATTCAAATAACTTAAGCCTTAATTTCCATAATTTTATTATAAGGGTTTGGTATAGAGGGGACTATGAAAATCGTTTGGTATTGTCTTGACGGACACGTCGTTACTTGTAAGGATGTGTCCGCGATAATTTATTTTTGGTAGATGTAATTCTAGCGATTTAACAAAAAATCGGTAGAGGGAACCTTTGTCTACGATGCATTTTAGTAAAAGTATCAGTGGATTCCGAACTTTCGTCGAAATTACGTAAAATCCAAGATGAGTCACTTGTTTGCACGTCGGTTCGAGGTTGTTCCCACCCAAAGGGGGAAATGACGCACTCCGCGGCCGCTAAATATATTAAAAAGTCGGTGTCGTTTGTGAAGAAGTGTAAATCATTTTAAGGAGACAAAAAATATGTCGACGACTTGCTAAAAGGTGCCTCGGTAGGCAAAGTCACTCCGAAAGTCGAAAAACAAATCGGGTCTTTATTTTTACGAAATTGACGCTGCGTTAAGGAGCGGCAAAATTAATTTGGTGGTTTAAATGTGTCCCATGAGACCATTCGACATCTTCGTGCTCATGATGTCAAATTCCGAAGCACGTTGAAGAAACCTTTGCAGGGCGCAAATTACGTCGCGAAGCAGCTTGTTAGAGCCCACGATAAGATACTAGAGTGGCCCACACAATCGTCGAACGCAAACCTTATTCAAAACGTTTGGTCCCGTGTAAAAAGAAACCTCAGAGGAAATACTCTGAGGACTTTTACTCAATTGTCTCGTGAGATTCGTAAAAAATTGCAAGGAGATTATTGATGCAGAAGGCAATTGGATAACTTACTAAGGCAGTTGATAGCACACCAAAGAATACATTGATGGCAAAAAATTTTCTCGGAATACATATTTTCAAGCGTACGAGAGGTCACGTTCTTACGTGACAGACTGTAGTTAAACTAGTAACTCCATGTATCGATAATAAATGGTGCTTTTCTGGTAATGAGAAAATCAACTTTGAAACATTATAACTATTAAAAAAGCAAACTATGTTTGAATTATTTGCTAATAAAAAAACTGAACTAAACTGAAATATTGCTTAACAGGTTGATTGCCGACCACTCCGATCGGAGTGCGTCGGGTCTCTTCACCAACGCCGTCTACTCCGATCGGAGTTCGACATGCGTTCTTACGAAACGTTTTAGTATTCCATCGGCGTTGTATATGAAACGTGTTTCTAGTGGTGGCGTTGCTTAAAAACGCAAGTTCTAACAGGTGCTTAAGTGGTTCGGCGGATTTGCTTTTGGTTTGGTTGTCATCTGCCGTACAATATGGACAATCAACCTGGGCCTTCTGGTATTAAAAAAAGACATTGTAGTGATGAAAAAAAGGTATATGATAAGAAAAAGAAGCTAACTGACACTGAATTATTGCAGCTATTGGAAGAAAGCGGAGGTAGTAGTGACGAACATTACGTACCAGACACAGAGGATAGTGATGTAAATTCAAGCTCCGAGTCCGAAGAAGAGAATTTTATAGACCTTATTCGGCCACATCAAACACTTCCTAGCCTTGATGAGATGAAATGGAACGACAGAGGTGCGTTAAAACAAATTTTGTTCCAGAAAACCCAGGAATTATTGGTGCAAATTCCAGGACAGGGTGCACCTATCGATTTTTTCGAAATGATCATTGATGATGATTTTTTACAAACTATTGTAGAACGAACGAACTCTTACGCAGTCGAGGTTTTGCTGCGCCCAGAAACAAGTACAAAATCACGTATTACTAATTTTAAAGATCTTACTCTTGACGAACTAAAAATTTTTTTTTGGCCCTGTTACTTCACATTGGCACAATATCCTTGAGCCATCTTAACGATTATTGGAAAACTGATCCGCTATTTAATCTACCTGTTTTTAGAAAATATATGTCAAGGAATAGATTTTTGCTTATCTTGAGGTGTTTGCATTTTACACCTCCAGATATGGATCCGGCAGATCGGCTAGGAAAGATTAGATTTGTGGCAGATTTTTTTAACAACAAGATGGGAGAAATTTACTATCCTGGAAGAGAGTTGTCTTTGGATGAAGCTATGGTACTTTATCGGGGTCGTCTCCAGTTTAAACAGTATATCAAGAATAAGCGTCATAAGTATGGTATGAAGTTATACATGCTGACAGAGCCTAATGGACTTATTTTGAAATTTCGTGTCTACGAAGGTGCGACAGATGTTTATGGTGGAAGCGGACATACTGAAAAGATTGTTTTACATTTATTGGAGGAAAAATTGGGTGTGGGACATGCTGTTTATCTAGACAATTTTTACAATAGTGTTAATTTAGCTAGGAAATTACTTCAACAAAATACATACTGCACTGGTACGCTGAGAGCTGAGAGGAAAGATAATCCGAAAGAGGTAATGAGTGCAAACTTAAAACGTGGTGAGAATAAATCTATGTTTTGCAATGGAGTGCATGTCGGAAAATGGCGCGATAAACGCAATGTTCAATACATTTCAACAGAATTTGGAGGCGAAATGGGCATTTTTAAAAATAAAAGAAATCAAGAATCTGAAAAACCTTCCGCAATCATTGGATATAATGCTTTTATGTCCGGTATAGATAGACAGGATCAAATGATGGCATATTATCCTTGCAGCCGTAAAACCATTCGGTGGTACAAAAAGTTATTCATGCATGTGCTGCAAATGAGCATGATAAACGCCTATTTTTTGTACAAAAAATATTCGCGGTCTGACCAGTTACGATTATATGACTTCCGATTGGATGTCATAAGAAAATTACTAGCCAGCCAGACGACCAATTACTAATTTGCCGCAAATTCCTCCAGGCCAAATAAATGTCCACAGCATTAGCAAAGTAGAAAAAATTGTTAGTGAAAAAAAGGAACTAAAGAAACAAAACGGGTAAGCAGAAAGGAATGCAAAGAATGCAGGAAAAATAAAATAAGAAAGTAAACAGTGTATGAATGCAAAATGTGCCCTGGACAACCAGGTTTTTGCCTTAATTGCTTTGAGGATTACCATAAAAATGTACAAAAATGATTTAGAAATAAATGTTTTGAGTTCATGAGTTCGATTTATTATTTCTTTACTTATTTAATTGGACACTCCGATCGGAGTGTTCGGCATCTAGTAAAAATTTTCACTTGCAATGCCGATTACTCCGATCGGAGTGAAATTTTTTTTTTCTAATATTTTGAATGGCACATAAAAAAAACACATCCAAGACTCATTTTAATTCATATTTACCACAATAAAATAAAAATATTTGGAAAAATCTTACCGGCGTCAACCACAAACTCAAAAATATAGATCGGCAGTCAACCTGTTAACCCCTATAACTGTTATCTTTCCGTTAAAAAAAATGTTTAGCTTTTAATACAGTATAATAAAACTGTGAAAAACACCTGACAGAATACATAAACAACAGCTAAACTCCAGAAATCGGAAAATAAAAACACTATCCACACAAAATAAGTATTACTAAGTTTACCATCTATTCTTAAGTTAATAAAGTTATAAAACTTGTATCTATTTAAATCTTCAATTTTTTTAAATTGCTTTTTTACTTTAATTCAATTTCGTTCTTTCACAAGTAATTGTAATTTTTTCTAACAACTAAAGTTTAATTAATTCTTGATTGGAAATTATTTCATTGTAATTGAACTATTTTTGCAGTAATTAAATTACTTTTGCAGTAATTGAATTACTAGGGAGGTTTTTCGACTACATCCAAAATAACTGAGTTATCCTGTCAGAGTAATTGAATTGTCTTTTTATTATCGCAGTAATTGATTTACTATTGCAATAATTGAAATACTAGAGTAGTAACTCAACTACTAACACAGTACTTGAATTACCATAGAGTATAGCCTGTCCCAAAATATAAGATCCTGATTTTTGCCGTTTTAGTGGGCAAAATAAAAAAATCTGACCTTTTGTTTATGATAGGTTGCAGAGATGTAGCTTACAGTTGTCACTGCCGGTCCCAAGCCCGGACAAAGGAGGAGGGTTGTAGCGGTAGGCCAGCTCCCTACCATATGTAAAAAAAGCCTCTGCTAAAAAACCTAATCCAAAGCCTCGGAATCGAACGGATATACGAAGACGAAAACAGCAAAGAAGAAGGACAACGATACGTGGTACATGGAACATACAAGGTCTCTCCAGGAAAGTAAATGAAGTTGTAAATGAATTAGAAAATCTTCGAGTCGAAATTGCAGTACTGACGGAAACAAAGAAGAAAGGAAAAGGCTCCGAAAGTTAGGGGCATTACGACCACTTTTATAGTGGAGTGCCCAAAGAAGATAGAGCAAAACAAGGCGTATCCATACTAATACACAGAAAACTGAGGAAATTCATAACCACCTGGGAACCGATTAGTGAAAGAATCATAAAGATGAATCTCAAAATACTAGGTAATAACACAACCTTACTGGGGGTATACGCTGTCAACGACGACGATCTGGCTAATAACAAGGATTCATTTTTTGAACAACTAAATGAGGAAATATGCAAAATTGGAACATCAAGAGAGATATTACTTTTGGGTGATCTAAATGGAAGAATAGGAAGGAAAGAACACGATAAAGTGGTAGGAAAATATGGCGAAGAAGTTACTAACGACAACGGAAGAAGAATTATAGAGATATGTGAACAAAACAACCTTACAATATTAAACGGACACTACCAGCATAGGGATATTCATAAATATACGTGGAGACAAACAACAAGAGATTTAAAAAGTATTATCGACTATATGATAATACGTCAGAGATCTAGATTAAACTTCCTAGATGTAAGAGTCCAAAGAGGGGCTTCATGTGGCAGCGACCACTACCTCGTGAAAGGAAAGATAACCTCACGAACAACACGGGAAAGCAAACTGGAAGATACAAGTACACAGCACACAACAAGTGAAACAACAATAAGATATAATACAGATAGCTTACAAAATGAAAGTATCAGAAATCTATACAAGAGTAGACTGGACCAAAAGATACAACGGACGGGATTTGTTAATATAGAAGAAGAATATAAGTATATAAAGGAATGCCTACACGCAGCCGCACTGGAAGCATTAGGGTACCAAGAGAAAAGGGAAAAACAGCAAAAACCATATTGGTGGGATGAAGAAATTAAATACGAAATTGAAGAAAAAAGGAAAAGCTATCACAAATACTTAAGTTCAAAGAACACAAACGACAAAGTAAAATACAAGGAATCCCAAGCTAGAGTACGCAAAATGATTAGTGACAAAAAGAACAACCAATGGAAAAGACATGCTCAAGACTCAACACTTACATAGGAGGAAGAAAAAGCACAGAAAGCTGGAGACTTCTTAAAAATATGAGAACAGCACGGAAAAGAGAAATCTTCTCACCGATAACACCAGAAAAATGGAACCAATATTTTACAAATATGCTAACAGAAGATAGACCAGAGTTCAAAAGTACCCAACATGGAAACCCAAATATAGTTATACGAGGATCCCCAATAAGGATAACAATATCAGAAGTTAAAGAAGTATGTAAAATGCTAAAAAATGGTAGAGCTCCAGGACCAGGAAACATCCCAGGAGAGATAGTAAAATACGGAACAGAAAAGCTATTTAGCGCTTTGAGGAACTTATTCCAAAGATGCATTAACACATCAGAAGTACCTGAGGAATGGAAAATATCATACATATCAACAATTCATAAGAAAGGAGACAAAAATAATTGCGATAACTATAAGGGAATAACGGTTACAGGATCTATTAGCAGAATATACGGAAAAATACTTAAAAATAGAATAGAAACGGAATACGCGGACGTAGAAGCTGAAGAACAGGCAGGCTTTAGAGCAGGAAGATCCACAATAGACCATCTCTTCTCACTGACACAAATCCTAGAAAAGAAAACCGCATTTGATCAGGAAGTCCATGTCTTGTTTGTTGATTTAAAAAAGGCCTACACAGCGTGCCCCTAATGAGATTGTGGGAAACACTACAACAGAGTGATGTAAGCACCGAAATAATTAAAGCCGTAAAATCCTTATACCAAGAGGCAAGAAGTAGTGTGAAAACCAAATATGGTATAACAGGGTTCCCGGTCACAAAGGGTCTCAAACAGGGCTGCTGTATATCCCCAACGCTATTTAAAATCTATTCGGAAAGTACACTGAAGGACTGAAAAAGGAAATGCAGCAGTATGGGATTACCACTGGATGACGATACTACATTGTACACGCTATCATTCGCAGGTGACCAGGTAGTAGTCGCTCAGGACATCGATGATATGGAATACATGACACGAAAACTTATGGAGGAATATGAAAAATGGGGCCTAGAAGTCAATATTAAAAAGACCGAGTACACGTGCGTCGGAGGACAACAGCAGGACTTGAAACTGGCCACAGGACCCACCATTAAACACTGTGCCAGTTATGAGTATTTGGGAACGAGAATATCTAGGGACGGAACACTGGAAGAAGCAATATTCGAGAGGAATATCCAAGGAAAAAAAGCGATTGCAATGCTTAATAGTATACTATGGGACAAAAACATAACCATTGAAAATAAGAAGAGAATTTACAACTCAATAGTGAAAAGTATAATAACTTACAGCTCAAAGGTGTGGCCATTAAAGGAAAGAACAGAAAAAATACTAAAAGCTACAGAAATGGATTTCTGGAGACGAGCAGCCAGAAAATCCAGAAAAGACCGCATACCAAATGACACGATAAGGCGAGCTTTAGAAATAAAGCACGATATAGTGGACGAAATCAGAACCCAACAGTTGGTATGGTACGGACATGTACAGAGAATGTCACAAGATCGACTACCTAAAAAGATTTTAAATTGGAACCCTCATGGAAAAAGAAAGCGAGGAAGACCACGTCAAAGCTGGAGAGCAGGAATCAACAAGGAAGTACTAGAGAGAGATCTGGAAGAGGAGGGATGGAGAAACCGGGAGGAGTGAAAATTAGGCATCGGAAGACGGAAGACGTTATAAAAACCGATTGATATATATATATATATATATATATATATATATATATATATATATATATATATATATATATATATATATGCAGAGATGGACTTAAGAATTTTATTCATTAATGAAAATAAATAAAAATTATAAGTTTTTTGGAGATGTTTATTTATAAATGCATGTAAAAACAAATGGATCAGAAGAACAAATATACGGTTTGAATGAATGAGGTTTACAAGAGGGGACGTATTGTATAAATAAAAATATATTTTAACTTAAGCCTAATTCGGTTTCACTATCAGTGTCATCAGCTGAGGTAATTATCAGTGGTTTTATATTATTTATATAAATATATGAATCTTCAACTTTAACAACGTGCTGAATGGAATTCTTCCAGCTTTCACAAGGTATATCATTTATAACTTTTTTTACTAATTCAACCACTGACACGCTTGAAGTAGGAGAAACATTTCGTGCCCTTATTTTTGATTTAACTTGATGCCAAATATGTTCAATTGGTTTAAACACACAATAATACGGAGTGTGTCCCATTTTCTCAGCCATACTATCACAAACATATTACTTTTTCAATTTATAGTCTTTCAAAACTTCCAAAAGATTTGTAATCTTTGTGACTCTATCACTACTTGCCTTTGGTTGATTTTCCGGAACGTTAATCCCATTCGTAAGAGAATTCTGTGAAGGGTTGATCGGCCACAATGTATGTTGGTCCCGTCCTGCACCAGTCTTATATTTATTTTGTCTAGTGTCGGCACCAACTGCTTTTCAAACATAGAATATATTTTTCTCCTGATGACGTCTTTTTCACAATCGTCTACATGATGTATTTGACAATCTTTCCGTTTTTTCCTGTTTCTGAGTGATGGTTTTCCTACAATACCCTTAATCGTAGAAATTGGGGTTTTTGTTAGTTCACTGGTTTCTTGCAAAGCACTTTGTTTATTCAATTTTTTTTTACCAAACTGTCGTAAACATTTTTCACTATTTGTTTAGCGTCAAGTGATAAATGTTGTCTCTTGCGATAGCCACTATTGCAATTTTCCCACGGAAGCCACATAATCAAAATAGAACCGTTACGTTGTAAGTTGTAAGTAAACTAAAAATAAATATAATAAAAAGTATCTTTCGAATTATAATGAGGACCTGTTGTCATTAGGCCTATATTATCAAATACTTAAAGGGCTCCAAACCGGGTTGCCAGGTAGTAAATAAGTAGGTAAAAATAGATCCAATATGATTGCAGGTGCAAGTGAGGGCGGTATACAAAGTAGGTAAAATAAAAATACGTTTATCGTAATACCTGGCAACTATGCATAAAACATAAAAAAAGCATAAAATAAAAAATAGGGTCGTTTATTTTCCCACTGAAAAAACAAAAAGGCAGGATCTTATATCTTGAAATTTACTTTAATTCAATGATTGTTGAATATTAAAGTTGTAATTAAGTTACCACAAAACAATTGAATTGCAACTGAAAATAGTTAAATTATCTTATTTCTTTGCGGAATGAATTACTTTGTAATAGTAATGGTTAAATTATTAGTGATCCTTTGGTTCGTGCTCGGAACAGATGCAAAGGAATTATCGACGAAACCAAGGAGGCACACAATCAACGAATTAGAAACAAACTGCTCGCTTGTCCCAACAATTCCAGGTCCTTTTGGGTAGTCGCTAAGGAAGTTAGCCAAAATTTCACTAAATCCACCATACCACCACTCACACGGCCAGATAATTCCATTGCAACCACACCTGTTGAGACAGCGAACTTGTTGGCTGAACTCTTTGCTTCACATTCTACTGTCGATTTTCAAGGAAAAACACCACCTACTATTCCCATATTGCAGTCAAAGATGCCCGATGTTGTCTTCAGACAGCGTATCATAAAGCGTATTTTAATGAAGCTAGACACCAAAAAGGCTTCTGGCGCTGACGGAATACCTGCCATAGTTCTCAAAAACTGTTCAAGGGAACTAACACCAGTTTTCTATAGACTTTTCAACCTATCCTACAGAAAGGGAATATTTCCGCCCTGCTGGAAATGTGCCACGGTTCAGCCGATACCTAAAAAAGGCAAGAAGACCTTGCCAAATAACTATCGACCAGTCGCACTGCTTTCAATAATATCGAAAGTCATGGAAAAGGTTATCAATCAGCATCTTCTAAAATATCTTGAACAATTCAATATTATTAGCGATCACCAATATGGCTTTCGTAAACAAAAATGAAGAGGAGATCTTCTGACTTATGTAACACATGTTTGGAACAACGCAATTGAACACTTTGGAGAATCTCGAGCGGTTGCTCTTGACATATCCAAGGCATTTGACCGTGTTTGGCACGATGGGCTGTTGGCTAAGTTACGTTCTTATGGTATGTCTGAGCGTTCTTTACGAGTGGCGGTCGACGGATTTCTTTCTAACACCTTCACAAACAACGCCGGTGTGCCCCAAGGCTCCATACTGTCTCCTACTCTCTTTCTCATTCACATTAACGATCTGCTGGAAAAAACTTTTTAATAATGAAAATTATTAATTTAGTTATCGGTTCTTTGCATCTGTATTTAAATACTTAAATTCTAATCTAATCAATAACATAAGTAAACATAATCCTACGTCTAAAGTTTAAATTCATTATACTATTATTTTATTATTTGTTTTGCGTAAAAAGGGAATTATCTTGGTGAATTCTTTAATGTGGATTATAAACTCCTGGACAAAATTAACGCAACAATCTGAAAATTAATTTATCATTTTCTTATGTCAGTTTTAAAGTTTATCGAGTATTTGAATAGTAGACTATGCATATTTTGTTTTGTTGTTCATGACAGAAATCAAAACAATTCGTTTAGATTTACAGTTTTAAAGAATTTTTTAGAAGATAAACAATTTTCTGTAATAATGCGATAGATTTTCTTTAAAAGTAAGCTTATAAATTGTTCCCTTTTTCAAAGTAATACGTTTTTGTGGTAGACTGTTTTATTTTTCACCCCGAGGAATTAGAAAAATAAATCGAACAAGGAATTTAACTGAACACGAGGTAGTGCGAGCCTTAGTTTTATTGGACGAGGGATATTGTCAGAGTTATGTTGCCAATTTGTTAGGCAAACATCGTTCCACAATAAGTCGTATGGTAAGAGGCTTGAATGAAGTAGGAACTTATTCTAGAAGGCTAGGGCAAGGGCGAAAACGATGCACTAGCGACCTAGATGAACGTTTTATAAGACAATATGCTTTAAGAAACAGGACTGTCACTAGTTCTATAATATGAAACGAACTCGAAGCTGTTCGCAATGTCACAATTTCTTCTAAAACAGTTAGAAAACGGTTAAATGAAGCTGGATTAAACAGTAGGAGACTAGCCACAGCGCCCTTGCTTACTAGAGAGAACAGAGTTGCCAGGTTACGTTTTGCTCGAAATCACGAAAACTGGTCTGTGGATGATTGGAAACAAGTTTTTCTTCACAGATGAAACTAGGGTTAGTCTAAAACATCCATATGGTCGTGAGCGAGTATGGCGAAGTCCAGAAGAGAGGTTTGCTCCTTGCAATATCTCTGCAAGGATTCCATTCGGCGGTGGCTCTGTTTATGTTCTGGGGTGGCATCTGTTTTGATGCTCGCACAGAGTTAGTTCCTGTCCGTACGAGATCCATGAATGCTGACTACTATCTTGAGAATATTGTAATAGAACATGTGATGCCTTTCGGTCATTTTGTGGGCCCAATTTCCTGTTTATGCAAGACAACGCTAGACCTCACGTGACTAGGGAGGTACTCGATTATCTTAATCAAGTTGATATACCGATTATGCAACGGCCACCAAAAAGCCCGGATCTGAATCCGATAGAACATGTATGGGATCACCTTAAGAAAAATGTGAATCGTCATATACCTGCACCTAGAAACCTGAGGGAACTTGAAAATGCAGTTATCACAGAATGGGAGCAAATTCCTCAAGATTTTATCCAAAATTTAATTAGAAGCATGCCTAGGCACATAAACGCTGTCATCCTAAGTAGAGGAGGCTACTAGTGTCCCAGTTACACCATTAATTTTGCTACTAGTGTCCCAGTTTATTTTTTTCATTATTACATAATTTCAACGATTTTGTTATTAGGTCTTAAGAATAATTTTAATTCGAATCTTATAGAGAAATTTGGTAGCTAATTCACTTTTAAAGTATCCGAATAAGTTTCTTCTAACTTTTAGTGAAGCCAATGTTCATAAAAAATTATTAAAATTAATTCATTATAGAGATTTGTATGATTTCATATATTGTTGCGTTAATTTTGTCCAGGAGTGTATTTACCATGAAATAATATCATTTAAAGTAGCTATAGTAATTCGAAAAATGCCCCTTAGGGTGATATTATAATGGCGGCTATGTAGATGTTTTTCACCTTAATGTCGGGATACGTGAATATTTAACGCTCTAAGGAGAATTTTTTAAGATATACTAGAGTAAAAAATTGTTATTGAATCCTTCTCACAACCTAATTGGATAATTTACCTAGGACCTACATCATACTGTCACTATCACTACATCACTATAAGGTTAGTTCTATCCATTGCTGGTTGTAGGCCTTCACCCTAAACTTCCATCTTAATCTATTTGCAGCTGTGGTCATCCAACAAATGCCCGCAACCCTCTGTATATCGTCCCGCCATCTTGTTTTGGGACTTCCTACTTTCCTTTTCTGTACTCATGGTCTCCATTATATTTTTCACTTGGTCCATCGATCATCAATACTGCGTGCCACTTGTCCAGCCCATTGCCACTTTCTTTCTGCTACATACTCTATCTTCTTCTTATAGTGCCATCTCCATTACTGAAGTTGGGGTGTAATCACGTCGAATTCTTCCCTATCCTGGACAATTCTTAATAAGGTGTGGGTATCCAGACCTATCCAATCTCGTATATTTTTCAGCCAGGAACATTTTCGACGCCCCATACCTCTTTTCCCTTCAATTTACCCTTCTACCAACAACCGAAGCAGTGAGTAACGTGGACCCTATAAATATGTCCCAAGTAACGAGTTTTTTGTCTTTTAATAAATGACAATAGTTCTCTTTCTCTACCCATTCGACGAATTACATCTTCATTAGTAAGACGCTCTGTCCAAGAAATCTACAATATTCTGCGCATGACCCATAATTCGAAAGATTCCAAACGATTCATTGATCATACTCCCAAGGTCCAGGCCTCAACTCCATATAAGAGCACTGGATATATATAGACCTTTACAAAACGATAACGAGTCTCCAAAGAAAGAGTTGAGTCTGTGAGGAGGTGTTTCATTTTAAGAAAAGCCGCTCTAGCCATTTCAATGCAAACTCGTACCTCAACTTCAGGATTCAAATCATTAATTACCTAACACTCTAGGTATTTAAATTTGCTTACTTTTTCTATCAATTGATCGTAAACACGAATATCTATTTGCAACCCGGGTGTTCTTAAAATGACCATTACTTTCGTTTTATTAACGTTTACTTTCATGCCTAAAATATCGCCTTGCCTAGACATATTGTTCATAAGACGCTGAAGTCCATCCGCTGTATCTCCTATAATAACGGTATCATCAGCGTGCCTCAGGTTGTTAATGATTTTGCTATTAACTTTGATACCATCTGTGGCATTCTGTAAGGCCTTCTGGAATATGCGCTCAGAGTATAGATTAAACAGGAGCGGGGAAAGAAGACAGCCTTGACGAACACCTCTTTTTATTTCTATTTCCTCAGTCTCTCTGCTATTTACTCGTACTGTCGCCACCTGATCCCAATATAGCTAAGTAATGAATCTGATGTCATTTTCATCAAGGGCCATATTTTGAAGCATTTGTATTAATTGTGGATGCTTGACTCGGTCAAATGTTTTTCGTAGTCGATGAAACACAAATAAATGTCTTTCCTTTGATCTCTACATTTCTGTAAAAATACACTCAGCCCGAATAGTACTTCTCGAGTTCCAAATCCTTGTCTAAATCCGAATTGCTCTTCGCTAACATCTTGTTCGCATTTATTGCGTATTCTATGGTGAATGATCTTAAGCATTACTTACAAAGCGTGGCTCATTAGGCTTATAAGACGGTACCGTTCACATCTGTTCGCATTTGGCTTTTTAGGTAATGGTATGAACACAGACTTAAGCCAGTCCTTTGGTATAGCTCCTCCCTACTGTAGATGGAATTTCTGCAGCTGCACAAGATAGAAATATTTTCTTCATTTAAAAGTTGAAACATCTCCGCATAAAGATTATCAGGTCCAGGAGCCTTTCCAGTTTTTGCATGTTTTGTTGCATTCCTAACTTCTGCTGGGAGTATATTTAAAGAAATTCCGTCCGTAATGAATTCTGGTAATTCTCTATTGTCATCAAAGGTATTTTTGATGTATCGAGCCCATTCTTCTTCTAGCCCTTTTTGTTCGGTTAATATCTGATTATTACCGTTTATTAAATATGTTGGTGTTCGTGTACTGTTTTGACCGGTAACTTTAACTTTTTTATATATACTGAAATAGTCATGCTTTAGCTGTAATTTTTCAATTTCCTGACATTGCTCTTCCATCTACTTTTCTTTAGCCTTTCTTATAAGCTTTCGAATCTGTTTACTGATCTCTTTATATTTAGTTTTGTTATTGTTTTTATACCGTCTTCTTTCATCCATAAGTCCCAATACTTCCTGGGTCATCCTTTTTCTTTTCGCTGTCTTTGTTGGCATATTAAGTTGTTCGTTTTGAACTTTAACACAGATATTTTTAAATGACTCCAATGTGGCTTCGACTGATAGCAAGTGGCCTACTGAAATTGTTTGATTTATTTCTTGGTTGAGTGTTTCGGTTACTTGCGATCGAATTTCTGGGTTCCTCAGCAGCCGAAAGTTGGGAATATGCTTCAGTTTGATGTTAATTATGCCGGTCAGAAGGACATGGTCAGACTCGATGTCGGCTCCAGGATATGTTTTAACTCCTCGAACCCCATTCGTATAGCGCTTATTTACCAATATGTAATCGATTTGGTTCCGAACTACATTACCGTTATGGTCTATACTCTATAATATTCTTTAATTTTATTTGGTCAAATATCCACTTGTTTCTTTTTTATCCTTGAGGTTTATCTCGGTCATCTGTCTTTCGTATGCTCTCTGGGTTCGCGCCAGTGGGCTTTATTCACTATCCATACGTAATCACGGTTAGGATGCACTGATTATAAACTTTGGCCTTTAAAGTATTTGGAATATCCTTATATTTAAATATATAACTTAATTTTGCGAATACTTACTATCCTTCCCTGATTCTTCTTGAAATTTCGTCCGAGACACTGTCTTTTGTCGTAGTAATTTTTTACCCCAGGTACACATAATTCTCAATAATTTCGAGAGCTCTTCCTTCCAAATTTATAACTATGTTGTTATTAGCGTTTTGTCTTATTTTTACTCATTTTCAGACGAATTGTTTTTATGTGGTAATTTAACTAATTTATCATTTCTTGTAGCTCATGTGGATTGCCACTGACGACTATAATATCGTCTACGAACCTTAAGTGACCCAGGTACACACCATCTAAGGTCCTTGTTTGCCCAATCAAGTTGGCGAAATACGTCTTCTAAAGCTATAATAAATAGGTTGGTAGAGATTGTATCTCCATTGTCTTATACCTCTTGCTATAGGTATATGTTCTATACTAGATTTATGTACAGAGTGAGTCAACGATAGAGTAAAGTTCATTATCTCATTTGTTTCGGGAATGACGAAAAAATGTTAAATACAGTAGTTTTAGGGAATGTTAAGGTGCACAGTTTAAAATTGTTTTTGAGTATACAGGGTACTTCAAAAAAGTCTGGCCGATATAACATATGTTTTTTTTTTAAATAGAATATCCTATTTTATAATTTATTTTTAAATTCTGTGTAAAAATTGAGAACTTTTTTATTAATAATATTATATAGCTAAACCTAGCAGTTTTCCTAATATTTCAGTTTTTTTTTAAAAAAATACTAGTTTTCAGTTTTGTAAAAAATTGCCAATAGCGCCATTATTTCTAAAGGTGGAATACCCATAATTGGTACGAGCGTTCTATAGAGATAAAAAAAAATATATGTAAAGAAATTTCAGTTAGATACTACAGTGTGTTCAAAATAAATTTATACATTTCGACTATTTTAAATTGAAAAATCTGAAATTTTTTAAATCGCACACCCTCTATATTATTATTTTTTCTGATGGATTTTACAAAACCCTCCAACTTTTATTAAGTATGTCATATACTTATTTCTAATTGTTTTCGATTTATTTTGAATTTTTCAATTTTTACCCTTGTTTTTAATACACTTACACTATTGTGAAAACATAAACAAATAGTTAATAATAATTTTAATATAGTTTAACTTATTTAATTATTATGACTACTTGAATAAACATATTTAGTCGTTTTACTATATTTTCCTTCACTTTCCTTAGCATAAATGGCGTTTTTGTCCTGCACGCATCCCGTATCCTATTTTCCATATCTAGTGGTGTTGTTGGGGGAATTCACATAAACACTATCTTTAATCTAGCCCCCACAAAAAGAAGTCTAAAGGTGTTAAGTCACATGATCGAGGGGCCACTGAATGAATCCATCCCTACCTATCCATTTTTATGGGTAACGATCGTTTAAAAATTCCCGAACTACCCGGTAATAATGAACAGGAGCTCCATTTTGTTAAATCCACATTTATTCCCTTTCAAAGTTATGAACTTCTTCAAGAAGCTGGGGTAATTCGTTTTGCAAAAAATTTAGATATCTACGCTCATTAAGCGGTTCGCGGAAAAAATATAGAAATTTAATATTCCACACCATACTTTAAGCGACCAATTGTTTCGGTTTTGAACTTCCTGGACCCAAAATGGATTAACTGTTGATAATAATGCATGTTATGCCTGTCAACTGCTCCATTACTGCGAAAAGTAGCTTCATCAGAAAACATTATTTTGGATAAAAATATTAGATCGGCCTCTATTGTTCCATTCATGATAGTACAAAAGTTTACTCCAAAGGGATGATACTTGTATTTTCTCGTGGTGCGATTAGTTGTAGATTGGGATGTGCCAGATAAGTCAGCTAGTGGACGGCTGCTGACCTCTGGATTATTTTAAACATGAAGTAAAATTTCCATTTCTTTTTTCTTATTGGTAGTATTTTTGGTTTACTACTTTCCGTTTCGTATACTCAACGCTACCACTACCATCAAACCGTTCCATTAAGCACTGAAAAGATTTTCTAGATGGTATACGTCTATTAGGGTACTTCGCTCCGTAAAACCAGACAATTTTTTCCCTCCTCGCCCAGTATATAAACCATATCAATTAATTCATTTTTAGAAAAATCCATAACTATTACATTTATACGTCACTTACTACAACAAATTAAACTATTTTTACTTGCCTAATAGACATGTCAAAATTTGATAATGCCGACATTTTTGTTTTGCCTTGGCAACTATGATGTTATAGCGTAGGTGTATTAAAAACAAGGGTAAAAATTGAAAAATTCCAAATAAATCGAAAACTATTAGAAATAGGTATATGACATACTTAATAAAAGTTGGAGTGTCTTGTAAAATCTATCAGAAAAAATAATAATATGCAGGGTATGCATTTAAAAAATTTTAGAATTTTCAATTTAAAATAGTCGAAATGTATAAATTTATTTTGAAGACCCTGTAGCATCTAACTCAATTTTTTTTTACATATATCTTTTTTTTTCATCTCTATAGAACGCTTGTACCAATTATGAGAATTCCACCTTCAGAGATAATGGCGCTACTGGCAATTTTTTACAAAACTGAAAACTGGTATTTTTTTTTAAAACAATTGAAATATTACAAAAACTACTAGGTTTAGGTATATAATATTATTAATAAAAAAGTTATAAAATTTAATATAAGAATTTAAAAATAAATTAGAAAATAGAATGTTCCATTTAAAAAAAAATGTTATATTTTGTCATACTTTTTTGAAGTACCCAGTATAATCAAAAATAATTTTAAACTGTGCATCTTAATATTCTCTAAAACTATTATAAAGGGTGTTTTTTTATAGAGGTATAAAACTTTAAGTTGGCAACACTTTTTTAACTGGCGGCCATTTTGTCAGTTGTCAAGTGATTTATGTTTAGTTTGGTTTGGCATTTCAACATGAATAGACTGACGCCTGAACAACGCTTCGAAATTGTGCAAATTTATTTTGAAAATCATGGTTCTGTTCGAAATACGTATCGCGCACTACGTCCATTTTACGGTCAACATAATCGTCCATCAGAGCAATTAATTCGATTAACTATGGAACGTTTTCGCACCACGTTTACTCTAAATGATAATACGCATCCACAGAGACGTCGTACAGTGCGTACAGAAGAAGTCATTGCTGCTGTAGAGCGTAGCGTAGAGGAAGACCCGAATCAGTCTATCCGCCATCGTGCACAGGAATTGGATATGTGTCCATCCACTTTATGGAAGATTTTGCGGAAAGATCTTGGTTTGCGTGCTTACAAAATCCAACTCGTACAACAATTGAAGCCACACGATCACCTAGCAAGGCGTAGATTCGGTGAATGGGCCCAAAACAAGATTGCCGTTGATCCCGATTTTCATAAGCGAATTTTGTTTAGCGATGAAGCTCACTTTTGTTTGAATGGATACGTCAATAAACAAAACTGCCGTATTTGGAGTGATGATAATCCTCAAGTGTATGTTGAGACACCGTTACATCCAGAAAAACTGACTGTTTGGTGTGCTTTATGGGCTGGTGGAATCATTGGTCCGTACTTCTTTAAAAACGATGCTGGTCAGAACGTTACAGTCAATGGTGACCGCTATAGAGCCATGACTGCTGACTTTTTCGTTCATCAATTGAACAACCATGATGTGCAGGAGCTGTGGTTTCAACAAGACGGCGCAACATGTCACACAGCTCGTGCCACAATTGATTTATTGAAGGAAACGTTTGGTAACCGCATAGATTCACATTTCGGACCCGTGAATTGGCCTCCAAGATCGTGCGATTTAACGCCGCTAGACTATTTTCTGTGGGGATATGTGAAGTCTCTAGTCTACGCCGATAAGCCCGAAACGATTGACCACTTGGAGGAAAACATTCGCCGCGTTATTGCCGATATACGGCCACAAATGTTGGAACAAGTCATCGAAAATTGGACCTCCAGATTAGACTACGTCCGAGCGAGCCGTGGCGGTCATATGCCAGAAGTCATATTTAAATTATAATGCCAGAAGATTATCTTTTGAATAAAGTAAATTTCATGTCAATTTAAAAAAAATCATCTTTGTTTTATTCCATTTCAAAGTTCTATACCTCTATAAAAAACACCCTATATTTAATATTTTTTCGTCATTCCCGAAACAAATGAGATAATAAACTTTACTCTATCGTTGACTCACTCTGTACATGCGCTTTCACATATAACTTTGATTAGGGTAACGTAACTAGAGCCAATTCTACAGTTGTTGAAATCGTTGATGATTGCCCACATTTCAACAGAATCAAAATCCTTCTCATAGTCTATGAAGGTTATGTATAGTTCGAGGTTATATTCAATACTCTTCTCTAGGAGATTTCTCATTGTCAGTAAGTGGTCGCATGTGCTATAGCCGGATGTAAAACTAGCCTGTTTGCATTGGTGGTAGGAGTCTAACTTATTCTTTAATCTGTTGGCGATAATTTTAGTTAACAATTTATAAATGTGCCACAGTGACACTGTACTGCATTATTATAGCAAATCTTATAGTGCAGTACGCTTATTTAATATGCATGCGTTAACCTGTTCAGTGAGTGATGCAAAGTATTCCTTTTTCATTACATATAAGTAATGTGCCAGCACCATGAGTGCTACTTGGTCCGCTATTTCCTTCGATAGTTCCCATTAGCATGATTGTCAGAACACAACGATATTTTTCGAGGTTTTTTAATATCAGTCAGCTGTTGCAGGAAATTTGGTCCGTGTTTTACCCTAGATATTTTTATTGGTCTTTTCTTTACCGCTATTCAGTTGAGGGATTTGACTTTAAGTAACCAGATCGCTGCTCCAAGCAGTAATATTACTCAAATGTAATACTTAATTAATCCAAATCTAATAGACCAAGTTCAATAACCGGTCAAGTGCAAGTTAAACTTGCGCAATTAGTGTTCCGTACGTTGATTGCTTTTAAAATAAAAAATTTTGTTACGGAGGTATAAAACACACACCAAATGAGTTTTCAACAAAGTTTGTTTCTAATATTTACTGAAAACTGATGACCTTGAAATTTTCGTTTTTTTATATACCAGATAAATTAGGTTAAACTCGTGATAATTTTCGTTCAATCTACACCCCGTGGAGAATATTTTAGAATTTTTTGAAAATTTTTTTACGAGATAAGGGGGGTCGACAGCGATTTTTTGCGATTTTTTAAAAATAATACAAAGAAAAGTGTGCGCAAGGATTACATTATATATATATATATATATATATATATATATATATATATATATATATATATATATATATATATATATATATGTATATATATATATATATATATATATATATATATATATATATATATATATATATATATATATATATATATTTTACTCGTGTTTTCACAAGCTTTCATTTGACACCACACTCGATGACCTAGTAAAAAAAATTTTTTTTCATTTTCGATTTCACCCCCTTAAGTTAAAATTTAACTTTCAAAACTACATGGTTCTGATGAGGCCATCAATTCCTATATTATTACCAAATTTCAAATTTCTATGTCAAATAGTTTCGAAGAAAATCGGGGTGTGACAGACAGACCGGCAGACAGAAACCGAAGTCATCTTATAAGTGTTCCGTACGGAACATTAAAAACAACCGTTTTTGCCTGGAAAAAACGGGCCCAGCTTCATCCTTCGGTATCGGCGGCGTCTGCTTTTGCAGGTTTCGCTGCGACGTTCAGTGCCGGCCTGACAGCCATCCGCGATGGAACCCCCGCTCGCCGTCACCGCCAGGTGCGAAGTTCGTGCGGTAATCCGATTTTTGTACGCTAAAAAGTTACCACCGGTTGATATTCATAGGCAGTTGTGTGAAGTTTATGGGGAAGCTTGTATCAGCGTTCAACACGTCCGCAAATGGTGTAGGGAGTTCTCCGAAGGACGCACAGACATCCACAATGAGCAAAGAAGCGGAAGGCCATCGATCTCCGACAAAGTTGTGTCGAAGATTGAGCGAATTCTGCTCGATTCGGGAACTGGTTGCCCGGGTTCCTGAGTTTTGTGAAAAAACAATCCATACGATTTTGACTGAAAGGTTACGTTATCACAAGGTGTGTGCGCGGTGGGTCCCGCACATGCTTTCAGAAACCCACAAAGCCGATCGCGTCAAGTGTGCCCAGGAGTTTCTTCGAGAATGCGCCGAGAATACCGAAGATTTCTTAGACTCCATTGTTACCGGGGATGAAACGTGGTGTCATTACGTCACCCCGGAAACAAAACAACAATCGCGACAATGGCGCCATACCGGATCGCCTAAACCGAAGAAGTTCAAGCAGACGCTGTCCGCAGGGAAAGTGATGGTTACGGTCTTTTGGGACCGTAAGGGTGTCCTGCTTGTTGAGTTTATGCCTCGAGGGATCACAATAAATTCGGAAAATTATTGTGAGACCTTGAAAAACCTCAGAAGAGCCATCCAAAATCGCCGTAGAGGAATACTGACAAAAGGCATTAGACTGCACCACGACAATGCGCGCCCACACATCTCTCGCCAAACCAAGGATTTAATCGACAATTTTGGCTGGGATCTCCTTGAACATGCTCCCTACAGCCCTGATCTTGCACCGAGTGACTTCCACTTGTTTCCAAAATTAAAACAACACTTGGGTGGACAACGTTTCGAGACTGATGAAGAAGTGCAGGAAGCGGTCACCAAATTCCTCCACAGACTGGCGGCGGACTTCTTTGAAGCGGGATTCCAAAAATGGATTAGTCGTCAACAAAAATGCGTGGGAAAATCTGGAGATTATGTTGAAAAATAGCTAAGAAATTAAGCTTTCCAATAATGTATTTTTCAGTTCAAATAAAAAATGGCTTACACCTGAAAAAAATGTGGGAACCTTATTTTTTACACAACCCTCGTATATTATCAAGAACAAACTATATTTATTGATTTCATATGGTTAAATGACAGTCCATTTTTGCTTCGATGTTTTTTAGTCCCTAAAGCTGGGTCGGTCTCGGCGGCGTCTGCCCTTTGGGGGCGCTCGACTTTTTAGTGTCAACAAATATTAGGCTACAAGTGGTTAAACAACAGTCCATTTTTGGATGTACCAGTTTGGGCATTTCAGGGCACGGGGGCCGCAAAATTAACGTTAAAGGCTTTTATTCGACTCTCCCGAGAGAGTAGAATGAAGAATTAGTTGACAGGTCAAAATTTCGGGTCGCTCTCTTGGTCTATAAGGTTGAGCGACATTTCCTGTCGTATTAGTGAATTTAGCAAAAGTGCTTCAAGTAATTACCGCTCGTATTTTATCTTGTTAGTCTTTGTCCCACTTGTTGCCCAGCGTTTTGTACTGGTACTTAAATTTGGTTACTTTTTCAACTTATTCGCTATCTATATTAAGTTGTACGTTATTATCACTTTGTTATTTTGCTCTTATCAATTTGGCTTTGCTTACATTAATGTTGTCCTTATATTAATCCTACTTCAATGTTGTTTATATTCTTGCTATTTTGTTCTCAGCCAGTATTGTTGTTTAATCAGCGTACCGTAGGTTATTGTTCCTCATCCGACTGGCCTAAAAATGTTTATCGATATCCGTGCCTGATAATTGTCCATAAGACTCCTTATAATTTCTTATCGAAATCGTGTTAGTATCCTGTAACTGATTATTGTATCGAATATATTTTTTTTATATTACATCTAAGTATTAAAACAGGTCAAATTGTTTATGGAATTGTTGTACTGAAAGTTTTTTAATTGAATAACTATCTTGTACTAAATTACTTTATTATTTGTTTATGTTATATTGTAAAACCAATAATCCTTTTAGTAGTAAAATCTGTTTAAACCTCACTTTACAATAAATAAATAACTGAATGCATGTTAATATTTTAAAAGTTTTAACTTTACTGAAAGCTTAATAATGCTTGAGTTATTTTTCAGTTTTATTGAAAGACATCGTCTGCTTCTCAATTTTCTTTTCATCTCGCTCAGGAAATAGTGACATTCCATACAATATTAAGTGTCTTATTTTATATAATATCCGCCAAAAAGTTTTTTATCGGTATAGCATACACGCTGCTGGGAAATCCCTAAATGACATATGCGCGGAAGTAGCCATTCACGTTGTACTTGCTGGGCATCCTATTCTGAAAAGATGAAAGGACCTCGCAGTATCCTTATTGAAAATGGCTTCCGGTGATATTTGTTTAAACTTTGGGAAAATATAGTTTTTGAGAAGTAGAACAAAAGTTCTCGAGGGTGCGAAGCTCAAAGTCCATAGTTTTTTAGATATCTCACCTTGAAGTTGACATTTTTAACAGGATTATTATCTCTATGCGGGTTGATACGTAACTAACAGTCGGACGATTAGGAGTATCACTATTTAGATATATGCGTTTTGACATATCATAAACTCGTGCGTGGATCTGACATGTGTATAAATATGTTTGTACATGCACATGCACGTGCTGTAGGGAAGTCCCTAAAACGCTACAGGAGCGACACGTGTGCGGAGAAAGCGATTCACGTTGTTCTTGAATCGCTGTAAATTGTACGGTGGGAAACACAGTCCTGGACAAATTATTCCAAAGGGATGATGTTCTCCATATAAAAGACTGCTTGAAAGGCATTGTACGAGGAATAAGCTGAACCTCATACGGATGTGAAGTATTAGCGCGACGTGTACTTCTAACATGCACCGCTCTGGGAGGAATTAAGCGGACCACATTCTTCGAACACTTTCCATGCAAATATTTGTAGAATAGGCTCAAGTCGCCGACCGTTCTTCGATGTTCCAGCGAATTTTTGTATGAGTTTGACCGTTTCTTTTCCTCTTTGATATATCTCGTAAGAACTAAAGGGTCTTCCATTTGGGACTTGACAACTTTGCAATTTCACTGTGAAGGCACCCTTAAGCCAATCACCGAACTGTCAACGTCAAAACATTCAGTAAAGTCAACATTTTCATCATGGTGAAGTACACGAACGAACGACGTTTACGAATAATTAAAATTTACTACCAAAATTTGGAGTCGGTGACTGCAACTTTAAGAGCGTTAACGCCAATTTTTGGTCGTAATTCTCGTCCCAGTAGACAAGCAATTCATAGTCTAGTGAAAAAATTTGGGTTAACATATTCGCTGCTGGATGTTCCCGTGCCAGTGAGACAACGGGTTGGTCGAAGTGGCCAGAATATTGCTGCCGTTTTTTCACGGAGTTCTCAAGAATTGGGCATCGCTCAGACCACACTATGGCGAATTTTGCGAAAGGATCTTGGCCTGCACCCTTATAAGTTAAAGTTAACTCAAGAACTAAAGCCACTCAATCATATGAAGCGACGTACGTTCTCGAATTGGGCTCTAGAAATGTTGGAAGAAGATGACCAATTTCATCGCAAAATCATCTTTAGTGATGAAGCGCATTTTTGGATAAACGGCTTCAACAAACAAAATATGCGTTATTGGTCAGGTGAAAACCCTCATGTGCTTGAAGGAACATCACTTCATCCACAAAAAATTACTGTTTGGTGCGTTTTCATGCCGGTGGGGCCATTCTTTTTCGTTGATGAAAAAAACCGTCACGTTACAGTCAATGGAGATCGCTACAGAGGCATGTTGCAACGTTATTTCTTTGATCAATTGCATGGGCTAGACATTAATGATATGTGGTTTCAACAAGACGGCGCCACAAGCCACACAGCGGGTGTAACAATCGACTTACTGCAATCTAAATTCGGTGAACGTGTTATATCGAGAAATGGTCCCGTCGAATGACCGCCTAGATCGTGTGATTTAACACCTCTAGATTTCTTCTCTCTCATTAAATCATTGGTCTATGCTAACAAGCTTGCGTCGTTAGAGGAGCTCAGAGCCAATATTGAAAGAGAGATAGCGGCCGTTTCCGTCGAAATGTGTGGCCGAGTCACGGAAAATTGGGTTCAACGAACCGACAGCTGCAAACGTGCCCGTGGTGGACATATGAATGAAGTCAAATTCTATACATAAATGTTTTTGATTGTACTTCAAGCCGATAGTAAAATTTTCGAAATGTCTCAAATGGGTTGCGTTTTTTTATTTCAAAAAAAAGTTGTCAAGTCTTTAATGGAAGACCCGATACTTCGTTCGCAGATTCTACTATACGGTGAACGATTTTTCTTTCAATTTCGTTGAGGAGTGAAGTATCCTTGATTTCATATTCTTTGAGTTTATGTATATACTAATTTTTCTTGTGTTTAAGTTGTGTTCTATCTATCATTTTCATCTTTTGATTCATCATTTTTCTTCGTTCTATCCTTGTGTTAATAATATATATATATATATATATATATATATATATATATATATATATATATATATATATATATATATATATATATATATATATATATATATATATATATATATATATATATATATATATATATATATATATATATATATATATATATATATATATATATATATATATATATATATATATATATATATATATATATATCAGCCGTTCATCCATGGTCGGATGTAGGCCTCCCCCAAGCTTCTCCAATGTTGTCTGTCTTGAGCTTGTCTGATCCAATCATTACCTACCAAATGCTTAATATCATCTGTCCAACGAGTTTGTGGCCTCCCGACAGTTATTCTGTGTCTTCGCGGTCTCCATTAAATAAGCCTCTTAGTCCACCGATTTTCTGTCTTGCGGGTCACATAACCTGCAAACCCGCTCGATTACATCTGATACTTTAGATCTTGTTTTGATCTCTTCATTTCTTATGCGATCTCTTAGTTTTAATACCAACATTCGCCTTTCCATGGCTCTTTGTGCAATCTGCAACCTTTCTTTTATGCTGTTTATGCTGTTATTCACGGCCCACGATTCTGTACCATATGTCAGAACTGGTAGTATTTGCTGATCGAACACTTGATAGTGTTAGGTAGACGTGAGTTAAATACTTTTTACAATTTGCCGAAACTAGACCAAGCTAGCGAAATCCTTCTTTTAAATTATTCTCCGTCTGTGGATATTCCCCTATTCTCCCAATCAAGTTGTTTGAACATTTACTCCATAGTCAGTGTAAACAGTGATATTGAGTCGCCTTGTAGCACTTCTCTTTTTGTTTTAATTGCCTTTGTTTTTTCTTTCAGCAATACCTGGAATGTGGCGTTCTCTTAGATGTTACCAATTAATTCTGTCTATCGGTGGTTTATTCGACAATTGCTCAATGCATTTAGAACTGCCCATGTTTCGATTGAGTTGAAAGCCTTCTCGTAGTGTATGAATGCTACCCACGATGTAATGTTGTACTCATTGGCTTTTTCGATAAGCGTTCTTACTGCTTGTGGGTGGTCCAAAGTGCTGAAGTCTCCCCGAAACCCTGCCTGCTCTTTTGGCTGGTGGCCGTCCAACTTATTTGTTAGTCTCGTCGTTATCTTCTTCTTCTTCTTCCTACGTTAGGACCATGTCCTATGTGCACTTCAAAGGTTTCCTAGAAACAATTGCGATGATGAAGACCAGCTCTCATACTATCTTATTGGTGGTCTTACAAGCGGTCGAGGTGTGTTTGGTCGCTTTTCTTTTGCAACCTTAGCCAACCGGTCATTTGGCATTCTGTCCACATGGTCTCTCCATTCTCTTCTCCTATTCCTTGCCCATCTCACCACATCCTGTATTTCGCACATTTCCCTTATTTCTTTACATCTCTTCCGGTCAAATAAGGTATGTCCTGTTGTTGATCTAAGTATTCGCATTTCTGTTGTTCTTAGGAGTCGTTTTGTTATTGTGTTCTCCGCTCTGGTTTCTATCGCGTGCGTCATGATCGGTCTTACGCATGTTTTGTATATTCTTACTTTGCTCCTGGTGCTCATATATTTGTTTTCTCCAAATTATATCTCTTAAGTATCCTGATATTAATAGTTTTTACTTCCTCCTTAAGGTTCCTGGTACTTGTTATGTTTGCCCCTAGATATTTGAAGGACATCACTTGTTCTACACTCTGATTATAAATCGCGAGTTTGCATCTTTTCGGTTCTTTAGATATTGTAAGGGATTTTGTTTTCTTTACACTTATATAGGAGTCTCTGTAAGTTATCTTCGTCTTCTGATATGATTACTGCATCATCGGCGTAGCATATTATTTTTATTTCTTTGTCTCCCAATCGATATCCTCTCCCAGTTTTCTTTACTTCGTTTATAATTTTATCCATTATGATGTTAAATAAGATTGGGTTTAGGCTATCTCCTTGTCTGATTCCGGTTGTCATAGATATTTTATTGCTTAATTTATTTGCCACTCTTACATATGTGTGGTTGTTGGTGTTCAACTCTTCGTTAGTTTTTATTATATTCGGGTGAATTACCCTTTTTTGTAGTAGGGTTATGACATCAGTTAACCGTACCCTATCGAATGCCTGGGTAAGATCAATGAAACACATAAAGGCTATCTTATTAAACTCTATGGCTTTTTCGGTAATTTGGCGGATTTATATATATGGCGTCTATAGTAGACCTGTTCTTTCTGAACTTGCTGTTCTTCACAGATTCCGGTTAACATTATTTCTTCTGCTAAAATTTTAGTGAACAATTTTAGTACCGCACTTATTAAGCTTATACCTCGATAGTTTTTTTGAATCTGTCCTTTCTCCTTTTTTGAAAATTGGTATCAAGATGCTTTCTTTCCATTCGGATGGTATAATCTTGGCTGTGAGTATTTTGTTAAAGAAAATCTGTAATTCTTCTAGTAATTTATCACCTCCATATTTGATCATTTCGTTTTTAATTTCGTCCATGCCCGGGGCTTTTCTGTTTTTTAGTTTGGCTACCATGTGCTGTATTTGATTCAAGGAAATGGTCCTATTTGGTTGGGCAACATTTTCATCTTCATGCTGTATTTCCTGTGTTAAAGAATTGGTTTCTGATGGACTATAGAGTTTTTCGAAATATCTTTCCCATTCTTCCGCCGTAATTTTTGTATTTTGTCGTTATAACTTTTGTAAATATTTTATATAGGGTTGACAGCAAACTTATAGGCCTGTAATTGTCTAGTTGTTCCTGGTTGCCTACATATGTACTGCAGTTGCGCCGCTGTTGATCATCTTGATAATTACACCCTCTTCTCCTGGGGCACGACCATAATCGATCTTCTTGATTACTTGAACAATTTCGTCCGCTGTTTGTGATTTTAATTCTGTTCTCACTTCTTTTACCTATTAGAGGATCTGTCTTACTTTCGTACAATTTCTCATAGTATTTGTGTACTGTTTCTCTAAGTTGTTCCTTGTATGTTATGGGTTCGTTATTATTGTTTCTAATATTATGTGGTGCTTACCTTCTGACATTGTTCTGAGTACATTTTTGAGGCCTATTCCATCCTGTAGAGTTTCTTGTATGTTTTCAATTTTATAATTCCTTTTGCCTCTTCTAATTTTCTGATTTATTTCTTTGCTTTTTTCGCTTATCTTATCTGTATCTTCGGGGGTGTCTTGCTACATTTTCTTCCTTTTTAGTTCTATCGTTTCTTTATTTATTTTTTGTTGTTTTCTTGTAGTATTTCTAGTTCATCCGAGGTTTCCAGTAATATTTTAGTGACTTTCTATGTACGTCACGAACGTCTCATTTCCGTTCAAGCTTTGTATTTTTTTCTTGTAATTTCTCTTGCTGTTTAATTCTGAGTTACTGTGTTAATTTTCATGCTTTTGCTACTTATGAGCTTCCTTTGTTCTTGTTTTGTATTTATGTAGACTTTAGCTCTAAACATTCTGTGGTCACTATTGGTTTTTATTGAGTTTATTAAGTTAGTGTCCGGTATGATGTGTTTTTTATTCGTGATTACATAATCGATTTCGTTCTTGGTTTTTTTATCAGGACTTTCCCAAGTCCACCGCCTATTTTCAACTTTTTTGAAGAAGGAATTGATAATTAATAATCTGTTTTCACAAACAAAATTGACCAGCGTATCTCCCATGTTATTTCTGTTCCCTAAACCCGACGGTCTAACGCCTGTTTCTTTACCTCCTTTTCCTATTTTGGCGTTAAAATCACCGAGTATTATTAAATATTTTGTTATTTTGTTGATGTCATCATTGTCGTAATCTGTGGTTGGTGCGTATGCACCAACCACAGATTGTACTTTCTACTTTAATTGATTGCAATATCGATGTATATGACACTCTGATATACTCCTGTACTATGTTATCTTATCTTTCACATTTTTGTTAATTAGAAGAACGACACCATTAATTTTTGTTTCCTCATTGCCTCTATGGTATAGTACACTTTATGACCGCTTTTCAATGTTACACACCCTTCTCCGATTCTTCTCACTTCCGCAAGACCTATAATGTTCCACTATAGACCCTGTATTTCAATGTCCAGTTCTATTAATTTATCTTCAGACGATAAAGTTTTCACATTATAAGTAGACACGTAGAAAGTATGTTTTCTTCTATGTGTTTTTATTGATCCTATTCCTCGCTTTCTCCTAATTCCATGGCAGCCTGATCGATCCCGGGCATTCTTAGCACTATCCGTCTTCCTGATGCTCTGATTGCTGCCGTAATCTGCAAATGGAAGACCGTCGGGGACTGAGGGCCCTGTTGCTTTTTTTTAAACTTTCCATGAGGGGGTGAGGAGTTGGCCATAAATCGCCACGCTGGCCTTGCAGGATGGCGCGTGATAATTCAGCCGCCCATTCTGGGTACCGACGCTGTTCGCAGTTACCCTCTCTGGGTCAGACACTGCCAGTTGTAGACTTTCCTAGCATCACCA
Source organism: Pachyrhynchus sulphureomaculatus (assembly GCA_019049505.1). Classification (NCBI taxonomy): domain Eukaryota; kingdom Metazoa; phylum Arthropoda; class Insecta; order Coleoptera; family Curculionidae; genus Pachyrhynchus; species Pachyrhynchus sulphureomaculatus. The sequence goes on from CM032456.1 coordinate 189,240,078, forward strand.
TTACCGGCATGAGTGGCCCTACCAGTAACTACGTTATCGCCGGCATCGCTCCCTGAACATTGAAGACTACTGAACCCTCCTACCAACGTGAAGGTGGAAATCTCTTGAGGGATATATATATATATATATATATATATATATATATATATATATATATATATATATAATGTATATATATATATATATATATATATATATATATATATATATATATATATATATATAATGTATATATACCAAGATCAAAGAACCTTACACTCAACAAAAAAAAAAAAATATGTATATATATATATATATATATATATATATATATATATATATATATATATATATATATATATATATATGTATTTAATAATACTCGGTGATTTTAACGCCAAAATAGGAAAAGGAGGTAAAGAAACAGGAGTTTTTATATGTATATATATATATATATATATATATATATATATATATATATATATATATATATATATATATATATAATTGATTTTCTATGATTTGTACGTTTCCATCAATAGTATCCATTGTATATATATGCACATTGTGTGTGAATTAAATACCCACATACACATAGAGAGTTAGTTCACTACTTTCATATTACCCAGGAACAACCGCGGGGACGTAGTAGTTTTATATTCCCTTTGGGGTGCTTTATTAACGTGAGATCCTTGCCTCTCACGATTCGGGGTACTTTATTAACGTGACTCTCTTCACCTCTCACAACTTAAGTATTAGGCTATTCATTCTTGTATGATTTCTATGTCCCCATCAGCAGTTTCTTGATGTGCAGCATCGAGTGTCGTATCAAGCAGTGCTCTATCCAGATATCAAATACCACGAGACACTCGCAACATATGCGCAAATACTTAATGTTGGGGCTCCAGACTGACAGGTGCAATAATATCCAAGAATTGGATCATCTTCATCATTTCGTTCGTTTTCATTATTGGGTACAAGTGCAATGAATATTAGATGATTGCGAAATCGGGAGTAGATTCCAATTCTCACAAATCCAGGTTCTATTGTATTCTCATCAAGCTGAAATTCTTCGTCATTTTCTCTAATAAGTTTGTGTTCCATATACAAAGCAGCAAGATCGATTTGATAAATGCCTAGTGTTAATTCTTTCTAGGAAGATAATACCTATTTAGTATAGCTCCTGCTATGCGGTAAAAATCATTTAAATGTTTTGCGTGCTGCTGGTTTAATACTTGCCCTAAAAACTTAAATACAGATTTCAAGTGACCATTTCGTGATTCAACTATCCGACGCAGTTTCGTAATAATACGGGAATCATTTGCACCTTGCGTTGGTAGCTGTCTTAATCCCCGTTGTAATATTGCAGGCATTCTGTGTTCGATTCTTAAACGATATAGTATACGCTATTATATCATAATAACCTCTATCTACCAAAATCTTAATGTTCCTGCATCTCTTTCAAATCCTTTACTTAAAATGGCGGCATCATTATTTCGAGCATCAGAAAAATACGGGGAGACCCTCTTCGTATCGGTTGATACGTGTCAAAGATGTGTCCACAACAAATGTAACCTTATGTAACAGTACATTCCACCACATTGTGTAAAAAAATACCGATAAATGCAATTTTTCACTAATGAATACTAACCTCCCCCGCTGAGATACTATCTTAGCCCTTTACCCCTTCGGATCTAGGAGATCCCTCGGAATCTAGGGCAGATCGTGGTGGACCATATATTTATTTATCTTTTGTGATGGGAAGCAATGTTCCACAGACGTATAGATGTATATATATATATATATATATATATATATATATATATATATATATATATATATATATATATATATATATATAAATATATATATATATATATATATATATATATATATATATATATATATATATATATATATATATATATGTATGTATATATACACACACTGATTATCCTAAAGGGAATACAAAACTGCCACGCCCACGCTGTTGTTCCTGAGTTACGTTAAAAGTAGTGAACTCACTCTGTGGGTATGTGTTTGTCTTTAATACACACACAATGTGCATATATATATATATATATATATATATATATATATATATATATATATATATATATATATATAGTGGTACTCCTAATCGTCCGACTGTTGCTTATGTAAAACTTCAAGGTGAAATATCTAAAAAACTATGGACTTTTGAGCTTCGTGCCTACAAGACCTTTTGTTCTACTCCTCAAAAATGTTTTGCTAAAGTTTGGACAAATTTGACCGAGAGCCATTTCCCATAAGCATACTACAGGACCTTTTCACAAACGAGTTTTTGAAGAGAATGGCCGAGTAAGCCGAAGTATTAACGGATATAACGTATGAGCGAGATGAGTATTCGTAATATACATTGCTCTGGAGATTTTAAATTTTAGTACTCTTTATTGAATCCCCCAATAAACATCCTTTTATTGACTTTAATAAAATTTGACAAGGATTATAAACAATTAAATTGAGACAAACAAAAAAGTGTACTCATAGATTTTGTTTTTCAATTATAATTACCAAAAATAAAAAAACATACAAGAAGAAATCGGGGTCTCCTATATTAGATCGTTTCAAAATAGAATGAATTTCCGATGTTTTGCCGACACAAGACATCGTTTACTACACGATATTAGAAAACTGAATCGGTGTTATAAGTCTCATGCGATCGTAAGAGAAACGGTGAAAACTCTGAAAGCTTCCGTATTACTAGCACATAAAATTAAATATATTATTCTTCAATATCAACTCAAAGCAGTCTATTCATAAATTTCGGCTTATTGTATATTATTTTAATGCATACAATTTGTATAGAACCAGAGAAAAGTAACACATGTTATTGCGTGTTATGATAAAAAGATATCGATAAGATTTTTCAGCATATAATGGTAAAATATAATGACAAATATTTTACATTATTTAAATATTTATATTTTAATATAACTATACGGAGTCGAAAAAACTTTGTAAAAAATGGAAAATGTTTCTAACCGACTTTAAAAGAAGGAGGATTGCGATTTTATATTCTTTATTTTAAAAAGCTTTTGCCTACCTATATATATATATATATATATATATATATATATATATATATATATATATATATATATATATATATATATGACCTTAAAGAAATGATGACATGAATGTTTTTTTCACGCCGCCACTAGTGACCGTACAACTCCACAATATTATCGCCAAGCGTTAACATGCATGTAGGGTATACAGTGTTGTACGCATTTGAATAAGCTTTTCCTAAATAAATTTAATAAAAAATATTATAAAAATTTTTACCTTTTAAAATAATTACGTCGTGACACCAACAAATTAATTACACAAGTTTTATATTTCAATATTTTATTATAATATGTAAAAATTTTATCACACGTAATTCACAGAAATTTTAATTGCTTCCTTCTAAAAATGCCGGCTTCATTTTATTCTAAAGCCAACAAAGGATTTCTTGTCGGACGATAACAAAGGATTTCTTAGCGGCGTCGGCAGCATTGCCGGCAGCGTAGTGGCTCTCTGTTTGGCAGTTGCCTAGTGACAGCGCCCTCTATAGAACGTCAAATACACGTTTAGTTTGTTTATTTACAGCGAACGTTTACTAATTTTGCAATATGTCGTGGGTAAGGCAGGTTTTTTTTAAAGACCAATATAGTGTTGGTAAGTAAGAAATTTGTAGAAAGTGTAGAATATAGTAGCAAGTGTGATAGATTTTGTCGTTCGGTATAGTTGGTTTATTTATAAAACATGTCACACACAACTTCGAATATTTTATATAGAGTTGGGTTGTAAATTTAATGTACCTAGAAATAATAAGCAAATACGTTATATTAAATATTGAATAAATATTATTTCGAACGAGAAAGCTTTACACTCCACAACAATTGTTAATTTTTTACAAAGCTCAAATTCGACCAACTATGGAATACTGCTTCCATGTTTGGGGCTCCGCTTCCAAACATACACTGCATTTGTTGGATTCTATTCAGATTTTCATGGAAAGTGTTCGAAGGATGTAGCCCGCTTAATTCCTCCCAGACCGGTGCATGTCAGAAATACACGTCGCGCTAGTACTTCACATCCGTATGAGGTTCAGCTTGTTACTCCTCGTACAACGCTTTTCCAGCAGTCTTTTATATGGAGAACATCATCCTTTTGGAATAATTTGCTCTGGACTGTGTTTCCCACCGAGTACAATTTATAGCGATTCAAGAACAATGTGAATCGCTTTTTCCGCACACAAGTCGTTCTGTAGCGCTTTAGGGACTTCCCTGCAGCACGTGTGCTAGACCCGTAAAAAAAAACGTTATTTCACTTTAATATTAAAAAAATAAATATTTTTTAGAAGAAAATCGTTTATCATTTCGATATTAATCTTGGAAAAGTTAAGAAAAAACTTATTTCAAATTCTGTTTTAATTTTGCCAAATCCAGCTGTTAACATAAAAATCAAAATCAGCTGTTAAGGGGCAATGATCCAGTTATTCCCGCTCATTACCACGAAATTGTTTCTTTTCAAATAATAGAAAAATTTTTTCCTAATTATGGTGAAATATTATTTTTACTATTATATATACTTTCTATTATTATTTTCACTTGTTATTAGATTAATTTTACCAGAAATTTGAAAATCTGTAATTGTTGAAGAAAATCGTATGTTTGGCAACACCTGTGCCAGAGCTAGTTCGTACAATGGCGGCCTTTCATGTAAGGATTTACTTTGTAAATGATTTGGCAAAATGCAGTTTTGCCCCCTTTTTTTAATTTTTCAAATATTTTCGAAATTGCAAAGAAAGTTTTGAATATGTTTTCACATGACCCCACGAGTTACTCGTAGTGCAGTAGCAGTTTAAATAATACTATAACATGTAAAATTTTCCTAATTTTTGTTTGCAGAATGAACGTATTTTTTATACATAATTATTTATATTCAAACATATAGACCAGGGGTGCTCAAACTTGAACTGCTGGCGATCTATCTCAATATTGTTAGATTACGATCGATCGACTCTGAGAGACTGCAAGTAAGTGTGATGCAGGATTGTCGTCTAGGTAGGGTGTATCGTGGCATAGATATTAATTTTCCGCACATTATGCATTTTTTTAGTCAAGGTAAGTGTAGGTCTGCTCTAAAATGTCAATGAAAAAACTCATAATTACTCAAAATTGCGACTTTATTGGTTCTTACAAAACAAACGAGTTCTAGTGTCTAAACTTAACTAAAGAGTGATTTTGGATGTTGAAGCATGGCACTGCATGTCCTCAGCATACTTTTCATAAGATGGTACGTAATTACCGAGTGCTAATCGCAAGCATGATGACAAGTTAGTCGATTGCGATATTTTGACTTAATTATCTTCATTTCAGAAAATGCAGACTCGCACAAGTAAGTTGACCCAAACATTGCCGTCAGTTGAAGGGCGATTTGCCTTAGATTCGGATATTTACCTTCAGATATAAAACATCAGAATTTTGTATCAGATGCTGTGGCTTTGAGATGTATATCTGATATAATCTGCACTAACTTATTTTCAACAAAACATGAGTCCATGTTAAATTGACTTGCTATTTCAGTAGCTAATTCCTCATTGTTTTTACACGAAAAAGGATAACTCATAAATGATCCGATATTTGCCAATTTACTGAAATCATAAAAACGTATTTCGAATTGGCCCAAAATATTTGATAATTCTGCCTCATAAATATCATAATTCACCTGAAGAGTCCTTGCTTTCAAAGACGAAAAATTTTTCAGATCCTTTCTTTTCAGTTGATCTATCATAAGTTGCAATTTACTTTTGAATGCGTTTATTGCGCTAATCATCTCAATAATAGTTTTTCCTTTACCTTGAAGCTCCAAATTAATGGTGTTTAAATGCATTGTGATGTCTGTCAAAAATGCCAAATCAGTCAGCCATTTTCCGTTTTTCAGCATCTGAGTGTCATCACCTCTTTCGTCCAGAAAAGCTGTTATTTCGGGCAATAATTCTTGAAACCTTTCTAGGAATTTTCCGCGACTCAAGCACCTGACGTCCGTGTGAAGAACTAAATCAGTGTGTTCAGCTGACTCACTATCTTCCAACTGCAATTTAAAGAGCCGTCGTTGCAAGCTACGTGCACGGATAGAATTCACAATTTTTATTGCAATGCCCATAATCTCCTCCATGTTTAGAACTTTTGAACACAAAACTTGTTGATGTATAATGCAATGGAAGGAGAAAAATGAAGAGAAATCATCATTAGCTCGACACAATGTGACAAAACCGTTTTCGTGTCCAGTCATTGCTGGTGCTCCATCGGTTGTAATGCACACTTGTTTATATATTGGTAGCTTGTAGTTTGTTACAAAATTGAAGAAAACGTCATATATATCTTCGCCACGGGTCTTTCCTTTCAGAGGAATCATTGTCAAAAACTCTTCCTTAGCCGACATGTCATTGAATACCATTCGAATAAAAATACACAGCTGGGCAGTGTCTGTCATATCGGTGGATTCGTCGAACTGTAAAGAAAAGTATGTACATTCCATGATATCATGTTTTAGTTTATCTGCCATGTCCTAACTAATGACTTCAACACGCCTTGTGGCAGTCGGACGAGATAACTGAAGTTCTCTAATAGCAGACATAATCTCTGTTTTATTTTTAAAATCTCCAAATAAAGTCTCACCCGCTTCAATAAATGCTTCCTTCACAACCAATCCATCAACAAATGGTTTCTTGTGTTTCGCCAATATATGAGATATTTTAAATGACGCGATCGTTGCAGCTTTTGATTGTTTGGCTGGTCTTGTGAACATGGTTTGTTCTTTTTTCAAACAAGTTATCAAATCACGTACTTTTCGTTTTCTTAATTCACTCTGTGACGGAAAATCCTTTTCATAGTTTTTATGAACCGTTTTATGACGCCTCTCTAAGTTCCCACGCTTAGGTATTGAAACTGACGCACGGCAAATGAGACAAATGCACTTATCCTTTACCATACAAAAGAAAAATTCTTCCTCCCAATCGTTATTAAAATGATAAGTTTTACTTTTCTTCGCCGCATACATTTTGGACTATTTATTAATAAACTTTGTATCGATGTATCGCCTTCAAGTTACAACTCAGACTGACTCCTATTCTTGCAGGCGCAACATTTATATCGGCGCGAACGAAGTCTCGAATGTTCCCGTCAAACACGCCGCCCGAAGTTTCTAGAAAAATCGGCGGGAATCAAAAACGCGGCTTTCCTTTGACAAGTACCGTGCGTTCCTTTGATAAAGCCGCCTTTTGCCGCTAGCAGGGGGTTATTACGACAAAAGAAAGTGATGAGGGGGTTATCCTGGCCTAATTGTGGATCGAATAAATTTTAGTAGTTTATTCATTACATTTTGTTTTAGTTACCTAAAACAAAATCTGTGAATAGTTCTATATCGGAATTTTTTTCTCGAGATCGACTCAAAAAGCACTCGCGATCGACTTGTCGATCGCGATCGACCGTTTGAGCACCCCTGATATAGACGATTAAATTCGTAGGGATGGACTCCCTTCCTTAGAGAGGTTGTCTCGTCAGTATCGTGTGTATATATCATGTTATAATTCCTGTTCAAGATTTGTGAAGTCAAGGAAGATGAAGGGTAAAGTGCTTTTTATTATTTCCAGTTTTAACTTAGGTAGTATATGTGAGATTTCAGGCATAAATATATTTCTACAGCCCTTCTTTTGGTCAACTTTTCGTCATCGTGTTGAATTAAGCAATACTTAGATTATTCTATAGTGTAAAAAAACTCAGTCTCAGTACTTATTTCAGAAATACGTGTTTGCTAAGAAAATAATACATCAGTCACTTTAACAATTTTTTTCTCTCTGTATTACTTTATATTTAGACAGTTAAAAGGATTTTTTTAAATAGGAAGTTTATACATAATCAGTAAAATATTGTATACAACGCATTAACAATGTACCAATGTATTAATAAAATCGGGATTACCGCCAAAAATTATTTAAATAAACAATAAAAAACGTGATCTTAAATTCATTTCTTCATATACACAAATTAGACATAGAGCTAATGGACCATTTGGTTTTTACATGTGTCAAGTTATATAATTTTATTATTGAAAATTTTACTCTTTATATTATTTTATGAATGATTCTATTTGGATGATCATGGCAACTTTTCAATGATATAATTTTTAATATTAGTTTTTTGCATAATGGTCTGCAGATTAAATCAATTTAATTCCCACGAGTGGGCGCCAAATGATCTTACCTGTCGATGCGCCCTGCCCAACAGAAACAAACAAAACAAACAAATTCCCACGCATCATGATAAGTTTTTTATGGACGACCCTAGAATCATACGTTCGGGACCACGTAAAGAAAGAAAAATTCCGAAGAGGCATGGCTTTTAATAAAACCGTTATGTATACATGTATATGTATATATATATATATATATATATATATATATATATATATATATATATATATATATATATATATATATATATATATATATATATGTATATATGGGTCATTCCATATCATATTTACAATTGAAAAATGAATCGCCTTTCATATTTTTTTCTTGGATACAAAAAAAATAAGACTTGTATTTTTTTATTTGGACCTAATAACATTTTCAAATAATGAATGAAACATTTACCAGGTGTACAAGTATGAAATGGGGATTTCAGACAAGAGATGGTGCACCAATGCAGTTTGTGCTATAAAGATTTGACACTGCACCATTTTGTTGTGTCATCAACAAGTGTCAGATGCGCACGAGTGTTAAATTGGTATAGCGTGTGCATAGTGTTGTGTTGTTGTGTTCAATATGTCGAAATTTATACCGAACAAAGAGCATTCGCGGACAGCATTCCTTTTTTGTTTTCATTTGGAGAAAACTGCTGTTGAATCATACCGATTACTTCTAGAAGTTTATGGTGAACATGCTCCATCGTAAGATACGTGTGAACGATGGTTTCGGCGTTTCAAAAGTGGTGACTTCGATGTTGCAGACAAGGAAGTGGAAAACCGCCAAAAAAATACGAAGATGTTGAATTGCAAGCATTGTTGGACGAAGATGATTCGCAAACGCAAAAAAACAACTCGCCAAGCAATTGGGCGTTAGCCAACAAGCTGTTTCCAATCGGTTACGAGAGATGGGAAAGATTCGGAAGACCGGTAGTTGGGTACCAAATAAGTTGAACGACAGGCAAATGGAAAAGCGCAAAAAACACGTGTGACATTTTGCTCGCTCGGTACAAAAGGAAGTCGTTTTTGCATCGTATAGTTACAGGGGATGAAAAGTGGATTTATTTTGAGAATCCCAAGCGCAAAAAATCATGGGTAAACCCAGGCGTACCATCTACATCGACCGCAAAAGCGAATCGCTTTGGCAGAAAGACGATGCTCAGTGTTTGGTGAAATACCGAAAGAGGCAACACAAAGTCATTTTTCTGCATGACAGTGCTCCATCACATACGGCAAAACAAGTTTGCGACAGCTGGGAAGTTCTACCCCATGCGGCTTACTCACCAGACTTGGCTGCTTCCGATTACCACTTGTTTGCATCGATGGGTAACGCACTTGCTGAGTAGCGCTTTGGTTCATACGAAGATGTGAAAAAATAGTTCGATGAATGGTTCGCAGCAAAAGGGGATGATTTTTACTGGCGTGGTATTCACAAATTGCCCGAAAGATGGGAAAAAATGTATAACAAGCGATGAAGCATACTTTGAATGAAACACTTTTTATCATTCTTCCGAATTTAACAAGTTTTTTTTTTTAGAAAAAAAGTCCGCGTTTCATACTTGTACACCTGGTATAGTAAAAAAATTGATTTTTTTTTTTAAAACTTCCAGTTTGTGAACAATTTTTTATAAAGACTCGATACTTTCAGGTAATGTCAAGAATAACCTAAACTTTGCATGTAGAAATGAACAATAAAAATTTGCCATTTTTTTTTAACAACAAATATGCAATTATTTTAAACAAATGGTATTTACAAAAAAAAAAATGACATCTAGGAAATTGTTTTTTAAATATTAAAATATTTATTATAATTCATAGAATATCTCATAAAAATTTCAGATGGTAGCCTTAGTAGTTTTTGTAATGAAATTTTTATATTGAGCAGCGTCGGCCCGGAGCGTGTCATAGCGCACTGTCTACACCAAGTGGGCCATGCAGACTCGAACAAACTTCTCCGGGTTTACTTTGATACTAAATTGTGGAATTAAGCTTCAAAATTAAAAAATTGTATAATAGTAGTTCATCGAGCATATATATATATATATATATATATATATATATATATATATATATATATATACATATATATATATATATATATATATATATATATATATATATATATATACATATATATATATATATATATATATATATATATATATATACTATACATATATATATATATATATATATATATATATATATATATATATATATATATATATATATATATATATAATGGAATATATGGAAAAGAACTAAAAAGTTTTGGACACCTTTTTAGCTACTCCAAGCTTTCGAAAATATTTCATTTTCTTCATCAGGGTACAACTATAGTAGATTATCAGTATTTTTGAGATTAAAAGTAAAGAACAACCCTATTTTATATGTAACATTAAAGTACTTACTGCTAAGTGGTGTGTTCAAAAATTGTTGTTTGTGGGGGCACATGAGAAGAACTCGACATACTCATCTCTGAGAAATGTAATAAATTTTTACTTCATTTTGTTAGAATAGTACGAAGAATTATGTGGTTGTAAAATGATTTTATTTTATAAAGGATTTTTTTGTTATGTTTTCTTGTCATTTTGCTAAGAGCAATTTAATTTATATTTGAAAGTAGAATGACGTTGACATTTTATTTCATCGTTTTAAAGTTGAAAAGTTAGTGAAAATCCGTGGGTGTGATAATAATCACAGAGATATGTCAGATATGTTGTAAGAGTTTTCATTTTGACTGCCTATTTGTAATAGATTGGAGAAAATTAAAAATTGATCGAGTTCGGTTCAAGGTGGATTTCCACCATCTCCCTAAAGATTCTCCTGCCGAGATTTTGGTTTCAGCAAAATTAAATTCGTGTGAAAATTGGCTACTATGCTGGGCAAGCGCAAAAACTCTTTTTTTCTTTAATCTGCAATCACTTTTGTGGGAAGTGATTCGGTCTTTTAGGACTCTAGATGTTTGTCCTATATAGATTTTTTCACACTGAGAGCAAGGGATGCTGTAAACTACTTCTGAAACTTTTGTGATTTCATATATATATATATATATATATATATATATATATATATATATTATATATATATATATATATATAATATATATATATATATATATATATATATATATATATATATATATATATATATATATATGTATGTATATATATATATATATATATATATATATATATATATATATATATATGTATATATATATATATATATATATATATATATATATATATATATATATAAATATATATATATATATATATATATATATATATATATATATATATATAAATATATATATGTATATATATATATATATATATATATATATATATATATATATATATGTATATGTATATATATATATATATATATATATATATATATATATATATATATATATATATATGTATATATGGGTCATTCCATATCATATTTACAACTAAAAAATAAAATTGCCTTTTATATTTTGTTTTTTATCCAATAAAAAAAAAGACTCGTATTTTTTATTTTTACAACATTTTCAAGTAATGAATTTTATAACTTTTAAATTTAAAAAAATCGACTTTTTTTTTATATATATATATATATATATATATATATATATATATATATATATATATATATATGTATATATATATATATATATATATATATATATATATATAATAAAAAAAGTTCGATTTTTTTAAATTTAAAAGTTAAAAAATTCATTACTTGAAAATGTCATCAAAATAAAAAAAATTCGAGTCTTTTTTTTGTACCGGATAAAAAACAAAATATGAAAGGCAATTTTATTTTTCAATTGTAAATATAATATGGAATGACCCATATATACATATATATATATATATATATATATATATATATATATATATATATATATATATATATATATATATATATATATACGGTTTCGCAGCGAGTGAGGCCATCTTCCGGTAACTAATCTCCAAACTTTCTGAATGTGCCATTCTCTCTCATCTCATTGATGTTTCTTTTTGACATAGCTCTGTTCATTCCCATCATCCAAGTATTTCGAGGTCTGCATCTACGTTTCTTTCTGCTGGTGTCCACTGCATAACTTTCTTTGGTATTCTACTGTCATCTATTCTATTAATGAGACCGTACTAGATTAATTGTTTTTACTGTATGTGTTCTAGAATGGTATTATCTCTGTTCATAAGTCGTCTTATTTCCTCATTCTGTATTCTTTCTCGTCTAGAAACTGTAGCTGCAGCTAAAAGTTTTCTAGCTATATTGTTGTCGGTTTGTCAGACTTCACTTCCGTATTACTTTTCATAATCGTATCATATATTCTTAATTTTGTTTTCTTTGAGATATAATTTAGCCATAGAATTAAGTCACGCATTCCGATTATCTTTGTTGCACTAGTTACTCTACTTTGGAGTGTTTTATCATGCCTACCGTCCTGTGCTACGTTAACGCCCAAGTATATAAACTCATCGTATGGTTTTATCGCGCTGCCTGTGTAGTGAAGTGTGAATAACATCTCATTGGATAAGGTATTCCCATGAATTTACAACACTTCTTCCAGTTTTCAACTACGCTATCTAAACAGATATTGAAGAGTAATGGGAACATGCAACATCCTCGTCTTAAACCCTTTATAATTTTGATGGAATGACTGAGGTTTTTACCTAACTTTATTTAAAATTCTGTTCCTTTATATAAGTCTCGTATGGCTTTGACAGTACCATTGATGTTGGTTTGCTGAAGTACTCCAAATAGTCTATTAATTGGTACTATATAGTACGCCTTTGCCAAATCAATAAGTATTTTTTTCCAATAACTTATGTTCTTTTTTCGAGTAGTTTGGTAATACAGAAAATATTACCAATGTTGGATCTTTCCGCTCGAAAATCCAATTGCTCTTCTGGTTAATAATGTTGATAATTATTTCCCCACTCAAGCATCTTTCTATAAGTACTCTTATCATTAATATTAATTTATGTAGCTATATTTGGTTAATTCAGCAGAAATTTCACCCGGGCCTGGCGCTCTTTTATTTTTTAAGTTTCTTATAGCTGTCTTTAAGATGTTTTCATCTAATCATATTAGTTCCTCTGTTATTTGAACATATTTATTTTCTTTTGTTATTTGAATTATGGTCTTGTTTCAGTAAGCATATTCTCAAAGTAAACTCATTTGTTACATTCACGAAATAGTCCAAATGCCAAACAGTTTATCCTTTATACACCCACTTAGCCGTTTTTCGAAATCCGAGTTGCTTTTCTTTCAGCAGTTGTTTATTGGTAAATAAAAATAATGATTCAATTTATTTTATTTACCTTAAATTTAAGTTAAACAAAAATTTAAAAATTTTAGCATTAGTTTTGACGAAAAAAGCTTTCGCCCAGTAGTTCTTGGCACGTTTTAAAAGAATTTTTTACTAGTCACTTCGTATTACAGTAAAAAACTGACTAAATTATATTTTCTAATCGAAAAAACTATACTGAATCTAACTCTCTTCATTATTTTCTTCCAACTCCACTACTGACAAAAGTTGCCTTCCTGAAACACACCAACATTTTCTCTGTCAAAAGGCGGTGTTCCCTTAAATCATCAAAAAGTCGTGGTCATTCGTTACCTGCACAAAATAATATTAATACAGAACCCGGAATCGTCATTCAAAAAGAAATATCCTGATCTTCTTGGTCAATTAGTAAGGACCACCCAATTTCTTTATGGACAGTGGCTTTCGCTCAAAGGGGTTCAAACTTTCAGAATATATTTTTAGAGCCATTCTGAACAAATGTCTTTATTTATGGGTCTAGCACACGTGCTGCAGGGAAGTTACCCGTTGACCCAGGGAGACCACAAATACTGTTCGACCAGACTCACGTTCTAGCCAACGTATCTAGCTACTATCCAAGGTTATACAGGGAGGCTATTGAAATCCACAAACACAAACGGAATTTCAGCAAAACTTGAACGCCCGCATTACGACGAACAAAAATGTTAAGAAACAGGGAAATGTCGCTGGCGCCAGATTGGCTGAGAGTCCAAATGGTCACGCCTATTCCGGAATACACAAAACCAGACAGCGCTACATCGTCGAAAATAGTTGACAGTGAAACAGCCAAGAAGAAACCTTCGACCACTTCCACATCGCCTTTGAAAATGTTGTGTCAACGAAACGTCACGAAGTTAATACCTGGAGAACATGGCCTCAACTCCCGAAAGAAACCTACATTAATTCTACCGGTTGTAAAAGTCTGCTTTCTTCGATAATAGAATTGTCCATTTTTATATTATCTGATGATGGATTACTGGAATTTTTACCCCGTGTATTATCCGAAAAATTAAAAAATAAATAAAATATGGAATATTGTTGTATGCTCTCTTGTAATAAAAAAAAATAATAAAGAAAGATATCTAACTAACTAATCTTTCTACTAAATCCTTTGGCTTATTAACTCCTAAAACCTCTCGCTTACGGCTTGCCAAAAAACTGCTACAGACTGTTGAGCATTACCAGTGTCTATCAGACTAAAGTGTCCAAGATTCCACCGACAATACCCTAGTACGGTTTAAAAGCCCAAGTACCCCAGCTAGGAATCTTCTCTCATTGAGCTTAGTCTAGCTGTTGAGTCGCCACACGAGACATAAAACTAGCCGAAACAAATATTATTAAACAAAGATTACCAAGCTGAATCTAAATGTTTGTAAATTTATTGGTTCAATAAAACAGTTCAGTATTTAGCTCTTCGCCCGGATAGGTTCTACAGATCAGCACCTACCTACAAACAACCAAAATATTCTCGAGTGCCTGTAGTCCTATATTCTGGTAGCTCAATCTCGGGGTTGATTCGTTCGTTTTGTTTCCCAACCAATTTGGTCTAGACTTTGTCACGATCAGAAATTTGTCACTATTAAGTGGGCACCACCAAATTTATTTTATTATGAGCTAGAATTACCGACTGTTATAGCAGGCCAAAGAGATAAAATTATTTAAAAAAAAAAAATTCAATATGTAGTCAAGTCCGGGTTAAAGTTACCTTCAGTCTACTTAAGATTTTAAAGAAAAGAAAAACCAGATAAGCTATCAATTTGGTGGTTTATTATAAATTTAAGTGCACTTAATTCTTTATAAATAACACGTAGGCTGAAAAGTTTTTGTCTGACACATAGATGTCGCCCTTTTCAAAAAATTCAAACGATACGTGTCAAAATTTCATGATATTTCGACGAGTAGTTTACAAGTTACAGTGGTTTTAGTACCGCTACTTTTGATATTTTCAAAACAATGGAAAAAATCGAATTTTATGTGTTGATTAAACACTGTTTTTGATGGGAAAAAATATCGTTCAAGCAAAGGAATGGCTCGATAAGTGTTACGGGGACTCTGCCCCCGGAAAATCACTCATCATTTACTGGTATGCTGAATTTAATTGATGAATAAAGTCGAATTTTGCAAAAAAGAAATGTTAGAAAAGCGTTGGACTAATTGTATCGCTCTTGAAGGAGACTATGTTGATGAAAAAAGTCAAATTTTGAAAAAAAAAATGTGTTTTAAGTTTCAGTCGACGTGTTAAGTGATCAAAAGATCTTGGAAGGGTGTTACAAAAGTTAGCTTACAGTATATCATGGAACACCTCATTTTTAGTATTCCTGCAGTCAAGAAATTTGCATATCATGTTGACTGTTCATTAGTTTCATTCTAAACTGAAACAGTTAGTAGAGAAAACTACTAAATAAATATCTATATGCGAGAAAAATACCAACAAAATGGTGTAATTCGGAGGTTTTACTTCTCTTTAAAAAAGGCGATAATACTGGTATATAGTTCTAAAATCCCTAGCGTATGCAAGAGTAGATTCTAGATATATAAAAATAATAGGAACCATCTATAAAGAAGCATCCATACATAACAAAATTGACGAAACAACTGTCACTAATAACAGACCATAAAAAGAGGAATGCGGCAAGGCAATACTATCTCACCTAAATTATTTACGATGGCACTTAAAGACATCTTTAAGGAGTTAAATTGGAATTAGAAGGCATCAACATCGACGGCACTAAACTAAGTCGCCTTAGGTTTGCAGACGACATAGTAGTGATAGCTAATAACACCAATGAGCTACAGGAAATGTTGAACCAGCTGAATGTGGTCTCTGCAAGGGTTGGTCTTAAAATGAATTTAAAAAAAACTCAATTTATGACCCCTGAAGATACCAACATACCGATAGGAAATAACTCTATAGAACGCGTCGACGAGTATATGTACTTGGGTCACACTATTAAAATCGCAAAGGAGAACCCTCATGCAGAAATTATCAGGCGAATAAGGCTGGCATGGGCAGCTTTTGGGAAACTAGGACATATCTCAAAAAGTACTACAATACCCATAAACCTTAAAACTAAAGCCTACAATTCCTTTGTTCTACCGGTCAGCACATATGGAGTGGAAACGATGTGTTTTACTAAAGCATTCGTTAAAAAGCTCGTGACTTCATAAAGAACTATGGAAAGAAGCATGCTTGGTATGTCTCTTAGGGATAAAATTCATAACGAACAGATAAGGAGATGAACCAAAGTCACTGACTCTCGAGGCGGCAAAGATGAAGTGGCGATGGGCAGGTCATGTGGCTAGATCATCCGGAGAAAAATGGGTGTATAGAATCACGGAATGGAGACCCAAAGAAACAGGAAAAAGCATTGGCCGTCCGCAGAACCGTCTGGTCGGTGACATAAGAGTGGTAGCGGGCAAGTAGTGGTTAAAGGTGGCAAAAGACAGGGAAGCATGGAAGAGATTAGAAAAGACTTACGTCCAGGAGTGGACAAACTTAGGTTGAGAAGAAGAAGAAGAAATACCTTTCCGATTTTTCGCATGCTTTAAATAAAATCGTCATACAAATACATTTTTCTGATATCTAATAATTTTAAAAAATTTTTAAACAATCTTATTTACGCAAAACTAGTTTGTTTTGTACAATTTTTGATAAGATTAAAAATTTTAGATAAATTAATCTTTTTTTAAGATATTTTATTATAGAAACACAAAGGTTAGATAATTATTTATCACTGTTTTTTCGTCAGGAACAAAGCACACAGGTATTTATAAACATTTATTTTTGTAAGTGATCCTAAAGTTATGTTTATATACCTACACATCATTATTTAGCTCAACCGGGGAACACGGTTTTATATTTCAAACAACAACTAGGAATATAAAACCAAATTTTAATAGTTTACTGTCTCTCCTTCTATAAATCATTTTAATACGTTTGGAGCCAATTTATACACATATAGTGAATAAATAAGATCAAGTGGGTTTAACTTTTTGCGCACACATACGATCCAGGACGGGAATAGTAGACGCACAAAACGTAACCTTTTCAGCATCATTATCATCAACATCCCTCAGCCGCTCTCGTTCACTGCAGCATATAGGCCTCCTCCAATCTTCTCCACTCGCTTCTGTCTTGAACACTATTGATCCAGTTACTTAATATTCTCCTTACATAATCACTCCATCTTGTTGGTGGTCTGCCCATGATTCTCTTATATTCCCTGGGTCTCTATGTTATTATTCTCTTGGTCCACATGTTATCCTGCATTTGGGCTATGTGGCATGCCCGTCTCCATTTTTTCCTTGTAATCCGTTCCATGACATCAGTCAGTTTTGTTCTTTCGCTTATATTCTCATTTGTTATTCTGTCCTGTCTACTGACTCCCAGCACCGGTCTTTCCATTCCTCTCTGTGCCACAATCAGTTTATTTGCTAATATTTTTGTTAGAGTTAGTATTTCACAGGATTAGTTGTCTTTGCCGACTCTAATTTCATATCCTAGGTATTTATATTCAAATGTTTATTTCCCCTCTTCTTCATCGATTAGCATTATGCCACTTGCTCTCAGATTGGTTATAAATTTTGTTTTTTGGATGCAGATACTTAGACCAACTTTTTCTTCCTTTAATTCCACTAGTATTGGTTTCGCATCTTCCAAGTCATCAGTAATCAGCACCACATCACCCTTTCCTTCCGTGCCTTTGTTTTGCCAATCTAGTACCTTAAAAGTGTAGTCTAGGACTAGAGGTTGGAAATATAGTTGCCCTGACTTCAATCCCTCTCTGGTTATCGTACTTTTCTGTGTATTTAATGAACTTTACATTTGCTGTTGCGTTTCTGTATATATGTTGGATCAGTCTTATATTACCTATTTGGTTTTGCCGCAGCGATGCTAATATTGCTGGATGTTTGACAGTGACGAATACATTTCGAAAATCGACGAATGTCAGTACGAGTAATCTATTGTACTCGACGGATTTCTCTACCAAGGTCTTAATTGTTTGTGATTTGTTTGTCTTAAGTGTTTGTGATTGCAAGTGATTGGTTGTCCCATATACACTTCTAAAACCCGCCTACTCGCTGAGCTAATTTGCTTTCCAGGCGTTTAGTTATGATCTTGGTAAATAATTTGTACATGTGAGGGGGTAAACTTACTGGCCTATATTTCTCCAGGTTTGATGTATCACCTTTTTTACAGATAATAATTGTAACTGCGTTTTTCCATGCGGTTAGAGTGATACTGTTTTCTAGGAATAAGTTAAACATGGTGACTATTTCTTTCAAAAATTTCCTCCTATTTCACGGTCCCCTAGGGCTTTGTTGTACTTTATTTTTTTCAAGACATTTCCTACCTGATCGGTAGTTATACCTTATGTTCTCTAGATTATATAGTGTCGTCATCTGCCTGTTTTCCTTGGCTTGTATTTAAATTTGTTTTGTTAATTCTAATAGCCTGCTTCTTTTATTTGTTTCATTGCCGTTCTTATCCTTTAATTTAAAAGTCGTGGGTTTTCTTTCTGCAAGTGTTCTTCTTATAACCTGTTTTGCTCTATTACTTGCCTAATTTTCTCACTATTATAGTGTCTTAAGTATTTACGTGTTTCTTTTGAAATTTTTGCTGTTGAGGTCTCTATCTTCATCAGCATCACTTCGCGAGAATCCAGATCTCTCGATACTCACATGATTAAATACAATAAATGGGAATAAGAATTAGTTTATAATGTACTCATCGTTATGATTTATACCCTTTTCCTTACAAGATGCAGTTGGTGCAAGAATTTAAACGAAATAGTGCTGCCCATAGATCCAACGTCGTTAATGACATGTTTGAACGCTTATCAACATTTATTAATAAAAATAATAAACAGAATTGCCTTTACTGGAGTTTGACAAATCGAAAAGTAAAGCGTCAATAGCTGTAAAATTCTTTAAAAATATCATTGCTCCTTGGAGCAATTAAAAAATATCTCCGACAAGAATAATCCATATATAATATTACAGTTCGCTTACTTAATTTTAAAAAATTATTTTCAAAGACTGTGGCTTGATATATAGTATAGTCACGCTTTTTTTTCGTGTATCAATTTGTTTATTTTTTAATATAAGTTTTTTATAATAGAACTTTTTTATGGGACACTGTGTATGTTCAAATATTACTGGTACAATAAGAAACTAATTGTTAAACACACATTAGAAGCATATATTATATAGAAATAAAAGACGTTTTCGACAAGAAATTTTAGGAGCTAGAACTAATAACACAATATTATGAGAATTCATTTCATTTCAAGTCATTAAGAGAAAGACCATTTTACAACACTGTTAATAAAAGACTACAGGGAAGATGTTTGCAACTACCAGAATTTGAGGGGATTAACATTACCATTCAAATCAGGCAATTAATCTCGTCAAATTCCGGTTTTTATAAACATCCTCTCTACGCTTTTTATTGTTATAAGATCACTTTGGTGTCTGTCTGTCCGTCTGTCACACTCGATTTTTCCGAAACTATTTGCCGTAGAAAGTTGAAATTTGGTACTAATATAGAAATTGACGGCCTCGTTAGAGCCGTGTAGTTTTGAAAGTTAAATTTTGACTTAAGGGGTTAGTTTTGGGGGGTGAAATCGGAAAAAAAACTTTACTAGGTCATTGAATGGGGTGTCAAATGAAAGCTTGAAAAAACACTAGTTCAAAAATATATATAATGTCGTACATGCGCACACTTTTCTTTGTATTATTTTGAAAAAATCGCGAAAAATTGCTGTCCCCCTCTATCTCGAAAAGTACTGATCCAAAAATTTTGAAAAAATTCTGGAATATTCTCCACGGGGGTGTAGATTGAACGAAAATTATTACGAGTGCATTACCTTTCATAATTTATCTGGTATATAAAAAAGAAACAAAAATTTGAAGGTCATAAGTTTTCAGTAAAGATCGGAAACAAAGCTTGTAAAAACACGAGTTCAAAAACATATATAATGTATTACATGCGCACACTTTTTTTTGTATTATTTTGAAAAAATCGCTATCCTCCCCTCTATCTCGAAAAGTACTGATCCAAAAATTTTGAAAAAATTCGGGAATATTCTCCACGGGGCGTAGATTGAACGAAAATTATCACGTATTTATCTGGTATATAAAAAAAACAATAATTTCAAGATCATCAGTTTTCAGTAAAGATCGGAAGCAAACTTTGTTGAAATCTCATTTAGGGGTGTGTTTTGTGAAGTCACTGATCATTTTATACCTACGTAAAAAAAAAACATTTCAGAAGCAATCAACGTACGGAACACTAATTGCGCAAGATCAACTTGCACTTGACCGGTTTTTTGTTTATAATGTTGTAAAATGTTGTTTCTCCTTATTTTTAACTGACTTTACCATCGTAAAATCTTTTCTCACTGCCAGATATGTTGTATTCAGAAAATGGAGACACGCCTCCCCTAGCGCAAAGGATAGTAATAAGGAAGGCGAGAACTTTCACTATTTTGCACTAGTTGAAATGCATGGATTTTAAAAATATAACCCTAAAGTAGATATTGAATGTTTACCTAAGATTATTTCAAAGCCTGTTATCCCAAATTTGCCAAATAGTCGAAAATATATTATTTTCTTTTAATCTCTTACGCTGTGTCCTACGTGGGAGACGACCGCGGGCGTTCTGGCTAAAGCACAGCCAAAATAACGAAACGATGTGTTTTTTTCGCTCTAATCGGTTTTAGTGAGGACACATTTTAATATGTTGTTTTGAATTGTATCGTTCAATGACTATATTATGTTAGTAATATTAATTGAATTATGATAATTAATGATTAGAACTGCAGTGTGTTGCTTTTACGGAAACGCAGTATATTTTGTTTGCAGATTTGGGAACATCTTTATCCAAGATTTAGTGATTTGTTGAATTTATAATTTTTGACTAAACAAGACATGCCTGCATAAAGCCAAAGTATAAAACTTTATTTTTTTTTTAGAAAATTAAAGTCTAAACTTCAATATACACAAACGTATCTAATAAGTTTTGCAAAACAAAAAAATCTGCATAAATCACAAAATTGGAAGAAACATACAGAAATACTAGAAAACAGGACGACGAAACAAAAGGACTTAACAAGAATTCGGTTCGGATTAAACGTTGAGTATTTTTGGCAATTTCCTCCGTTCTTCTTTCTTTCTCTTAACTATTTTGACGAATAAAGTT
The DNA here is from genome assembly GCA_019049505.1 of Pachyrhynchus sulphureomaculatus. NCBI lineage: Eukaryota > Metazoa > Arthropoda > Insecta > Coleoptera > Curculionidae > Pachyrhynchus > Pachyrhynchus sulphureomaculatus. The sequence continues at coordinate 189,261,875 of CM032456.1, forward strand.
TTATGCCGAATGACCTCCGACGTTTAATATTACACATCCAAAGACAATAATATACTAATGTGAAATTAATTGTCAGTCAATAATTTTTGAAAGCGGGAATGAAACAAGATGACTTAATGAGTTCAAATACATTTATTCGTCAGTATAATCTCCCTTAAGCTCAATACATTTTTTCCAGAGATTTTCGAATTTATTTACTCCATCTCTGAACTGGTTTTCCGGAAGACCTTCAATACTCATCTACGGATGCTATCACCTCATCATTTGTTGAAAAAACGCTTCCCACGTAAAAATCTTTTGAGGTTTGGGAACAAATGGAAGTCAGATGGAGCCAAATCTGGCAAATAGAGTGGATGTTCCAACAATTCGTATTTTAATCCGACCAGTTTTGCCGTTGCCAAAGCACTTCTGTGAGCAGGTGCATTGTCATGATGAAAGATAATTTTTTCTTCTGGACACCGGGCTTTTCCTCACGAATGAAGGTAATCAAATAAAATTCCTTTTGCATCCCAGAAAACTGATGCCATAATTTTTTTGGATGGCTTTGACCACTTTGGGTGCTTTGGAGCTGAATATCCGGGCTCAGTCCACTGTGCGGCTTGTTATCGCAGTTTAAGATTATACTGGTAAACCCAAGTCTCATCCATAGTTAAAAATCGACGCACAAAATCAGTTTTATTCTTTGTGAAACGAACTAAATGTTGTTTAGAAACTTTCTGTCGAGTGCGTTTTTATTCCGATGTTAGCAAAAGAGGCACCCATCTTGTGAATAGCTTTCCCATACCCAAAACCTTAATTAAGATTTCATATATTGATCCATGTGAGATGCCTTTAGCCTCAGCTAAATCATCCATGGTTAATGGACTGCCTTCCGTTACCATATCTTGTACTTGCACAATAATTTCCTCAGTTGTTGCAATTTCTGTACGTCCTGAACGTGGATCATCATTGACGCTTGTATGACCACGTTTAAACTCTAGAGTCCATCTATGAATAGTTAAAAATGAAGGAACAGACTCATGTAACACTTCACTAACTTTATATGGATTTCCGTTGCCGATAAACCTTCCAAAACAAAGAAATTTTTGTCACTGTCACATTCGATTTTTTCCATATTTAAAAAATGCTCAAACACGTCTACTTTAACCAGCTGATAAACAATGAATGACTTGACAGATCGACTTGAAATTTGGGATGTGTTCATATGACAGATGAAGTTTCAAAATGGTGTTCAATATTTAGTTCAAGTGATGCTCCATAGGTGTTGCTTTCAAAACTGATTGACTGACCATATTGATCTGAAATTTTACGCACAATATACGTAAATTCTATGTGGCTAAATGCTAGAGATCCTGATTGTATTAAAGTAAATCCTGAAAATTGCGGTTGGTTCGTAGATGGCCATATGAAACCAATAGGGTTTGTTGGAGATCAGATTCCCCTGCAAGTTGAAGACTGACATTTACATCCAGTGACAACGATGATGATTCTTTGGAACTTGACATTGACGATGACATTTCAGATATATCTGATGATTAATAATTTTTGGATTTACACATCGATACCACATTTGTATTTTACAGTATTTTTGTATTGCAATAAAGCGATATTCATTTTCTATTATTTTCTAAACTATTCATTATTATTTTTACTTTTTGAAATTTATTTAACACTCAATAATATTATTATATTAATAATATAATATATAATATTAATATAATATTATATTATTATATTATTATATTATAAACGGATGGGCGAAGGTCGAACTTAGGTGGGATCTTAGACTAATACTGTTGTCTGTCTTTTTTCGATCACATGGAGAAAGAGCATGTGCACTCTCTTACATTCGATGCCTACGCCATGAGCAGCTGTTACGCTGCGTCCGCAACGATTTGAACATATTTTCTAGAGTCAACGAGAACAGCTTTTGAAATATCGAGTCGCCTTGTCTAATTCTTCTTTTATTTTTAGTTGTTTTTTCTTTAAGTATTATTTGTGATGTGGCATTTTTATATATGTATTCAAAAAGAGTTATGTATCTTTCATCGACTCTGCTGTTACTTAAGGTGTTAAGGACTGCCCAATTCTCTACCGTATCAAAGGCTTTTTTATAGTCAACCATTGCTATCCACAAGGTGATCTTATAATCATTTGCTAATTGTTCGAAGATGGTCCAAAGTGCTGTATCTCTCTCTAAATCCCGGTTGTTCACGTGGTTGATAACTGTCTAATTTCTTCATTAATCTGTTATGATTCTAGTGCGTATTTTGTATAGTACCAATAACAGGCGGATGGGACTGTAATTCTCCAATTTAAATTTGTTCCCCTCTTTAAAAATAAACACAATCAAGGCGTTTACCCAAGTTGTCGGTATTTTACTTTCTATAAGACACCTGTTAAATAGAGCTTGAAGAGATTGTATTACCGATGCCGCTCCATACTTAATTATTTCTATAGTCCTCTGGTTCTTTGTTGTTGTGCACATGCTGTAGGCCGTTCATTATTTCATCCGTTGTTACATCGGGAATTTCTTCAGATCCCACATTTCTTACTATTACTCTATTTTCTTCGGTGCACAGTGCGAAATTTAGGAAGTTTAGCGGAACTTTATTCAATTTTTGACATACGTAAAATGCATAAGATTATTCATTATTTTGGTAGGTTAATATCCCACCTCTAAAACCTCATACTTAGTTTGGGGATTAACCCTGCGAAACAACTGCAAAATGCACCTGAGAGTTGCATTACTTATTCAATCATACTTTTTGCCTACAGAAAGCTATTCGATTTGTTTAACTTAATAGAGTGGTACATACAAACGGCAAGTCAGTAGGCCATGATTTTTTTTTCATTTATTTTATAAGAGAATTGTCAATTATTGGCATTTAAATAATTGCAAAATCTTTTCTTACTCGTATGTGATTTGTTCGTGAAAAAAGTAATTTTTAAGAAGTAAGTAAAATTTACATTTTTAACTTCAGTGGAGACTTTAAAAAGTGATACTACATAATACCAGCTTGAAACGCACAAAATTAGAAAGGTTTTTTTCCTCTGTTGGAAACACAAAAGATCTTCTGCGATATTTTGCGATCTTCTTTTAAATTAAACATTTTCCAGAATGACTTTGCAAATTTCATATAACTGCATATTCCAAAAGTGGAAGGAAGAACCGACATCGGACGCCATCATTGGTTTTGTTTTGGAAAAAATAGGCTCACCAATGCTAATATCTGACGCTCTTTGCAGTTTAAAGGCAACTCTTCGTGCGCTGGTTTGTAAAATACAAAAGAGGTGGAGGGAATCCAGTCGAAATTTAGCATAATTTCTGAATAAAAATGCTAGCTGGCTTGAAATAATGTAAAGTTTTCAAATGCTGTAAGGGATGCATTGCCTAGTGGATCGAGGACCAATGCAGGCAGACCTAAAAAAGAATTTAGGGATTGTCATCCTAAAGTGCAAAACAGAAAAGTGCATCATCTTTTGAAGTCCGGTAGTCAAGACGAGTTAGCCAAAGCAACTGCAACAAAGCTATACCAATCTGGAAAACGAAACTCTGCAGCGATTGTCAAGGAACTGGCATCTGGTTCTCCAGAAAGGGGTAGCAAAATCAAGAAGGCTCGCATGTCTTCTTCAAACAGCCCACGAAAATTAACTCCAGACCAGGCTCTGGCGCTACTTATTGATGCAAACTTATCGTCAAATCAGTACAACATTGTTCGAGATCAAGCAAAAAATCACCGTTGCACTTTGTATCCACCTTATTATGTTGTAAAAGACGCAAAGAGGTTGGGCTACCCAAAGGACATAATAATAACTAAAGTTTCAGCTGAAGTATCAGTTCAGTCGCTTATAAATCATACCGTAGCAAGATTTTGTACAGGGCTAGAATGGATTCTTAGAACTTTATCAAACGTTAAAGCACTAAATATTATCGTAAAGTGGGGTTGTGATGGGGCGGAACAAGTTAATTATAGACAAAAGTATATGGACAAACATAGCTCGGATGATAGTATGTTTAGTGTATCAATGGTACCAATCCAAATGTGCTCCGTAAATGATAATGGTGATAATCAGTCAGTAATTTGGAAAAACCCTGCTTCTTCTTCCACACGGTACTGTCGCCCCATTAAGTTCGTTTTTGCCAAAGAAACAGTCAGTGTAATTACCTCAGAAGTAAACAAAGTGAAAGAACAAATATCTCAACTTACTCCAACCACTATACTTGTAGATGGCAAGCAATTTCAGGTTACAGCAAATATGATCTTTTGTATGATTGACAGTAAAGTATGCAATGCTGTATCATCTTGTGCATCATCACAAACATGCTACTTATGTGGGGCTAAACCTAGTAAAATGAACAACATCTGCGACATACCTCAAAAAAATATAAATGAATCCTTTTTATCCCTTGGACTATCAACCCTCCATGCATGGATAAGGTTTTTGGAATGTATTTTACATATATCGTACAAACTGGATATTAAGGCATGGCAAGCTCGTGGAGCAGAAAATAAAAAAAAAAAAAGTTGCAGAGAAGAAAAAATACATTCAACAAAAATTCAAAGAGAAGCTTGGCTTGCTTATAGATATGCCAAAACAGCAGACCGGAAACACAAACGATGGTAATACCGCGAGGAAATTCTTTAGAAATGCCGAAAAGTCTTCCGAAATAACTGACGTTAATTTAGATTTGATCAAGCGTTTTCATGTGCTGTTAGAGTGCCTAAATTGTGGTCTTAAAATTGATTCAGAAAAGTTCGGCGAATATGCAAGAGAAACTTTGGAATTGTATTTGAAAGAATATTTCTGGTACTCAATGCCCGTAAGTGTGCATAAAGTCCTTTGTCATGGAAAGGATATTATAGCCTCTTGCATTATTCTGATCGGACAATTTTCTGAAGAAGCTCAAGAGGCAAGAAACAAAGACTGCAGAAAATATCGCGAACTTTTTACTAGAAAAACATCCCGAATTGACACAAATACGGATTTATTTAATCGATTGCTTATTTCATCGGATCCGTACATCGCTAGTCTTCGTAAAGCACCCAAAACCAAGCATAGTGAAGTTACGCCAGAAGTTTTAGAGTTGTTAGAAAGATTTGCAGACCCTTGTAATGATTGCGAGTCTTCAGACGATTGCAATGAGTCTCGTTCTGAATAGATGTTCAAAATGTTGTTACAAAATGTATGTTTTTTTAATTGTTCTATAATAAAAAAAAACACAAATAAACTGAAAAACTTTAAATAAAATACATTAATTTTTATTAAAAATTTTAAAAAATCAACAAATTTTACTGGTTTAAATAATTAAGTTCCGGTAAACTCAAAAAATTTCGCACTGTGCGGTGGGGATATTTTCATGTCATATACTGTGTGATAATATTTCTCTGTAGCTTCCTTTATCTTTTTTTGATTTGTGCGATTTCTTAGTTATTTTTAAGTTTTATTATTCATTCATTTGTTTGTTTAAGTATTTCAGACTTTTTCCCTCTTTCAGAATTTCTTCCATTTTCGAGTTTCTGTACTGCCTGAAGTATTCTCTGATCTTTTCGTATATTTTTTTGTCTATTTCTGCCAATTCTAATCTGCAGTTGTAGGATCATTTCTTAACAGTCTTCTCCGTTTCATGAGATTTTGTGTCTCTTTACTTAATTTTTGGGTTTCTTCTTTTTTTGATGTTGGTATTTGTCATGACTAGGCTGAGGATTATTTGTGCGTTTAGTTCAAGTTTTCTTTGGTAGTTTATATGTTTTATATGATTCCAGTGCTTGTCGATATTCTTTTGTGTTTTGCTTTATTATTTCTGTTGGTGTTTTTATCTTTGGATGCATTATTAATCTACGTCTCAGATTTATTGTTGTTTTTGCTGTGCGTAACCGATGGTCACTGCCAATGCTTATCGTGTCCAGGACTGTCGTGTGAATTACAATCTTCTTCTTCTTCTTCCTTCAGCCGCTCTCTACCCACTGTCGGATATAGGCCTCTCTCAAATCTTTCCATTTTTCTCTATGTTGTGTTTGTTGATACCAGTTAAGCCCTCCGATTCTCTTCAGATCGTCGCTCCATCTCTGTTGGGGTCTTCCTATGCTTCGCTTTTCACCCCATGTTCTCCACCTACTGATCTTGCCACTCCACTTATACGTCGCTCTCGCTACATGGCCGGCCCAGCTCCATTTCCGTTTGGTGATATCATCCACCTTTGTTTGTTGTCTAATCCATTTATTAGTTTTCTTGTCCTTCAAAGTAACACTCAACATCTTCCTTTCCATTGCTCTATGGAATTACAATATTCTTGTCATTTGATAAAATATAATCAATTTCGTTTCCTCTTATACCATCTGAGCTTTGCCACATCTATCATCTGTGTTCTGGCTTTTGGGAACATTTGTTCATAAGGTACAAGTTATTTTCGTTTACAAAATTTGATAACATTTTTCCTCTTCTATTCCTCGTCCCAAAGCAAACTTCCGGACACTCTTATCATTTGTATTCGCTGGTTTACCTATTTTGCCATTAAAGTCGCCTATTATTATAATATATGTTGTCTTATGGTGTAGCAATGCTTTGTTTATATCTTCGTAGAATTGGTCAATTTCTTCTTCCTAGCTGTCTGATGTCGGTGCATATACCGGAATGATTCTACATTTGCATCGTCTGTTCATCTGTATGTCTACTGAAACCACTCTTTCCGATATAGCTTTGAACTGAACAACATTTTCTGCTATTCTTTTATGCATAAGTAGACCGACTCCTCCAATTTTCTTACTTCCATCGCCTCTATAGAAAAATTTATGGCCACTTTTTAGGGTGGTACAAGACTCTGTTCTTCTTACTTCTGCTAAGCGCGATTCTGTAGAACAATACTATTTTTAAAATCTATTTTCTCGAACTGCTTTTATATTTCAGATTTGTGAGATCATAATAACTGATAATTTTTACCACGGTATTTATGCACCAATTTGTGGGATTTTATATTTATTGGCTTAAGTGACAGTGATTATTGATTGATTACCTTGTTAAATTTGACCTTTTTATTGGCTGCTAAAACTGCTTTTATGCTACGTAATTCCAAAAAGATTTTAATCACTTAAGTTGTACTCATATGTAGTTACGTTTCTTTCTGATTTATTATAGATGAAATTCCTTTGCCTCGACAAAAATTTACCTTTGTTATAAAGAGTAATATAAAATTTTAAAAATAATGACGTAACAGATTTGATTAGTATTTTTTTCGATTGTTTACTAGCCGGATCAAATAAACTGCTGGGAAAAAGTGAGGGATATTGAATTTCTATATTTGTGACATTACCAGGAGGCTCTCCGAATTATTTCTCGATGCGCTTCGTACCCTTTTGGTCCCGATCATCATATTATAACATAGTGCGTGTATCATCATAATAAAACATTGTGCGTGTATCACCGACATTATCAGTAAATAGTAAAAGTTTCGAAATTAGTGGAAATATAGCCATAATTTTCCCATTTACAAGTCTTCTTCTTCTTCTTATATGGTAAGTAGGCATATGACTGCCTGTTTTATCCCCATTAGGCCTCTTCCGATGTGGACGTCCAGCATTCCTTCCACCTTTTCGGAGGTCTGCCGCTAGTTCTTCTACTGCAGGGTTTTCCTGAGTTTGGCCTTTTTTACCAGTCTGTTATCGTCCATCCGATCTACGTGTTTATTCCATTGTTTTCTGCTAGTTCTGGTCCACTTGGATATTTCTTGGATCTTACTTAGTTCTTATAGATCTTTGTTGCAGATTCTGTCGTGGATAGTTTTTCCATATATATCCCTTCATTTGTGCTGTCCTCATCATTTGTACTGTTTTACATGTGTCAGCTCTTGTTTCTACTGCCTATGTGAGGATTGGTCTCACTGTTGTCTTGTATATTCTTATTTTCCTTTCCACTGTGAGGAATTTATTTTTCCATACTATATCCGTCAGACAACCTGCTATTAATGATGCCTTCATAGACTGTTGTTTTACTTCCCTGTTTAAGTGTCCGTAGCTTGTTATCATAGTTCTCAGGTATTTAAAATTATTAACCTGTTTAATAATACTTCCTTGGATCTCCATCTTACATCTTAATAATTCTTTTGAAGCTACCATACATTTTGTCTTGGTTGTGTTGATAATCATGCTTAGTTTTCTAACTTCCAAATTCTCAGAATCGGAGATGAGGACTGCATCATCGGCGTAGCGCATTGTGTGGAAGTGTGTGTTGCCCATTTTGTATCCTCTAGTTTTTGAAAGATTCTCCACTATTCTGTCCATGACGAGATTGAAAATAAAGGGACTAAGTGAATCACCTTGTCTTATTCTGGCGTTTATTTTTACTTTCTTCCTCAGTAGATGTTCCACTTTTATATTCGTTCTACATTCTGTATTAATGTCATGTATGATTTTTATTAGCTTCTCGTTTGTCTGCTTTTCCTATAATAATTTTATAATAGCTGTTTATTGCACTCTATCGAAGGCTTGAGTCATGTCGACGAAACACATATACGCAGGTTTGTTAAATTCTTTAGCTTTTTCCGTTATCTTCCTCACTATAAATAAGGCATCTATGGTCGACAGATTTTTGCGAAATCCCTGTTGTTCCTATCTTATTTGAATATCCTTGCTCATTTCTTCCAGTATGATTTTTATTAATACTTTTAAGGTAGTATTTAGTAGAGTTATACTGCGGTAGTTTGCGGGTGACGTTTTTTGTCCTATTTTGAATATTGTGATTATTATGCTAGTTTTCTAATCGTAGGTATTTGTCCATATTTTACTATGTTTGTAAAGAGCTATGCTACTTGTTGATATAGGTTTTCTCCTCCATATTTTAACATCTCATTTGTAATGTCGTCTGGTCCTGAGGCTTTTCTATTTTTAAGACTTCCTATAATGTTTTCTGTCTGTTCTAGAGTTACAGTTACAGTTACAAGTCGAGAGACAGAAATAATGTTGAATCTTATCTTAGTATTTGCAAACATTTTCAATTCCCAAGATTCTCGACAAATTGGTAACTCAACATACGATTTATGGGACGCAGTTGTAGAAGAGCAGCACGGTTTTTGCCCAAAACGTTTCCCTACAACAAATCTTGTAGAATATCAACAGTACATAGCAAGACTTCTAGGTAAATAATGTCGATACAGACTATTCCGGGGCCTTTATTTGAGTCAACTTTTCTCTAAAATAAAAAAGGAGACATAACAGACCTTGAAAATTCTAGACCGATCAGTTTGCTCTTCCATTTGTATAGTGTCATAACAAAACGCCTATAGCGTAAACTAGATTTTTTATCAACCACGCGAATAGTCTAGCTTTAGAAGTGGATACGGTGCTAAGGATTATTTACAGACCATCAAAATCCTTATAGAGAAATCTATAGAATACAACAAACCACTCGTATTAGTATTAGTGAATTTTAAGAAAGCTTTTGACACCGTGGAGTTGCCGGCGATACTGCTTGCCCTGCAGCAAATGAGAATAGACTAGAGATATACTCAGTTAATTAAATTTATTTATAATAACGTAACAGCAAGTGTAAGACTCATGAATCCACAAGTAAATACCGAGTCGATCGTGGAATCAGACAAGATGATACGATCTCCCTAAACTTTTTACGGTCTTGTTAGAATATGCTTTTAAGGAACTTAATTGGAATGGAAAAGGCATAAACATCGAGGACGAATACCTAAATCACCTGCGCTTTGCTGATGATATTGTCATAATAGCCGACAATCTAGGTGATGACCAAAAAATTCTTACCAGGAAATATTAGTCTAAATATTAACTTTCACAAAACCAAGTTTATGACTAATCTAGTTACGAACAGTAATATGAAATTTAACGAAAGCGAGATGGAGTACGTCCAAAATTACAAGTATTTGGGTCATGAATTACAAATTGGCAAAGGTAATCAAACCCGTGAGATACACGGTCGTATAGGTTTGGGATAGACGGCTTTTGTGAAGCTGAGAGATACGCTGCAAGGTAATTTGCCAATTTGGTTAAAAAAATAAAGTTTATTAACAATGCGTTCTGCCCGTAATCACATATGGCATCTTACTTTAACAAAACAGTCAACAAACAAACTCAGAATATCGCAACAGGCAATGGAGAGTGCTTTGCTGGGTATCACAAGGAAGGATAGAGTAATAAACGAACAAAAGTAATAGATATTATCCAAAAGATTACGCATTCTAAATGGAGATGGGTAGGTCATATAGCCGGAAAAAATGATAACCGATGGTGTAGAAAACTAATAGAATGGAGACTCAGACAAGACAAAAGGAACAGAGGTAGACCACCAACAAAAAGGAGCGATGACATTAAAAGAGTAGCAGAAAATTGGGTTAACACCGCTCAGGACAGAGATCAGTGGAAGTTCTTAGAGGAGGTCTATATCCAGCAGTAGATGAGGACGGCTGATGGATTATAATGATGATGATGACTAGAAATATTGCTCTAAAGTAGCTGGACAGTTTTTTGGTGGATTATTACCAATATGTAAATATGAACAATTTTTTATATCTAATAAATAAGGATAGCACTCGGAATTCTTACTGTTGTTGTATACCTTAAATCTATTTACCTAATTTTTGCTGATGGTCTTAAATTATATACCGTCTATCCAGTTCTCCGACTGCCATAATGGAAAAAACAGAAAAATTAAAAATGATCATCTTATTACTTTAAATGCCCGATATAGTTCCCTCCGATCTCAACACAACGTTCAGAACGTTCATACAACCATGTGAAACTGTTAGAAAAATCTTCTTTTGAGATCATATTTAACTCATTCCTCACAGTGGCTTTAAGTTCTCGAAATCGTCATAGCGTTAATCCTTTGTGTGGAGCTTGATTTTTCAGAATAATAAAAGTCACTAGGAGGCCCATAAGGAGGGTACGAACACTTGTTTCCGCGCCAAAAGCGGCACCATAATTCCAACCGTGAGAGCGGGCGTGTTCTCATTAAGCAAGAAAAAATCTTTGCGTTCTCTCGTTCCGGTCGAACCAGCTAAATCCTCTTGTAAAGTTGCTCCATGACACCCAGGTAGTACTTGACGTTCACTGTAGTGCCCTCGGGAAGAAATTCCTTGTGGATAATTCTTTGAGCGTAAAAAATGCTACTAATATTGTCTTTGTTCTTGACTATCAGTCGCATTTTCTTCGGTGTCAGCGAACCACTAGGCAGGTTCGTATTGGTAACACCACATCTCATCGCCCATGATTCATTTTTGCAGAAAAAAACGTCCGAATTTTTCATTTCGTTAAAGTTTTGGCTGGCGTCCACCCGTTGCTCTTTTTGTTCGGATGGCTGTAAGGAACAAACTTCACACACTTTCCTTTGGTTTAAAATATTCGGGACAATGTCTTGAACACTTGATTTAGAGATGTTAAGCTTTTCTGCCATCAATCTGCAAGAAAGATGACGGTAGGCTTGCAGAAGATGACGAATTTTCACAGTGTGTGCGTCAGCCGAACTTGTACCGAGACGCCCTGACTTCGCATCATCCTCGAGCAACTCTCGTCCTTCCTTAAAGCGTTTAAACTTCTCAAACACTTGTGAATGCGATAAATAATCGTCACCGTAAGCTTTTTTTTCCAAGATTCAAATGATTCCATGGCTGTTTTACTCAGTGAATTTGGTGACTGCTCGCTGCTTCATCACACTTCTGTGACACAACGGCTGCGACACATACAGTTCGCACGTCTACTACTCAACACTGACTGATCACAACTGGCTGGTTGAATGCAAATGGGCTGTTTACAGATGCGAGTACTGTTGTTTACGAGATGGTGGGGAAAAAATCAGTCGGGAACATATTGGATAGATGTATGTAGTAACGAAGGAAGATCCAATAATTCTTCAGCGTGACTTCACTCTTCATAAATAGTCAAGACAATGACTTGCACCTAAATGGCTCAAAATGTTCTATGAAAATCTTCTCTAGGAGTCATAATTTTTTTAGTAAAATCCTCTGATCTGTCACTTGAAAATTGCAATATTGCACTTATATCCATTCTTACTTGGAGTGGAGCACTAGTTTGGTCTTATTAATAATACAAGGTGTCTCAGTATTCAGTATACATAGAGTTCCTGTGGATTTCTAGGATGAAAATATGATCATTTAACCCAACTTACCTTAGTCCAAAAATTCGTAATTTTTGAGATACAGTGGGATATTTTTTTCGAATTTATCAATTTGTGGGTAATCTTTTATGCCCTTAGCCAGTTTTTTTTTTACATTCTTACTGTAGTTGGCCCGTTGGTCTTTAAATTTATTATGGTTGTTAGCCTGTTTGCCTTTAAGCATGCTCCAAATTCCAAAGACTATTCTTTTGGACCTGTCTTAAGCCTGGATGAAGTGCGAAGCGTTTGCGAATTTGAAAATGGAATTAAAAAATGGAAACAAACATTCTATTTTCTCAGAAACTGTTGCTCGGAGCAACATTTACCAAGAGAGCTTTTTTTAGACAGGAGAAGGCGGACAATACGAATATTTAATTAAAAATATCATACAGGGTGGTATACAAAAGTTATGACAATTTAAAAGTATACACAGTGCAATAAGTGGCGCCCCCTACAATTTACAACAAAACTGTGAGTTAACTTCGATTATAGGAATTGTACTTTTCTATTATCTACTTTTTTACAGACACTACAATCAATTTTATTCTACTACAAATATGTAAATCGTTGTAGTCCCATTGTTCTAAAACTAATTTTGTCTTTGCATTCAAAATAGGACTCAGTTACGCCGATAATTTCTTCATTGGAGCCAAATCTCTTCCTGTGAGTATTTTTTCTGAGGTGTTGCAAATAGATAATAGTCGCTGGGGGCCAAATCTGGAGAATACGGTGAAAAAGGAAACAATTCATGCAATTTTGCCTTCGTAACCATTGACTTGTGACACGGTGCATTGTCTTGATGAAAGAGCACTTTTTTCTTGTTCATTTAGGGTCAGTTCTTTACGATTTCTGCCTTCAAACGCACCAATAACCTTATATTATATTCGCTATTGATGATTTTTTTTTTTTTCCCTTCTGAGCATAGTCGATGAAAATTATTTCATACGTATCCCAAACTACAGAGGCCAAAACATTCCCAGCCGACTGTTGTATCTTCAGTAGCTTCGGGCGGCTTTCACCGGCTGCTATCGGCTCAGCCGGCTGCCGATTTAATTCCAGTGTGTAGTGGTGGATCCATGTTTCATCCATTGTCAGAGCTTTCTTATGCCCAAATGTTCAGACCAAATATGACCAACACGTTCTTGAGATATCTTTAGGGTGTCAGTTATCTCACGCAATTTCACTTTACGGTCATCCAAAACAATTTTCTGGATTTTTTTATGTTTTCTGGTGTAACTACCTAATTTGGGCGTCCAGAGTGTTCAGGATCATTTGTATCTGTACGACCGCGTTTAAATTTAGCATACCAGTAAATGATGAGTTATTTTCCAAGGGCAAAGTCCCCGTAACATTTATCAAGCCATTGCTTTGATTAAACGGTATTTTTTCCTATTAAAAAAACAATGTTTAATCAACACAAACAAATTCGATTTTTTCCATTATTTTGAAAATATCAAAAGTAGCGTCACTAAAATTTATAAATTAATTGTCGAAATGTCATGAAATTTTGACATGTATCGATTGAAAGTTGGTACTTCCTAAAAACGATATGGATTTTTTGAAAAGGGCGACATCTATGTGTCAGATCAAAAACTTTTCAGCCTACTTGTTTCAATATTAAGTAATTTTTTAAAGCCTTGTGAACGTTGGATTTATCAATCACGATCTAGAATCTTATCATTTTTTTCCTAACAAGCATTAAAACTACAAAAAAATGAGGTACACTAGATTGATTAATATCGTTTGTAGCCTAATATGCCGAAAAAAAAATGAAGTTTTATACAATTCGGGTTCCAGCGTGATGGAGCTACAGATTGTCAATATTTTGAAGTCGTCAACAAACAGGCTTGTTCTTAGAAACTACCTGCGATTTTAAAATAAACGCGTCCCGAAACATTACGTTTTCCGTTAATAATTCGAATGTTAATATCTCATTGCACCTTTATGACGCTGTTACTTTTATCCCCAATCTCCTCTAATTTGTACTGATAATTAATGATATAGTTAATTTTTATTAGGTTAAAAACAGTCTTCAATATCAGTAAACAAATTGAGAGCAAACAATAATAATGAAATTAAGTTAGCTTAGGTGTCATTAACGCGAGGATAGATAAAAGATTAATATCTTTTTTGTAAACAATATTAAACTTTAACAAAAACATTGTTGAAAGTTTGGAGTATAGATTAGAGTTTCCGGTTTACCATAAACACTACTTACTTCTATTTATTGGAATAATGAGTTTGTATTAGGTGTTCTATAAATAACTTTAAATTTATGTGGGTTATTAAGCGAAATTAACGGGCAGGAGACCGTGGGCACAGAGCGTAACCCGTAAAATTTAATGCTATAGAGTTATTAATGTAGCGGACCAACCAATTTGTATGCTAGAGTTTTACTGAGACAATATTTCTGTTACTATAGTGCGAAAAAAAATGACGGTCAATATTATAGAGTTTAAATGAAGCCCTGAATGCTCAACTCATTACAAAATGGGTATAGAAGTTTGAAGACATTAGACTTTATGTAACCCCCGGAGAAGGAGACAAATGCCATTAAAATGTAAAGTATATCGTAAACGATTAAATGCCAAAAATGTGCCCAGGAGTTCGTTATAACAAATTTTTTGTACATATTTATGTCTGTTCCTCTATAAGATACAGCTGGTACAAAAACTAAAGCCAACTGAAGTTCAATGTAGTTAATTAAATGTTTGAACGTTTACTAACATTTATCAAGAATTTATTCATAAACAGAATTGCCGTTATGCAAATTTGACAAATACAAAACCAATGAACTAAGAGTATTTGCATTCCTCTAAAGTGACGGCTTGTGCCCCAATATTAGCATGTAAATTAAGCGACCCGTAGTTCTTTGAGCATAATAAAGGCAACATAATAACTGTTAAGTCAGAGCAAGATGTGAAGATGATTGAGAACTTTTTCACATACGCTTTACAGAATTTTGATAGTTACAACCAGAGAATCTGATTTCAGCAGGGTAAGGCGACATCACAGACTTCAAACACATTTCTGCATTCCAGAAGTTTTTCCGAATAGGTTGATGACATAAGTTGACTTCCACGTACCTTTGATTCGATATCGATGACTTTTATCTTATAGGTACTTCTCTAAAAACTGAAGTTTACAGTAATAATTAGTACAAGTTAGGACAGGTAAAACCTTAACCTTAATAAATCAACTACCGTTTGAGGTAAAGCACCGAACAGAAACAAAACAAAAAAAGGCATTGAACAACTTGAAAATTATTTTGGGAGGCTAAAAGACTGACCCGAAATTTTAGTCTATACTCCCATCGGGTCCAATATCAAATGACAGCTAATAAAATAAGATTCGAAAATATAAGCATTCATTTGGATAAAAAATGAAAAAAAAAATACAAAGCCGTAAACATTGCTGCCGCATCCTAATAACTCAAGAAATAATAGTAAAAGAGAATTGAAAATCTAAAAAAAACAGCCAAGTGCAAGTCGGACTTACGCAACTAATGGGCCATACATTTAGAATAAAATAAAATCCTTGCGTAGAATAAGTTTATCAGGTCCCTAACATGTAAATGTTGTAGGATTATTATGAAAACCGTAATATTATAAGCATACTAGTATAATTATAAACTTAGGGATTATTGTCAATCGACTCCACTTCCTAAAATATTACTAACTAATAATTTCAATATTATTATTAACCTGAACTAACCTCAACTCACCTGAAATAGCTTGAACTATGTGCATGTAAAAAAAAAAAGTTTTGTGCAATTTTAAATGCAGACAAATTATGATAATACTTAAACTAATAATAAAAGAACTTACTTTGTTAATCAAATATTTTTTTGTAAAGAATTTACAAATGCATTATCGCGATTTCGTAGTACAACTACATTTTCAAACGCTTAACTAAGACTAAAACAGATTTTTGGTTTTTATGTTCTTGTAATGAAAAAATGTTGGTATATTAGGTGCTATAAAAGTTGGTAAAGCACGGAATTTCCGACGTCTATCTGACTATTTAATAAATTTATATTACGTTTCTTGGAATGTCTGTAAATGACTATTAATTCTAAGGAATTAAATTTTGACCCTTTAGGTGCCGTGTGGAGTATTGATAAACAATTAATATTGGGAAATGGATGGCCTGTTTCTAAAAAAATGTTTAACAAAGTGTGAATTTTCATTTTTTAACCTAATAAGATGCATTATGTTCTGCGAATCTTATTTTGAAATTCCATCCCGTTTGGAATACGTAACAGCTACTGGCACACTTGACAATTAAGTTTATAAACTCTTGATTTATTATGTTTATTAGTTTTATCTTTGGCATTGAAAAATATATTGGATAATTTTTGAGCGTGTTTTAAAGCCATTCTTGTTTTTTCGGCTGTGAGAACTTGAGATATTTTATTCGAGATGGGACCAAAATATGTCAGGGGTATGAATGTTTTTCTTTTCTAAAAACTCAACACGCATGTTACAAAGAAGGGAAATAAGTTAGAATTCGATATTTTCCGTAAACTGTTTTAGATGTCACAATTCCAACTGACTCAATACATTCTAATTCCCATAAACTGGCAGCTTATAGAACTCTGATCCATAGAGCCTTTAATATCCCTCTTAGTAAAAATAATTTAAAAAAAAAAAACTGGACACAATCAAAAATATAGCACTCAATAACAGCTTCCAACCTAAAATTATTAATACCCTAATAAGCCGTAAACAAAAGCAAAACTTTCAACCTAATTTAGAAAGAATACCAAGAAAGAAAAACATTCATACTCCTGACGTATTTTGGTCCCATCTCAAATAAAATATCTCAACTTCTCACAGCCGAAAAAACGAGAATAGCTTTAAAATCCGCTCAAAAATTATCCAATATATTTTTCAATGCCAAAGATAAAACTAATAAACATAATAAATCAGGAGTTTAAAAACAAGAGTACAATAGCTGTTATGTAGGCCAAACGGGACGGAATTTCAAAACAAGATTCGCAGAACATAATGCATCTTAGAGGTTAAAAAATATAAAATCACACTTTGCTAAGCATTTTTTAGAAACAGGCCATCCATTTCCCAATATTAATTGTTTATCAATACTCCATATGGCACCTAAAGGGTCAAAACTGAATTTCTTAGATTCTATAGAAATTTACAGACATTCCAAGAACCACAATATAAATTTACTAAATAATCTGGTAGACGTCGGAAATTCCGTCCCTTACCAACTCTTATAGCACCTAATGTACCAACATTTTTTCATTATATAAACATAAATACCAAAAATCTGTTTTAGTCTTAGTTAAGCTTTCGAAAATGTTGTTGTACTACGAAATCGCGATAACACGTTTGTAAATTTTTTACAAAAAAATATATTTAGTGTCGGTTAACAAAGTAATTAAGTACTTTTATTATTAAAATGTACTGTTACAAAGTAACGGACCAATTAATCAACTCTATACTAAAACTAGTCCGTAATATTGTAGGAATTGGAGTCGATTGACAATAATCCGTAAGTTTGTAATGTTACTAGTAAGATTATAATATTCCGGTTTTGATACTAATCCTACGACATATATATCTTAAGATCCAATATGTATTTTCACGTTTTTCTTAGTTAATAATGTATAATAGTTGTAGCATCATAGCTATCTAATAGCCAATAAATTAATCTATCTCAATCTAGAATCTAGTAATAAAAGTGTAAAACAAATATTTACTACCTAAATATTTGTTTAATTATAAACAAATAAAATAAAATTATTTTGTCTCGGTACCTAACATTTTGCCACCAGTATGTATACTGAAAAGCATATTAAAAGAACTTCCACCATATTGTCAAACTACATACATATAACAAACGTAGTGCTTTCGTGATAATTTTTGCTCAATTTACATTTTATGGAGAATATTACAGAATTTTTTCAAAATTTTTTGATCTATACTTTACGAGATAGGTGGATAAATAGCGATTTTTGGTCATTTTTTAAAAAACATAGAATAGTGTGATCTAGTATATTACGTATACAGCAGATATTACATCGTATATTTTTTTTTAACTCGTGTTTTCATTTGGCACCCTACTCGATGACCTTAGAATTTTTTTATTTACTTCCCCCACAAACTGACCCCTTAAATCAAAATTTAACTTTCAACCCTACCACAGTAAACATATTACAGTAGCGAAACTCAATGATAACCGTATAGGAAAATCGGGTTTGTTTTCAGAAGGTCACGTGGCAATCCGCCATGTTAAAAGTGGACCAGCGCGAGATTTGAAATATAAATAAAGTTGTGTAAAGTTTTATCATTCAAAATCATAGATATAGAAATGTTTGAAAATTTTTGATTTATTATTTAATACAGCATGAGTAATATAAAAATTAATGCAGCATGAGTAATATAAAAAAAAAACAAAAAGAATGGAGCACTTTGTTAGAAAAGAAATGAATACAGGTGAAAAACTTGATAGGAAGGTATTTGATGAAATTCTTCATATTCATCTTCAGTTTTTAATAACCTTATCCAAAAATTCAAAAGTCTATCAAAGTTAAACGTCACTTTTTGAGGTTTGAGTTTTATTTACATCATTTTTCAAGTAAATTTGCGATTAAAGATGTTTTTTAAGGACTTAATTAATTTAATTTTAACATAGGTAATACCTAATGCTATTTTTCTTGTACCGAGAAATAAAGACATATTGTCATTATTAAGATGTCAACATCTTCTAAAATAAGAGCATTTTTTTCTAAGCAGTGTTGTGTTGTTTGGTGTAATAGATCTCTTGTTAATTAAAAAACACTGTATCTCCTTTTTTGGTAACTTATTTTTTTCTTAAACTAGAAAACTATATTATGTAACTTTGAGAAAGGTTAATATAATATTATTAATAAATTATGAACGTATATGTATAGACCTCTATTTTCTATGTGAACGATTCTTAGAGGTTCTATACCTTTTTGTGTTCTGTTATCCGTATTGCTTTTTGATAACGTAATTAACGCTTGCTTTGATTTACAATGAATTAACATTTAGATCAAACAGTCAATACAGTAATTTCCTAATTATATTTACATACAATACTTAGTTATGACCAAGCTGACTTGTCAATTACAACTATGTTGGGAAGGTGGAATCTTTGGCACAATGACACTACTCAGTATATATCACCACTACACCAAACACTTTATTTTTGCACTCGACGCGCGTTTCGCTAACTATATTAGCTTCATTAGGAGAAATGATTGACTCATATATACTGAGTATTGTCAATTACAGTTTAAAAGGAAAATAACTATATTTAATTTATAGTATAGGTATACAACAATAGAAATAAGTTCTTTATAGGAGGAATATTAATAACAGGTAACTAATTCTTCAAAATTTTAATAGTAAACATAATTACCATCAAAATGGACTTCGATTAAGTGTACTGTCCATTTATCGAACTTATTTTGAGAATATTTTACCTTCTGGCACACATCGTCTAACAAAATCATATTACAAAAATTTCTTTGGAATCACATTAGAATTTTTCTTATTTTAATAACATATTTAATTCAATAATCGATTTATATCAGTTATTTCAATAATTCCATTCCCCAGTGGTTTTGTGATCTTAACATGACACTTAAATATTTAAACTTTCAAACCCAGCTTATAAGAAAATAAAATATACTGTCTAAAATTTGAAAATAATAAATATGTTGTTATGGGTTCTGTATTCCTTACAATATATTCAAAGAAACTTTTGAAAGATTGGCATGAAAAAGGAGCAATGTAATTTATAGAGAAAAATTGAAAAAAAAAGTCACTTGTGTTAAATTTATCAGGTTTATTATTAGAAAAGGTGTGTCAAACAATTAATACAGATGAAGTTATTGAAAACTAGAAGCCTCTTGAGAATACACCTTTTAGAAAAAAATATGTTTTATTTATAATTTACACAAATATAAATAGTTTTAAATAACTGAATACTAGTTTACACAAAAATAAATCTTTCTAAAAACCAGAATTTGGAGGATTATTTATTAATCATAAAAAAAATTACACAGGCACACAAAAAAAGTTTTTCACTGTCGAATAGACCGCTATACCTATATGTATTTTTGGGCGCTGAAACCGAATCTGAGGTCAGAATTGAGCAATCACGTCAGGATTTTTAAATAACCAGCCGAACTAAGTTTAGAAATAAATTTCAAGCTTTAATCACCAAATCACTCTACCAATACGAACGTTTTATTAAATCAATCAAGGTTCCCTGGAAGGCCGTCTCTTGAGCAAATACGCCTAAAAAAAATGTACGTTAGTACATTAGTTGTCTTGTGAAAGCAAGCAATAGAGGTTTATTAAAATAATCAACAACTCCAACAACTTTAATCTCGAACCATGATTTCTATGAAATCATTGTTTCAACTAAAAACAGAGGAACTGCAAAAAAAAATCATTAATGCAGCAACTTAAACTTTGATGAATAATACTGTTGATGATTACATGTGATGCAAATAAAGCATAATTAAATTTAGTTATTATTTAGAATAATAGTCTTAGCGCACACTGATTGAGTTAGAAATTTATTATTTGCAAATTTTAGAGCATAAAAAGTGTGACTCGAGCAAATAATTTGCGAAAATAGTGAAGTCACTGATCATTTTATACCTCCGTAACAAAATTTTTTTATTTTAAAAGCAGTTAACGTACGGAGCACTAATTGACACAAGTTCAACTTCCACTTGACTGTTTTTTTTAAAGATTACAGTAAAAAGCGTCCAGTTTTTTTTTTTTTTTTCCAAATATTTGTAAGTCGTAATAATTGATGTGCAATACCTGAATTATTTTGCATGCCATTCATCGCTCCACGGCCTGTTTCAATAGGTAACTCATCTGCAGGAACTCCAATATCAATGTCAGTTAATAATTGATCTACATGGTTTTCTAAAATATCCAACTCTGATCCTATATTAACATCTGGATACGCATGGCCGAATAAACGATTTTTCAAATCATTTTTAAAACATTTTCTGAGAAAAACGTGAGGCGCATATTTTATATTTTTTGCACAAATTTTCAAGTGGACAATTAATGACACGTTTAGTTGCTGCAAGCCAAATCTTTGCCCTATAACCAAAATAAACCAATTTATCCGCGTACGATTTCTTACGCAATTCATATTCTTTAATTAAATCACTTACCTTTCAACATCTTTGGGGAAGAAGAAGAAACTAACGCCCCGCGTACAGTTTGAATTATTTTTGCAATTCTCAATGGCACAACGATAACCTCCTTTCCCTATGATTATATAAATTGTTTCTCAACCTTTTCGATTCTCTTCACTTACAAACGTTTTTAATTCTCTTTTTCTACAAACTCTCTCTTCCTTCTGTCTTTATATTCATATAAACTGCAGTCACATCAAGAAACGATGGACAGTACATTTCCAAAGACATTCCGAGATCGGATGTAAACACTGAGCGGCCATTTTGAAAAAGGACCTGTCGACGCACGCGCCGTCAAAATCTCGTCACCAAATTGGAGCTCAGTTTCGCTACTGTAGTATGTTTACTGTGACCCTACACGGCTCTGATTGGGCCATCAATTCCTATATTTGTGCCAAGTTTCGACTTTTTATGTCAAATAGTTTCGGAGAAAATCGGGTGTGACAGACGACACCGAAGTGATCTGTGTGTTCCGTACGGAGCACTAGAAATAGAGGATCTCTGCCATAGAGTAGACATAAAATTATGTCTGATTTAATATAAATTTTTTAACTTGAACTTATATTAATCGCCTTAACTTGATCAGTCCTTGACTTTTTTTTATTCTATATAAGTTACTGATAATTATTTTGATAAGAAATATACATTGTTCCCTTTGTGTGTACGTTGTTTGAACAATACAACAAATAAGATAATTAATGAGAAACCTATATAGACACGTAGCCGATAAGCAAGCCATAAAAAGACTAGTAATGAGATGACACGTTAAAAAAAAGTATTGACAACTACTTTTCAACAGTCGAATTACTGCTTAGAATAATATTAGTAATAATATATTGATCCAACTGAACATTACCTTAAAGAAAATAAAAGCATCATTAGTGTTGTGTATTTAAGTTCGAACTTCATTCTACTTTCCTACCATATACTATATTATCGGAAATTTTATTTAGTCCGGCTTAATACCACTCTTCAAAAATTATACCACTTATTGTAATCATCTAGCATCAAGACTCCACAATATCATTGGCTTATTCGATTGATAAAAATGCAATATTTCTCAACTAGTCTAACAACTTGCAATATTATTTTTTCTTTTCATATTATCACCCTTTCTTTATATGTACAGGGTGAGTCAACGATAGAGCAAAGTTCATTATCTCATTTGTTTCGCGAATGACGAAAAAATATTAAATACAATAGTTTTAGGGAACGTTAAGGTGCACAGTTTAAAATTATTTTTGAATATACAGGATACTTCAAAAAAGTGTGGCAGATATAATATTTGTTTTTTTAAATGGAACATCCTATTTTCTAATTTATTTTTAAATTCTGCGTAAAATTTTATAACTTTTTTATTAATAATATTATATACCTAAACTTAGTAGTTTTTCTAATATTTCAATTTTTTTTTTTTTAAAAATACTAGTTTTCAGTTTTGTAAAAAATTGCCAGTAGTGTCATTGTTTCTGAAGGTGGAATACTCATAATTGGTACGAGCGTTCTATAGAGATGAAAAAAAGATCTATGTAAAGAAATTTGAGTTAGATGCTACAGGGTGTTCAAAATAAATTTATGCATTTCGACTATTTTAAATTGAAAAATCTCAGATTTTTTAAATGGCATACCCTGTATATTATTATTTTTTCTGATAGATTTTACAAAATCCTCCAACTTTTATTAAGTATGTCATATACCTATTTCTAATAGTTCTCGATTTATTTTGAATTTTTCAATTTTTACCTTTGTTTTTAAAACACGCTATAAAATCATAGTTACCAAGACAAAACAAAAATGTAGGCATTATCAAATTTTGACTTGTCTATTAAGCAAGTAAAATATTAAAATAGTTTAATTTGTTGTAGTAAGCGACGTATAAGGTAATAGTTATGCTACTCAGTATATAACACCACTACACCAAACACTTTATTTTTGCACTCGACGCGCGTTTCGCTAACCATGTTAGCTTCATCAGGAGCGATGATTGACAGTCAATCATCGCTCCTGATGAAGCTAACATGGTTAGCAAAACGCGCGTCGAGTGCAAAAATAAAGTGTTTGGTGTAGTGGTGATATATACTGAGTAGTATCATTGTGCCAAAGATTCCACACTCCCAACTTAGTAATAGTTATGGATTTTCCTAAAAATGAATTAATTGATATGGTTTATACACTGGGCGAGACGGAAAAAAAATTGTCTTTTGGCAGTAAGGCTTTACAGAGCGAAGTACCCTAATATACGTATACCATCTAGAAAATCTTTTCAGTGCTTAATGGAACGGTTTGATGGTAGTGGTAGTGTTGAGTATACGAAACGGAAAGTAGTAAACCAAAATGCTACCAATGAGGAAAAGAAATGGAGATTTTACTTCATGTTGAAGATATTCCCCAGGCCAGCAGCCGTCAACTAGCTAACTTATCTGACACATCCACATCATCTGATGAAGCTACTTTTCGCAGTAATGGGGCAGTTAACAGCCATAACATGCATTATTATTCAACAGTTAATCCATTTTGGGTCCGGGAAGTTCAAAACTAAAACCATTGGTCGCTTAATGTATGGTGTGTAATATTAAATTTTCGAATTATTGGTCCATGGTTTTTCCAAGAACCGCTTAACGGGCCTAGATATCTAAATTTTACTCCAGCTTCTTGAAGAAGTTGATAACTTTGAAAGGTAACAAATGTGGATTCAACAAGACGGAGCTCCTGCTCATTACCCCCGGGAAGTTCGGGAATTTTTAAATGATGGTTACCCACAAAAATGGATCGGTAGGGATGGATTCATCCAGTGGCCCCCTCGATCATGTGACTTAACACCTTTAGACTTCTTTTTGTGGGGCTACATTAAAGATCGTGTTTATGTGAACCCCCCTACAACACCAGTAGATAGGAAAATAGGATACGGGATGTGTGCAGGACAATAACGCCATTTATGCTAAGGAAAGTGAAGGAAAATATGACTAAACATGTGTATTCAAGTAGACGGGCATATTTTTGAACATTTATTACGTCATAATAATTAAACATTAGATAGGTTAAACTATATTAAAATTATTATAAACTACTTGTTTATGTTTTCACATTAGCGTAAGTGTATTAAAAACAAGGATAAAAATTGAAAAATTCAAAATAAATCGAAAACTATTAGAAATAGGTATATGACATATTTAATAAAAGTTAGAGGGTTTTGTAAAATCTATCAGAAAAAATAATAATATACGAGGTGTGCCATTTAAAAAATTTGAGATTTTTCAAATCAAAATAGCCGAAATGTATAAATTTATTTTGAACACCCTGTAGCATCTGACTCAAATTTATTTACATATATCTTTTTTTCACCTCTATAGAACGCTCGTACCAATTATGAGTATTCCACCTTCAGAAACAATGGCGTTACTGGCAATTTTTTACAAAACTGAAAACTAATATATTTTTTTTTAAATTCAAATATTAGATAAACTACTAGGTTTAGGTAAATAACATTATCCATAAGAAAGTTATAAAATTTTACGCAGACTTTAAAAATAAATTAGAAAATAGGATGTTCCATTTAAAAAAAACATATGTTATATCGGCCATACTTTTTTGAAGTGCCCTGTATACTCAAAAATAATTTTAAACTGCTTACCTTAATGTGAATGGTGTAAATTGAATAATACATTGCCAATTTTTTTTTTTTTATTTTCGTCGTGGGGAGTACATACGTTGACCAATGTTGTTCTGACTTGGTAGTCGCAGACGTCTTGTCAATATCTCATTTGGCATCGATGTTTACTAGTCGATGGTTGACTAGAAACCTACAGTTTGAGAGTTGAGTACTGCTTATATACTATCGAGGTTGGAAGATGTAGCGTCGGTCAATCTCTGGGTTGACTTGGATGGACTTGGCGTTGTTCCAGAGGGTGTTGGGTGCTGATACGTTGCTGCCTTTTGTGATTACGCATTCTCATGCTATCGGGGGTTGAAACCATCATCTTTTTTGTTTAAAGTGCCATTTTTATCAATTTCCACGGTTTCTTGAATGATTCTTGTTTTGAAGTGTTATACGGGTAGTAACTATTAAAATCGGTTTTGTAATCTGTCTCTAGCTGGTTTAGAAAGAAAGCCGATTTAGTTTGAGCTTTGCAGACATCCCTCTATTGGTATATAGGCCTCATTGCAATTGCCACATAGAATGCTGTATATGCTCTGATTTTCTACCTTTACTTCATCCTGTGGCATTCTTGGTGAGGATCCTATTGTTCTATGTGTTCTTCCTTTCTGAGGTTTTTTTTATGTGCTACTGTGTTGTTATATTACCCCTCTTATTATCTGGCTGTTGTATCCGTTTTGTTTGAATGGTTCTATGGTAATCTTAATCTCCCCTCGGTTATTGTTATTATCAGTTAGGTGGAAAGATCTTGAGCTCAAAGTGTTGCCTACTACTTGTAATTGTAATGATTAGTGATACGAATTGGTATGTACTGTATATATATACTATAAATATATATATATATATATATATATATATATATATATATATATATATATATTTGGATCTAGCACACGTGCTGCAGGGAAATCCCTAAAGCGCTACAGGAGCGAGACGTGTGCGGAAAAAAAAAAGCGATTCACGTTGTTCTTGAATCGCTGTAAATTGTACTCGATGGGGAACATAGTCCTGGGCAAGCTTTCTGGTTCGAAATAATATTCCCAACTTTTGAGAAGCTCTCCTTGCTATCCCTGCGACATGTTTATGCCAGGACATATTTGCTCCCAAATTGACGCCCAACGCCTATATATAGGGTGTCCCAGTATTTCGTGTACATAGAGCTACTGTGGATTTCTGGGATGAAAATATGACCAAACTTACATTAATCCAAAAATTCGATACTTTTATTTTAGTTTTTCTTAAGGAGCTTTCTAAATAATTGTAATATTTGCACAAGATTCGATGCTTAGAATTTTTTTGAGATGAGAAATCGAAATCAGCTCACAGTTTTGTTGTGTATGCTTTTAAATTGTTATAACTTTTTTATACCACTCTGTATGATATTTTTAATTAAATATTCGTATTTTCCGCTGTCTAAAAAATTTTCTTAGTAAATGTTGCTCCAAGCAACAGGTTCTGAGATAATGGGATGTTTGTTTCCATTTTTTAAAATCATTGTCAAATTCGGAAATGCGTTCCTTCACACTTCATCCAGGCTTAGGACAGGTCCAAAAAAATAGTCGTTTAAATTTGGATAATGCTTAAAAGGAAACATGCTAACAACAATAATAAATTTAAAGACCAACGGACCAACAACAGTAAGAATGTAAAAACCAACTGGCTAAGGGCGTAAAAGATTACCCACAAATTGATAAATTCGAAAAAAGTTTAATCGCTGAACTGAGAAGGTACTGGTTTCACAATAAATGTTCAATAATGCCGCCAGCTTCGTTAAAGCATAAATTAATAGGTCGCCGGAAATTTAAATGTACATCCATTCAGTCGTCACTTCTGATGAAGCTAACATGGTTAGCGAAATGCGCGTCGAGTGCAAAAATAGAGTGTTTGGTATAGTGGTGACATATACTGACATGTGACAATACATATTTCCTTAGCGAACGAAGTAAACATTTCTGCTTTTTCTTAGTATTTTTGTAATGCCCGAAGATTTAATTTCTTTAGTTTGTGTCAAAGGAAGCTTACTGTTAAGTGAACGCGATTAGTTTTTAATTAAATCTTTTTTTTTTCAGTAATTTGTAATTTTCCGGAAAGCGTTGATTATTTACTTTCCGTCTGAATTCAATTACAAAGAAGTATTGGAGAGAAATTTACTTTAAATTGAATTTTACTTGATAATAATTTCAATACCATTAGTAATTAATTCTAAATGATCTTACAACAAAATCTGCTACTCAATCTATATTACTGAATTTCTTTTCAAATAAATGCA
Organism: Pachyrhynchus sulphureomaculatus; assembly: GCA_019049505.1. Classification (NCBI taxonomy): domain Eukaryota; kingdom Metazoa; phylum Arthropoda; class Insecta; order Coleoptera; family Curculionidae; genus Pachyrhynchus; species Pachyrhynchus sulphureomaculatus. The sequence continues at coordinate 189,289,154 of CM032456.1, forward strand.
GTTATTTAGAAAACGGCAAAGCTATTTGCTTTTTAAGATCTAGAGTCTTAAAATATTTCATTTTAAAATCACATTACAAAACACTTAGGCTGAAAAGATTTTGGTCTGACATATAGATGTCGCCCTTTTCAAAAAATCCATATAAGTTTTAGAAAGTACTAACCTTCAAATGATGCGTGTCAAAATTTCATGACATTTCGACTACTAGTTTAAAACTTACAGTGGTTTTAGTGACGCTACTTTTGATATTTTCCAAAAAATCGAAAAAAATCGAATTTCGTGTGTTGATTAAACACTGTTTTTTGATGGGAAAAAATACCGTTCAAACAATGCAATGGCTTGATAAGTGTTACGGGGACTCTGCCCCTCGAAAATCACTCATCATTTACTGGTATGCTGAATTTAAACGCGGTCGTACAGATACAAACGCTCTGGACGCCCAAATGAGGTGGTTACACCAGAAAACATAAAAAAAATCCACAAAATTGTTTTGGATGACCGAAAAGTGAAATTGCGTGAGATAGCTGATACCCTAAAGATATCAAAAGAACATGTTGGTCATATTTTGCATGAACACTTGGGCATGAGAAGGCTCTGTTCGAAATGCGTACCGCGTTTGCTCACATTGGACCAAAAGCAACAACGTGTTTATAATTCTGAGCGCTGTTTGGACCTGTTTAAGCGCAATAAAAAGGATTTTTTCATGCGATGTGTGACAATGGATGGAACATGGATTCACCACTACACACTGGAATCAAATCAGCAATCAGCTAAGTAGACAGCAGCCGGTGAAAGCCACCCGAGGTGATCAAAGCCACAACAGTCGGCTGAGAAGGTTTTGGCCTCTGTATTTTGGAATGCGCATGGAATAATTTTAATCGACTATAAGGGAAAAACTATCAATAGTGAATATTATATAAAGTTATTAGTGCATTTGAAGGCAGAAATCGTAAAGAAACAGCCCGAAATGAACAAGAAAAAAGTGCTCTTTCATCAAGACAATGCACCGTGTCACAAATCAATGGTTACGATGGCAAAATTGCATGAATTAAAGTTCAAATTGCTTCCTCATTTACCGTATTCTCCAGATTTGGCCCCCAGCTACTATTATCTATTCGCAAACCTCAAAAAAATGCTCGTGGGAAAGAGATTTGGCTCCAATGTAGAAGTTATCGCCGAAACTGAGGCCTTTTTTCAAGGCAAAGACAAATCCTTTTACAAGAAAGGAATAGAAATGTTAGAAAAGGATTGGACTAATTGTATCGCTCTTGAAGGAGAGTATGTGGGTAAGTGAAGTCGAATTTTGCAAAAAAAATGTGGGAGACAACATGTCTCCCAAATTATTTTCAACGATACTAAGGGGCACACTAAAAGATATAAATTTGAACGGACGAGGTGTAAATATAATGGGAGATAAGTTAAACTATCTAAGGTTTGCCGATGATATCGCTATTTTTGCAAATGAGAACTAACATCCATAATAATAGATATAGAAAATGCATCGGTACGAGTTTTAATAAGACCCAGTATATTACAAATCAGATGGATGAAAGAGAAAGTATAATCTTGGAAAACGAGAGAGCAGACAAAGTCTTACAGTTCCAATATTTGAGGCAAACAATAACACTAGGAAAAGCAAAACAATACCTAGAAATTGGGACTAGACTTGGGCTTACATGAGCAGCTTTTGGGAAGATAGAAGATATGATGCAGAAGAAATTACCTCTGGATTTGAAAGCAAATCTTTATAATCAGTGCCTCTTTTCAGAAACCACATACGGAGCGAAAACGTGGGTACCTACAGAAGCCAACATAAATAAATTAAGAGTGAATTAGCGAGCAATAGAGCAAAAATTAGGTTTATGCTGTAATCTATAGAGTGGCTCCACTAAAGTGGAAGTGGGCCAGTTACGTAGCAAGAAGCCAAGAAGACAAATGGAGCGGTAGGATCACACGATGGAGATCATGGGTTGATAGGAGAAGTGTAGGTCGCCTTCAGATGTACTGGACAGACGACATAAAACCTACAGAGGAGGTTGAATTGGTACAGCGTTGAAAAGGATAGCACAAGTTGGAAAAGTTTAAAGGAGGCTAATTCAAGAAGAAGAAGAAGAGTTGTAAGACGTATAGCGTGGTATGAAATTATCATCAAATATACCTCCAATTGAACTTATTTGTTATATTACAATATTATTTCAAAACAGATTTATCGTCAACAACACAATTTTTTTATTTACTATTTTTTAAATGTCTCTCATAATGTTTGCTTGTCCTTGCGAGAAAGTTGTGAAAAAAGTTTTTTCTTCAGGTTCTCCGAATTGCCGAAAAATATTGTTGATTGTTTTAATTTTCTCTATTTTATCTAAACTATTACACTGGAACGTTGGGTCATTTTTTTTGCCTTGCTCGTGATCTTCTACAGGGTCAGTTTTTTCGACAAAGTTTCATGTGGTGTTTTCTGTTCGGGAAGATAAACTGCAAAGTTGTGATCATCTTTCCTCTCGTGAATTTGTCGCCGATAAGTATTACATAATTGTACATAATCCAAATAAATTGTGGAATATTATATGCTATTTTTTGGTTACGGTACAGAGATTTTTCCTCACGTACTTATACCCAATTTTTTTCAATGGATTTTCAATAGTCGTTGGCACGGCCCATTATGAAAATCAGTTATCGCTTTTTTTGAATCAGGCGAGTAGAAAAATTCCTTATGTAACTATTTTAAGATAATGATATTTCTAATATTATTGTCCGAACCGTGTCGAGGATAGCGCCTGACTGAGAAACTGACACTTTATAATAAGAATCTACTTAGTCAAATAATTGGCATGTTGTAATTTGCATAAAATTGTTCATATGCTACAGGGGTAAGTACAAGCCTGTCCACGTATTACGCAAACCGTCGCAGCGACACGCGCCTCCTGCCAAATGATATTATTATCTGTTAACCCTAAAAGTGAGTACCAAAATGTTTAAACGGTTTTACAATCTATAGCTCCTGAAAAAAAAAATTTCGGATGTAGAACTGGGCCAAATCAGTATTTGTATATTAAAAAATAATAACAAATTTGCTACACTAAATAATTACATGTTATCGTTGACTGCATTTAGTTCTTACCATAGTCCCGAATTTTCATTAATTTTATGTGAATATGATATTTTTTATCAAACGATGCGGAAATTCCAATCACACGGTAGAAATAAACAAATTAAATTTTCCCCACTTCTTCCACCACTTAGTGGATTATGTTTTCATATTTACGTTTAATTTTTCTCACAACGACGAAAATCATGGGCTGGCTCACTTGGGAAATTTTTACCCAACTTTCAAGTGGTATTTTTAGGTTCTGTATTTAATTTCGTTAAATTATTTATGGTATGTTAAAATTCATATTTTATAAACCTCCTTTATTTATATTTACTTAAAAGCTTTTCTATTACTGTATACAAATAGTGATGAACTAGTAATGTCATGTTAATATGGTACATTTTTTCTCATCCAATGTCATATTGTTTAATATTATTTAAAAAAGAAATATTAACGTACAATTTGATAGACAGTGAGATGTAGTATTTTAATAAAATTAGAGAAAGTGAAATTTCAAATTAGTCAAGACCAACAAAGCATTCTATTCGACATCAGTATCAGTTCCTATGTCTATCTACATCACGTAGGAGTTTCACGACGTTTAGACACATCCGGTTTTGAATTATAACCAAGAAAGTTCCTTTTATAGAAACGTTTATAAGAACTAATCCGTTAAAACTTGCACGAATGCAGAAAAAGCAAAATTTTCACTTTCAGTATCGATTGCCAAATTTAGAAAGACATTTAGGTTTAGAAGTTTACTTTTAATAGTTATTATTATCACTACATGAAAAAAAAGATTTAAAATATAGTACAGTAAAAGTCCTCTTAGCGACCACCCGTACACACCCACCACCTGCGTTTAATGATTTTGAATTCCCTGGACTTACAAAAGGAAATCCTCGCTCTTCTATACCCCTTCTCTTAAACGACCGCAGTCACCCATTATCGGAAATTTCTAGTACACATCAATGCTAAAACACTCTCAATAAAGGCAAATAAATTCGTATAATGACGGGGTTTTTCCAAATAGTCAAGGTAACATTTTCCCAATTCTTAAGAAATATAAAATTTGTTTCTTAAGCTCATGAGTTAATATTTGAGTATAGTGAGAAAAAGGAAACGTCCTTCTATCAAAGGAAAAATTAATACGAAAATGAAAAAGTGGTTTTGCACCAGGAAATTGCCTGAAAAATTTAAAGTAGGTGAGACTCTAGTGACCATATGGCTGTAAAAAATTAAAAAGAAATTAGAAATTTATATCAAGTAGTTGGCAACGCTGAATGAAAACGAACATTTCCCAAAACCGATAATTTTGAACAAAATATTTCGCTCGTTCAGCTGTTTCCTACCATAAAGAATACGTTTGTAAGTAAAAAAAAAATTCATTGATTGCTAGCGATATAATAGTCGAAACAGTAGAATCAACCAGCGTCGACTATATTGAACAAATATATGAATAAATCTGCTTCGAATTCTCAAAACTGAGGATGAGAAATCTAAAGTTGTTCCACTAACAAGCCTATCTGAAGCCTGCGCAAGTTTGAGAGGTTTCGAAAACTTTTTTTTAATGAATATATTTCTAAGCTAATATAAATCTGAATTTTGTAAAAATAAACTAAAAAATTGGAGCAATCATTGTTTTCTGATTATTTTAAAAGATAAGGATTTTAATATATGTATGTATGTATATATATATATATATATATATATATATATATATATATATATATATATATATATATATATATATATATATACATTGGATTGGAACAATACAATTGAAGGCATTCGACCGGATTGTTAGCTAAGTTACGTTCTTATAGTATGCCTGAAAAATTCTGTTTATTGCTCTCGGGTTTCCTCAGAGAGCGTTCTTTACGAGTGGCAGTCCAGGGATTTCTTTCCAATACCTTCACCATCAATGCCGGTGCTTCAAGGGTCCATAATGTCTCCTATTCTCTTTCCCATTCTTAAAATTATGAATGTGAGGCTAATTCTGGACATACAAGGATTCAAAGACGAAAAAATTTAATTTATACCTAAGAATTTAGCAGCTTACGATGAAAATAGGATAAGTTACTATATATTTAAACCGGTTGCTTTACATTTGCTTTCTCCAGAATTACATAAATAAGCGATTTGGTTAATGAAATTTCATCACTGCACTAACTGGAATTTCGGATACAACCGTCTTCATTGTTTTGCTGATATTATTAAGCAACTTACTAAGAACACCCTATTTATTTATGTTAAAGGAAACGAAAAAACAGAGTATAGAAATATTCATCCAATTGTAATTGAGATAGATGATAAACCCACTATAAAAGCTTGAACACCAAAATGATTTTATTACTCAAAGTCGCCATCTATCTGTGTTTTATCGAATGTATTTTTTATAAGACAATTTTTTTGTAAATGAATTAAACAACAATTAACGATCTGCTGGAAAGGGCCAGAAATCCAATCTACAGCTGTGCAAATGATAGTACGCATATTTCTTCATTCACTTTGAGCCTTCGATGATCAGCTACTCATACAAATATCCGTAGAAAGCAGAAAGTCGTTCATCTCTTATTGGAGACCCAGAACTCACTAGAAGAACTGTTGTTGGCGACTTAAGTCTGTTCTACAAGTATTTTCTTGGAAAGGGTTCGATAGATGTAGCTCGCTTAATTCCGCCCAGAAAGGTGCACGCTATCACGAGCTGAGACATCACTTCCGTGGGAAGTTCAGCTTTTTTCTTCTCGTTCAACACTTTTCAAGCAGTCTTTTAAATGAAGAATGAAATGATTTGCCCAGAACTGTGTTTTCCATCGAGTACAACCTACAGCGATTCAAGACCAAGGTGAATCGTATTTTTCGCATATGCGTCGCTCCTGTAGGGCTTTAGGGATTTTCCTGCAGCATGTGTCCTATGCTCATATGAAAAATCTAATGTAATAAATTTGTACTATAATCTCATTATTAACAACGATGAGAAAACTTTTTTAATAATTTTTACCTGATTCCTATGTTTTTTTGAGGTGCTGAGTCGTATCACCCACCAATTTTTCATATTTTAATATTCAAAATGTGAAAAGTTTATTTTTTTATCATTCGAATGTTATTAGGTTGGCAATAAAATCAGAATTTTATAAGGTTGGCAGTAAAATCAAATGTTATTAGGTTGCCAGTTCCGATAAATGTCACAACTGTTTGTTTTCTTCCAGTTAATATAACCTCTCATTGCAGTGTTTAACCCATGTGCTTTAATTCACACTCAAAGTATGGCTAATCGTGGTTGTAAAAACGCCCCCAACACTTTTTGTTATATATGTGGTGAGTTTGTAGTTAAAAAACATCAAAGAAACATTTGCATATTTTGGTGTAGAAATCGGTAATCAAGAAAAATGTTGGGCTCCTCACAAAGTATATTATGTTTGTGTCGAGGATCTTAGGAAATGGTATAAAAAGAAAAGAAAGCTTTTAGATTTGCAGTACCCATGGTATGGAGAGAGCGAGAAAATCATTCAAATGATTGTTATTTTTGCAGCGTTAATATTTCTGGATATAACTCCAAAAATAAGAAAGTAATTGTCTATACTAACTTTACTTCAGCTAATTGGCCGGTAGGACATGGACCGGGACTTCCTATCCCTGAGTCACCACAGTCTATTGATGACGTTTTACAGTCTAGACCCGAATTTAATGAAAGTTGACCGGATGATAATGAATTTCAATATTCTCTAGAAAATTTAAAACCACAGTTGTTTGCACAAGCTGAGTTAAATGATTTAGTGAGAGAATTGGGTTTGACTAAGGAAAAAGAAGAATTGCTCGGTTCTAGGGTGAAAGAAAAACATTTATTGGAATCCGAAACATCTATTTACCATTATGGAACAAGAGAGCAACAGTTTGCTCAGTTTTTTAAGCAGGAAGAGGATTTGGTTTACTGCCATGATCCCTATTTCGAAATTTAATCGATCCCATATTGTGAGAGAACTGTGGGTGATACAAAAAAAACCGATACCAGATACGGTTTTAGCACCCAAAAATACATAACACTTAGATGTATTGGTTAAAAAAGTTTTTGCAAACATTTTTTTTGTTGGCCTGTGTTATTTCTCAAAATATTCACCTTTAAGCACTTTTGCATGCCTTCGAACCAAGTCTCGAAACATTTTTTTCCACTCTAAAGCTCGTGCCTCAAAAACATGGTTTTGGAAGGATTGAACAGCTTCTTGAGGCGATAAAAATCTCTATCTACGCCTTTTTCTTTTGACATTCGGAAACAAAAAGAAGTTGTTAGAAGATAAATCAGATGAATACGGGCAATTAATTCGATGTTTTTCTCCGACAAATAACACAGGTATACAAAAATAAATCTGTCTTTTAAGTGAGGCACATGTTTCCTTAAGTATTTTTTTATGCTGAGTCCAAAAAATCATAAAAAAAAGACATCCACCGTGAAGTTTTCTTCAGAAAACACGTTTAAAGTTGCCAAAAATCCATTTTAATAAATATAATGTAAAAGTGTACACTCATTAAAACTATGGAATAAAACTAATATTTCGGACATCTTTAAATATTCTGAATCTATATTTATCATAAAAACTTAAAAATATTAGGTTTTAGTGTTCATGTTTAACAAAAAACATGCAAACACTACCTTTTATTAAGCTACGTAGCAAAATGCTGTTTAAGATAAATTTTTGCAATCGCTAAATTAAAAAACTGTCTTTAATTTTTATTAATATTGAACAAAACACTCGCTCGCTCAGTCACTTACTCACTTCTACATTCACTCGCTCGCTCGCTCACTCACTCACTCAACCACTCACATTCCCCCATAATCACTCAATCAATCTATCCACAAGATTGACTTCTAAAACTGTCATTAGACTGAATTTTGCAACATTTTGTTCTTAAATAGTAAACGTATACCATTTTTTTTCAACATTAAACACTATTCCTCATGTTTTAATATCAAATTCGAATTTGAAACTTAAAAAACTACTAGAAAAGATAGTTGTGGTCGAAAAAAATTCTTGTTTAACTGTTGCATTTATTTACCAACCATATAGCACCCTTGCAAGTATTAAAAGCGAGTTTTTTTGTTGAAACTGAACATAAAGATTTATTTTTTTGATGTCAAGTCAGGATTAAGAACTTCAAAAAACACTGGAAATAATAGTTTTCTTTAATATTAATAAAAACTATAAACATTTTTTTTTTTAGCGATTGTCATATAAAGTTGAAATTTGGTAATAATATAATTGATGGCCTCATCAGAGCCATGTAGTTTTGAAAGTTAAATTTTTTACTTAAGGGGTTAGTTTTGGGGGGTGAATTGATGGCCTCATCAGGGCCATGTAGTTTTGAAAGTTAAATTTTTTACTTAAGGGGTTAGTTTTGGGGGGTGAAATTGGAAATAAAAAAAAAAAATTTTTACTAGGTCGGTAATCGAGTGTGGTGTCAAAATAAAGCTTGTGAAAATACGAGTAAAATATACGAGTATATATATATATATATATATATATATATATATATATATATATATATATATATATATATATGCTCCAACCAGCACATCTGACGACGAAGCAGTAGAACAGCTATATGAAGATATATCAACAGCAAAAATAAATGAAAATGCGAAATATGTGATTATTATGGGAGATTTCAATGCCAAAATTGGCAAAAATACAAACCAAGATACCATAAATATCGGCAAATTTGGAGTGGGGGATAGAAATGCCAGAGGTGAAAATCTTGTCGACTATTGCAGAAATGAACAACTTTACTGTATGAATTCATTCTTCAAAAAACCTGAAAAGAGAAGATGGACTTGGAGTAGCAGTGGCAGTATTAGAAATGAAATTGACTACATAATCACTAACAAAAAAGAAATCTGTCAGGATGTTACCGTTTTAAATCGATTCGATACAAATAGCGACCATCGAATGGTTAGAGCAACCATATACCTAAACATCAAATTCGAAAGAAACAAACTAATACTAAAGAAACAAAAATATTCTAAGTGGAAACTCTATCAAAAAATAAAGAAAAATTTCAGGATACATTAAACGTAAAACCAAGAGAGACAAACAGATTGAAGGATATGGAAATGGAAGATCTAAGTAAAACCATAAGAAGTAGCATACAAGTAGCAACAAAACAAATATGTGCTAAACAAAAGAACATCGGCAAGTTTAGCCAAACTACTAAAAATCAAAATGAGAAGAGAAACAGATAGGGAAGCTGAGAGTTATAAGATAACAAATAGAGAAATAGACAAGAACATTCGAAAAGATCTAAGAGAATACAACACAAAGTTGGTAAAGAATACTATTGAAAACAACAAAAATATGAAAGTTTTAAAATTCCACTTATCAAATGGAAGAACGAAATTAAGTAAATTGAAGAACAACAGTGGTACCGTAGTTAATAGTAGAACGGAAATTGTTGCCATAGTTCAGGACTTCTATAAGCATCTCTACAGTTCCAGGTCCCAAGGTCATCAGTACAACAGACGGAAAATTCAAAATATTGGATCCGACGAAATTCCTGAAATAGATACCAATGAATTAAGAACAGCGCTCAACCAAATTAAATCTCAGAAATGTCCAGGAGAAGATCAAATCACCACTGAAATGTTAAAAATGGGAAGAGAATATATGAGTGTACGAATCCTACTCAACAAATGCATAACCGAAGGAAGAATTCCAACAAAATGGAACAACGCCGAGGTTATTTTGCTATACAAAAAAGGAGATAGAAATGACATAGAAAACTACCGTCCTATTAGTCTACTATCACATTTATACAAGTTGCTAACAAAAATAGTAACGAATAGATTAACTCAAAAAATGGATTCGTATCAACCAGTAAAACAAGCAGGTTTCCGAAAAGGTTTTAGTACGATTGACCACTTGCAGACAGTACGCACTTTCATAGAGAAGACCACAGAATATAACATACCATTGCACCTGGCATTTGTAGATTACAAAAAGGCCTTCGACTCGGTCGAAACTTGGGCAATATTGAGAACTCTAGACAACGCAAGAGTAGACACCAGGTATTCAAATCTCATTAAACACATATACGAAAACGCGACCATCTAAATAACACTGGACGAAGATACAAAGACAGATAAGATATTGATAAACAGAGGCATACGTCAGGGCGATACTATCTCCCCTAAACTCTTCACACTAGCCATAGAGGACATTTTTTAAGAGTTTAAATTGGTAATCCAGGGGCATAAATATAGATGGTGTGCGTCTGAACCATTTACGATTCGCAGACGATATAGTGATTATAAGCGATAAAACGGAGGAAATTCAGAGCATGCTGGAAGAATTGCATCAGTCATCCTTAAGCATCGGACTCGAGATGAATCTACATAAAACAAAAATAATGAGTGTGGAAAATATTCAGGTAAACATCGGAAACCAAACACTGGAAAACGTATCAGAATATATTTACTTGGGACACAAAATACAACTTGGTAAAGAAAATCAAAGCTCTGAAATAACTAGAAGAATAGGACAAGGTTGGGCTGCGTTCGGCAATATACTTAAATCTAGAGAAATCCCAATAAATCTTAAACGTAAAACATACGACTCATGTATTCTGCCGGTCCTTACGTATCGTCTCGAGACGATGGCACTCACCCGAGAAACCGCTGACAAGCTTCAAGTGACACAACGAGCAATGGAGAGATCTATGCTCGGAATTAGCCTGAGAGACAGGAGACAGAACGAGGAAATTAGAAGAAGAACGTGTGTGACAGATGTCCTCAGAAGAGTAGCTCATCTCAAATGGCAATGGGCTGGCCATATAGCTCGTCAAAGCTCAGAAAGATGGACCAGCAAAATGATAAACTGGCGTCCAAGACAAACCAAAAGGAGTGTTGGAAGACCTCCAAAAAGGTGGCGCGATGACATCCAAAAAATTGGATCCAAACAGTCCTAAACAGAACGACGTAGAAAAGATTGGAAGAGGCCTTCATTCAGGAGTGGATGACTATAGGCTGAGGAGAGAGAGATATAATGTAATACTTGCACGCACTTTTCTTTGTATTATTTTTAAAAAATCGCGAAAAATCGCTGTCCACCCGCCTTATCTCGAAAAGTACTTTTCGAAAAATTTTGAAAAAATTCTGGAATATTCTCCTCGGGGTGTAGATTGAACAAAAATTATCACTAGTGCATTACCTTTAATAATTTATCTGATATATAAAAAAAACAAAAATTTCAAGGTCATCAGTTTTCAATAAAGATTGGAAACAAACTTTGTTGAAAACTCATTTGGGGTGTGTTTTGTGAAGTCACTGATGATTTTATACCTCCGTAACAAAATTTTTTATTTTAAAAGCAATCAACGTACGGAACACTAATTGCGCAAGTTCAACTTGCACTTGACCGGTTATTTGTTAAACATGTACACTAAAATCCAATATTTTTAAGTTTTTATGATAAATGTAGATTCAAAATATTTAAAGATGTCCGAAATAATAGTATTCCATAATTTTAATGATTGTATAGTTTTACATTTTATTTATTAAAATGGATTTTTGTCAACTTTAAGTGTGTTTTCTCAAAAAAAAACTCACGATAGATGTCTTTTTTATGATTTTTTTTGACTCAGCATAAAAAACACCTAAGAAAACACGTGTCTCACTTAAAAGACAGAGATATTTTTTATTTTGTATACCTGTGTAATCAATTATTTGACGTCCTGTGTGAGAGCATTGTCATGATAACGAATGATGCGACATTTTCAGTTGGTTTTCCTGATTTCATCGATGACTTCTGGGAAACAAATTGATGTATACCATTCATCATTAACTGTTCTTCGATTCTCTAAAGCAATGGTTGCTAATATGTCCAGTTTAGCCAAAGAAACAAGCGATCATTTTCTTGGAAGTGCTTCGCGAACGAAACTCTTTTTTGGATTCGGTTCATCTTGGAACACCCAAACAGTTGACTGTTGCTTACTTTCCGGCTCTTACGAATATATCCAAGTTTCGTCTCCTGTTACGATGTGATTTTTACATGTTCACAGTCAAATTTTTTGAGCATTTTCTTACACTAATTGACACGAGCCTGCTTTTGAGTTTCGGTCAATTTATGCGGAATCCATCGGGAACACATCTTTTTCACAGCTAAATGTTAATGCAAAATCGAAAGTACTTCAGTCTTTGACATGCCTAAGGATGCCTCTATTTCATGGTAAGTCATATGCCGATCCTATTCGATCATGTTGCGCACAGCATCGATGTTTTTTGGAACAACAACCGATTTTGGTCGACTTCCACGAAATTCATCGCTGACGGAAGCACGACCATGACGAAATTCTGCAAACCAAAAGTTGAACAAAGCGATTCGAGGCATTGATGTTGAGTTAGACCTTTACTAAGATCGTAAAAAATCATCCAACGAAAACCTTCATGTTAAATTTCTATGTGTTCACAAAACTGTTTTTTAAACGCTCATTGTAAATAAACTACTCATCCAATTTCTGACATGCCACTGTTTTAACAATAACAAATGTCAAATTTTACAACAACGGTAATGTCACATCTCAATAGCGCCATCTAGTGACCGTAAAAACTTAAAAGGCGGCCCTCGTATCTTAATGATTACTAAGTAACTCTGAATGGGGCACCATATATTTTAAAATATAGAAACAGCTAAATTAGTTAGGTTTATTTGAATTATTTTGTTTAGCTATCGGCTTTAACATGAATAATAATAATATTGATTACAACTTTTAACACCTACAAAATATAAAATACATTTCAAAGGACGGTTTGAAATATGAAAAATACCTTTGAAATTTAACAAAAAAAATATGTTGTCGCTGATTCCAATCGGTTTAGGATTCTTTTCTCAAAGAAATGATGTATTTGACTATGAAATTGATATTTTAACGAAGATTTGGGGAACTTTGAATAGTATTAAATATATATTAACAGTGTTAAAAAAATCACATTCTGCTATCACCATTGCTTGAATTTTTATAAATTAATTTATATTTTATTAATTCGTCCTGTTTTATGAAACATAAATTATGAGAAGATATACTTTTGGCCACAGTAAACAACCCTCTTTTGTTTAATGTTTTCGGCTCGCATTTTTTTTTTTTCGTACACAACAAGAGTTTTAGAAAAGTCCTTAATTAAGTTCGTGCTAAATTTCAAAGCAAAACTTTCTAATCTTTAAGACCAGACTTCATATAAATACCATTCCAGAAATACTTAATTTTTGAGATTTAGGGTATTAAATGTGTTTTAGATTTTAGTGCTTATATTAATTATGTTTAAATTCATTAAAATTCGCTGGGTACAATACCTTTGGGGTACGAGTTATCTTTATTATAGTGCTTCCAGGGGCTTTTACGTGCATTTAATCACATTTAGTAATGCACTATTGCATGGAGTATTTGGCGAATGAGTACCAGGTGTACAAGTATGATTTTTTTTTTTAAAAAAACATGTTAAATTCGGAAGAATGATAAAAAAGTGCTTTATTCAAAGTATGCTCCATCGCATGTTATACATTTTCCCCATCGTTCGGGCAATTTGTGAATACCATGCCAGTAAAAATCTTCCCCTTTTGCTGCGAATCATTCATCGAGCCATTTTTTCACATGTTCGTACGAACCAAAGCGCTGCTCAGCAAGTGCGTGACCCATTGATGCAAACAAGTGGTAATTGGAAGGAGCCAAGGCTGGTGAATAAACCGCATGGGGTAGAACTTCCCAGCTGAGTGCTTCCAACGTGTCGCAAACTGGTTTTGCCGTATATGAAGGAGCATTGTCACAAAGAAAAATGACTTTGTGTTGCCTTTTTCGGTATTCTGGCCTTTTTTCAAGCAGCGAACGGTTCAAATCGGTCAATTGTTGTTGGTAACGTTTAGTATGAACCGTTTCCCCAGGTTTTAACAGCTCATATTAGACCACGACCCTCTGGTCCCACCAAACACAGAGCATCGTCTTTCTGCCGAAGCGATTCGATCTTGCGGTCGATGTGGATGGTGCGCCTGGGTCTACCCATGATTTTTTGCGCTTGGGATTCTCAAAATAAATCCACTTTTCATCCCCTGTAACTATACGATGCAAAAACGAGTTCCTTTTGTACCGAGCGAGCAAAATGTGTTTTTGCGCTTTTCCATTTGCCTGTCGTTCAACTCACGTGGTACCCATCTACCGGTCTTCTGAATCTTTCTCATCCCTCGTAGTCGATTGGAAACAGCTTGTTGACTAACGCCCAATTGCTCGGCGAGGTGTTTTTGTGTTTGCGAATCATCTTCGTCCAGCAATGCTTGCAATTCCACATCTTCGTATTTTTTTGACGGTTTTCCACGTTCCTTGTCTGCAACATCGAAGTCACCACTTTTGAAACGCCGAAACCATCGTTCACACACGTATCTTGCGATGGAGCATGTTCACCATAAATTGCTCGAAGTAATCGGTATGATTCAACAGTTTTCTTCAAATGAAAACAAAAAATTTATGCTGTCCGCGAATGCTCTTTGTTCGGTACAAATTTCGACATATTGAATACAACAACACAACACTATGCACACACTTTTCCAATTTATCACTCGTGCGCATCTGCGACTTGTTGATGACACAACAAAATGGCGCAGTGTCAAATCTTTATGGCACAAACTGCATTGGTGCACCATCTGTTGTCTGAAATCCACATTTCATACTTGTACACCTGGTATTGTTACTATCTCCGATTTTTTACCCGTGTGCACCTTCAAAATGTCAATTAATTGCTATAATAAAGTCGTTAACAGGAAGGAGTTTTAATTGTTTTATAGGTATTTTTAGTGTTCCGTACGGAACACTTATAAGATCACTTCGGTGTCTGTCCGTCCATCTGTCAGACCGATTTTTTTAGAAACTATTTGACACAGAAAGTTGAAATTTGGCAATAATATAGGAATTGATGGCCCCATCGGACCTGTGTAGTTTTGAATGTTAAATTTTGACTTAAAGGGTTAGTTTTGGGGGGTGAAATCGGAAGTGAAAAAAAATTACCAGGTCATCGAACCGGGTGTCAAATGAAAGCTTGTGTAAACACGTAATAATATATATAATGTAATACGTACGCACACTCTTCGTTGTATTATTTTTTAAAAATTGCCAAAAATCGCTGTCCCTCCCTTATCTCAAAAGTACTAATCAAAAAATTTTGAAAAAATTCTGGAATATTCTCCACAGGGTGTAGATTGAGAGAAAATTATCACGAGTGCATTATCTTTAATAATTTGTCTGGTACATATATTAAAAAAAAAAAAAAAAATCAAGGTCATCAGTCCGACTGGCACTGGAGAGTTATTGTTTGAACTGAGGTGCAGCAACTACTAGTATCGAGTTGCATTAATGTTCGAAGATCTTTATAAATAAAATATCTTATGGGGCTACTATATATCTTCTACAGGAGCTACATTTTTTCTAAATTAGTAGCTTTCTTATCCTCCTCCTCTGTCCTTTGTCCTTCGTGGACGTGGGCGTGGTGACATCATGTTATTCGTGTAATGGTTCTATTCCATGCCGTTCTATTTTGTGCCTGATGGACCGCTTCAGGAAAGGTGCATCCGGTAAGGAATATCTGGTTAGTCCATCGAGTGGGTAATTGTCCTCTCGATCTTTTGCCCTTCACGTTACCCTCTACAATTAATCTTTCGATGGTGTCTCCACCTCTTGATATGTAACTAAAGTAACGTGGTATATTTTTGTTTATTGTTGTTAACCTTGTCTTGATTTTTAATTCTTCCAAGATGGAAACATTCGTACGATGTGCTGCCCACATTTCAAAAGCATTTATTCGATTCACGTTGTTCTTTTTAACTGTCCAGGTTTCTACTGCATACGTGGCAATAGGAAAGATCAGTGTATTAATAACTCATAGCTTGGTGTTGTTTGAGATGTTTGCGTCTTTCCAGATTTTGCTTAATTTAGTTGTTGCCATTTTTCCCATAGCAAGATGTCTGCAAAATTCCTCCTTGCATTCCCCATTGTTCGTTTTAACTGAATCTCGGTAGTTGAATTGATTTACTGTTTCGTAGTTTAAGATGTTGGTAATTTCGGGTTAGTTATCTCATCACTTTTGTTTTATCCCGGTTCAGCGGTAGCGGGTAGGTACTCTTGTGATCCCAACATAGACAGACCTACTTCAGGTAAGCAACCCTTCCTACGCGAGCCTTGGATCTTTTTCGTCCCTGAACATAGAGAGGGGTCTTTGCCCTAACCCCAAATCGTGTTTACTCTTAATACCTACTCATATCCTTACCCTCAAGGCGGACTAACCACATCTTGATCAACGGTATGGGATCAGGCAGGCAAACGAAAAACTACCTGATTATCGTTTCCAGAGCACATCATATTAAGTCAGAAAGATAGCGAGTGTAAGCCATGCGATCCAGTTGGCAACCAGCGCCATTCCGAGTCTGGGTTGGATTGTGCGAAATGGGAGAGCACGCGGATAATTGGGGTCAACCCATAGACATAGAGGATGGACTGAGCATTAACTTCATAAAATTGACCACTCTCTAGAAAGAGACAAAGCGATTGTACGGCCAATACCTGTCTCTTTTCTGTAGGCCTGTAATATATAAGGCGTAGTACCCCGAGACGGAATTCAAAGCAACCCGATTTTAGTTCAAACAGAACACTTAGAAATATTATTTTCAAAAGAGCCGTAGCTTAGCGGTATTTTAAAAAGAGACAGCTACTGGCCGCTCATTCGCTTTGTCTCTCTCACACTTTTGCGTCCATATTTACTTCACAGCAAGATGCGGAATACTCAGCCCATCCTCTATGTTTATGGGGTCAACCAATTCCCTTATACTATTCTATAATTTTTTAAAATTTGACGTTATTTCGTATTTTGTATATTATGGCACAAAATTTTCAATGGTGGTTTTGAGTTTATTATAAAAAGATTTTTAACTAAAAGTTACTCAAACTTTACGTATTTT
Organism: Pachyrhynchus sulphureomaculatus; assembly: GCA_019049505.1. NCBI lineage: Eukaryota > Metazoa > Arthropoda > Insecta > Coleoptera > Curculionidae > Pachyrhynchus > Pachyrhynchus sulphureomaculatus. The sequence continues at coordinate 189,306,227 of CM032456.1, forward strand.
AACTCATATTTTACAAATATTGGTGGAGAGCTTATAGATGTATATCGATTCAAGATGCGATTTTTAAGGTAAAAAAGTGCAAGTTGAACTTGCGCAATTAGTGTTCCGTACCAAGAATGCCCCCGTTGCTGCTGCCGCTGCTGAGTTAGCTTCGAGCGAAACGTCTTCAAATTCATTGTTAGACGATCGGATTCAAACCCGGAATTTTAATGTAATATATATATATATATATATATATATATATATATATATATATATATATATATATATATATATATATATATAAATATATAAATATATAAATATACATATATATATATATATATATATATATATATATATATATATATATATATATATATATACATATATATATATATATATATATATATATATATATATATATATATATATATATATATATATTTATATATATATACAGTCCCTGGCCAAATTATTAGACGCACTGCAAGATTTCATGTAAAATATTAATTACCGAGTGATATTGTACCGTTTTATTATTTTAAATTGATTTGTTTTTTATTTTTATATTATCCAATCAATTACCTATTTATTTGACATAAATAAAACAGCATTAATTTAGAAAAGCATAAGTTTATTAAGTTTTAAAGAAAAGTGAAATTAATGTTAGTAAAAGTCAATATTTAGTTGAGCCACCTTTAGCCGCTATCAAAGCTTTAATTCTGCGCGGCATGCTATCAATGCAAGATTGTACTGTCTCCTGCATTTGAGAATGATGATTCCACACATAAATAATCTTTTCTAGGAGCTGGGTTTTGTTGGTAATCACATCTTTTCATCAGCTCCCACACATTTTCAATGGGGCCAATCCAACAGAGGGATATTTTTTTCTGCCAAAAAAGCTTTAACAGACCGAGCAGTGTGGCAGGGAGCTCCATCTTGCATGAAAGTGAATGGTTCCCCATTTGGAAACCATTCTCTGAGCTGCGGAATCAACCGATTTTGTAATACTTCTTTGTACTGATCTTGCCTCATTATTCCTTTGACGACGTACA
>CM032456.1:189309763-189337263 GCA_019049505.1 Pachyrhynchus sulphureomaculatus
GAGCGATGATTGATAGTCAATCATCGCTCCTAAAGCCACAATAATAAAGAGTTTGATGTAGTGGTGATAACTGTTTTGTAGTGTCATTGTGCTAAATATTCCAAAGTTCAAACCTAGTAAGGAATCAGTTTTCGAAGTTTGTATATTACAAAATTGTCATTATTACTGTATATATTTATAAATCTTATTTATTTTTTAGGATGAGAAATAAGTCCACAAACCATACTAATGTCAGCAATAAAGACCCAGATACATTCTACGACAAATAATTCAAGCTAAACTAAAATGTTTTGGAATAGTACATTGTATTTTATGATGATTGTATTTCAGGTAAGTGAATTATAAATATTTATAGATGCAGTTTCATATGGTAATTTTAAAACGATTTTTAATGTTTTGTCAATATTTTGAACAGCTCCCTTAATTAAATTAGTAAGGTCTTGATGAAAGAGCACTTTTTTCTTGTTCATTTGGGGCCGTTTCTTTGCGATTTCGGCCTTCAAACGCACCAATAACTTTATATGATATTCGCTATTGACGGTTTTTCCTTTCTCAGCATAGTCTATAAAAATTATTAAATGCGCATCCTAAAATACAGAGGCCAAAACCTTCACATCTGATTGTTGTATCTTTGATCACTTCGGGCGAGCTTCATCGACTATTGTCCACTCAGCTGACTGCCGATTTGATTACGGTGTGCAGTGGTGGATCCATGTTTCATCCATTTTCATATATCGCATGAAAAAAACCTTTCTATTAAGCTTAAACAGATCCACATAGCGCTCAGAATCATCGACACGTTGTTGTTTATGGTCCACTGTGAGCAAACGCGATGCCCATTTCAGACAGAGCTTTTTCATGCCCAAACGTTCATGCAAAATACGATCAACATGTTCTTTTGATATCTTTAGAGTATCAACTATCTCACGAAATTTCACTTTACGGTCATCCAAAACCATTTTGTGGATTTTTTTAAGTTTTCCGGTGTAAGCACCACATTTGGGCGTCCAGAGCGTTCAGAATCATTTGTGTCTGTACGACCAACTTTAAATTTAGCATACCAGTAAATAATGAGTGATTTTCCAGGGGCAGAGTCCCCGTAACACTTAACAAGCCATTACTTTGCTTGAGCGGCTTTTTTTTCCATCAAAAAACAATGTTTAATCAACACATGAAATTCGATTTTTTCCATTTTTTTGAAAATATCAAAAGTGTCACTAAAACCACTGTAACTTGTAAACTAATCGTCGAAATGTCATGAAATTTTGACACATATCTTTTAAAGGTTAGTACTTCCTAAAATCATATGGATTTTTTCAAAAGGGCGACATCTGTGTCAGACCAAAAACTTTTCAGCCTACGAAGTAAGTTATCCCTTTAACTAATCAATTTCATTGACATTACTCGTCTATTAGACTAATCAAATTATTGTCCGTTCTCAGCGTTCATTTCTTTTGAATTGTTTCTTTGAATACCTCCTTGATTATCCCCCGCGCTACATCGTTTCTGATCTATATCTTCTTATTAAGCCATATAATTAACGCAAACGTTCTCACTTCAGTTAAATTCCATCTTTCCCGCCCTTTCCTTTTTAGCCATATTTCAACTACATACTTTATTGCTGGTCTACTTGAATCACTTTCTTAAATCACTATTATTAACATTAATTCTATGATATTGTTCTATTCTATTCTATTTTTTATTATTGCTGTAATTCTATATTCTGTTTGCAATATTTAAAATTTTTTCCTTATTTCTTTCTTTGCTAAATTGAAAACTTCCTGTTTTCTTTTACTTATTTTTGGACCTCTATCTTGAATGGGCCTTTTTTAACCTTTTACGTTCATTTCAATTTATTTCTAAAAAATATCTTTTTCTCTTACAATATGACTAATATACATAACAAGCGTGAAAAGGTGTGTGAGCATATTGGAGTTTAATTATAACTGGCTCCATTGGCAAGTTCGAATTCAAATTCAACAAACTGTTGTGTTTTACGGCTGCCTGGTGGTCTGCCTTTCCGTGGCCCATCCCTTATGTACTTGATAGTATTGTTTTTATTCATTTCCGAGTAATTCTTTAATGACTATTGTTAGTTTGATTTTGGAAAAAGTTTTTTGATATTTATTTTTAATATTTGTGTAGATTTTTAATGTTCCGTTTGAAACACTTATAAAATCGATTTTTCTCCGAAACTATTTGACATAGAAAGTTGAAATTTGGCACTAATATATGAATTGATGATCACAGCCGTGTAGTGTTGAAACTTAAATTTTGACTTAAGGAGTTAGTTTTGGGAGGGGGGGGGGTGAAATCGAAAGTGAAAAAAAATGTACCAGGTCATCGAGTGAGATATCAAATGAAAGCTTGTAAAAACACGAGTTCTAAAACGTATAATGTAATATTTGCGCACACTTTTCTTTGTATTATTTTTAAAAAATTGCGAAAAATCGCTGTCCCCTCCCTTATCTCGAAAAGTACTGATCAAAATATTTTGAAAAAATTCTGGAATATTCTCCACAGAGTGTAGATTGAACGAAAATTATCACGAGTGCATTATCTTCAATAATTTATTTGATATATAAAAAAAAAACAAAAATTTCAAGGTCCTCAGTTTTCAGTAAAGATCGGAATTGTGGAAAACTCATTTGGGATATGTTTTGTGAAGTCATTGATCATTTTATACCTCCATAACAAAATTTTTTATGTTAAAAGCAATCAACGTACGAACCACTAATTGCGCAAGTCTAACTTACACTTGACTGATTATTTTATTTAGGTACAAGTAGTGATAATGATGTTAAACTCGTTCATTCTCTCCCTTTCATTCTTCTCTCTCTTTCATCTATCTCTTTCGTACCTATGTATATCCATTCACTATGTTATGGGCAATCCAGTTTTTCCTTGATACCCGACTAGAAAAATAGGTGATTAATGTCGTTGTAAATAGAGATAATACTTTAAACACTATACTAATTGAAGTCAATTAACCTATATAATATAATATATTATATCACAAAAGCTTATTAATTTTAATCTTTAGTACCTTAATCTTTTGTCTGATTAATATACGTACTCATACATTCTAGCTCAAACAATAGTTTCTAACTTCTCCAAATACAAAATTAGATTAGAAAGATGTTTAAGTTAATTTAAATATGATGACGCTATATGAACCTATACAAAGAAAAATAGACTACCGAACGATGTGAAGAAGAAAGACTTCACAAAATGCACAATTTCTGCTACTGTCAAATAACACCTAGACTAAAAAGTTTTTGATCTGACACATAGATATCTCCCTTTCCAAAAAATCTATATGATGTTTAGGAAGTACCAACCTTCAAACGATAGGTGTCAAAATTTCATGACATTCGACGATTAGTTTACAAGTTACAGTGGTTTTACTGAGGCTACTTTTAATATTCTCAGAACAATGGAAAAAATCGAATTTCGTGTGTTGATTAAATACTCTTTTTTGATGGGAAAAAATACCGTTCAAGCAAAGCAATGCCTTGATAAGTGTTACAAGGACTCTGCCCCTGGAGAATCACTCATCATTTACTGATATGCTGGATTTAAACGCGGTCGTACAGATACAAATGATGCTGAACGCTCTGGACGCCCAAATGAAATGGTTAGACCGGAAAATATAAAAAAAGTCACAAAATTGTTTTGGATGACCGTAAAGTGAAACTGCTGACCCCTAAAGTTATCAAAAGAACGTATTGGTCATATTTTGCATGAATATTAATGCATGAGAAAGCTCTGTTCGAAATGGGTACTGCGTTTGCTCACAGTGGACCAAAAAACAGCAACGTGTTGATGATTCTGAGCGCCGTTTGCGCAGTCAGCTGAGTGAACAACAGCCGGTGAAAGCCGCTCGAAACGACGAAAGACACAACAATCGGCTGGGAACGTTTTGGCCTCTGTATTTTGGGATGCGCATGGAATAATTTTCATCGGCTATGCTGAGAAGGACAAAACCATCAATAGCGAATATTATATAAAGTTATTGGTGCGTTTGAAGGCAGAAGTCGCAAAGTAACGGCCTCAAATGAACAAGAAAAAATGGCTCTTTCATCAAGACAATGCACAGTATGACAAGTGAATGGTTACAACGGCAAAATTGCATGAATTTAAGTACGAATTGCTTTCTTCTCCACCGTGTTCTCCAGTTTTGTTCCCCAGCGACTATTATCTATTCGCAGATCTCAAAAAAATGCTCGCGGGAAAGAAATTTGGCTCCAGTGAAGGAACCGCCGGCCGAAACTGAGGCCTATTTTGAAGGCAAAGAGAAATCCTTCTACAAGAAAGGTATAGAAATGTTAGAAAAGCGTTGAACTGATTGTACCACTTTTGAAGGAGACTATGTTGATGAATAAATTTCAAATTTTGCAAAAAAAATGTGTTTTTAGTAGCTAGACCAAAAACTTTTCATCTTACTTGTTATATTATTTAAAAACCAAGGAAATGTGATTTATATCAAAAAAAAAATATTTATTAGATTCTAGAAATTGTTTCGGAACTTCAAATCTTGTAAGTTAAAATTATGCTTTTGTTGTTTTTAACTGTCTCACATTAAGCCCTTTAGTTCAATATAATGCAGAATCATAAATCAATCTTGTGGAAGCAAATAAATTATTCACAGGTTTACTATTGACGCAACTTCCCTAATTAGCTTTTTCCGATAAAGTCTGTGAACTTGCCAATTTACTCAAATACAAATATTATGATTATAAGTACACTTTCTAAATATGTGCTATCACATCAATCAAATAATTTTTTTCTTCTCCCATTTTACCCAACGCCAGTGAGTTAATGTAAGGGAGTTTTTGCTAGCAAGTGAAAGAAGAAGAATTCCTGTATATAAAAATTACTTATTGTAGGATGGATTTTAGGTCACCAGCTTTCATTTAATTAATAGTTTATTAAAGGATGATTCAACATAAATTGTTCAAGAGTTCTAATAGCCCAGTTGCCAGGGGTTTTGCGCTCTCATTAAATGTTAACAGGCTGCATTTTGGCACACAGGTAGTTTTTTGGACGTAGAATATGATAAAAAAAAAAGTTTGCTAAAGTTTGATGTGCGCTAAGCTTACATAATCCCAAATAAAATAAAAAACACACTCCAAATGAGTTTTCAACAAAGTTTGTTTCCAATCTTTAATGAAAACTTATGACCTTGAAATGTTTGTTTTTTTTATATACCAGATAAATTATTAAAGGTAATGCACTCGTGATAATTTTCGTTCAATCTACACTCCGTGGAGAATATTCCAGAATTTTCCCAAAATTTTTTGATAAGTACTTTTCGAGACAGCAATTTTTCGCGATTTTTTAAAAATAATACAAAGAAAAGTGCGCGCAATATATATATATATATATATATATATATATATATATATATATATATATATATATATATATATATTTATATATATATTTTTTACTCGTGTTTTCACAAGCTTTCATTTGACACCACACTCGATGACCTAGTAAAAAATTTTTTTTCACTTCCGATTTCATCCCCCAAAACTAACCCCTTAAGTCAAAATTTAGCTTTCAAAACTACACCGCTCTGATGAGGCCACCAATTTCTATATTAGTACCAAATTTCAACTTTCTATGTCAAATAGTTTCGAAGAAAATCGGGTGTGACAGACAGACAGACAGACAGACACACAGACAGACAGACACCGAAGTGATCTTATAAATGTTCCATACGGAACACTAAAAACGATATCGAAAAACTAATAGCACCACGTGAAAGAGTGGAAAATTTTACAAAAAAATAGTATATAGATTTTTTCCCCAGATTTTTTTATTATCGTGAGAATTTATTAAAAATTCGGATAGGTGATTCAAGAAGTGTAGCGCCAAACAGGTTAAGTTGAAAGACTAGGCGTACCGCTCGAAAGTTAATCGATATCACTTGTTTGAAAGATAGCTTTTTGAAGAGAAAACCTTCAGCTTTACGATGATACTAATAGTTTTTATTTTTGTTGCTTTATAATTTGTAAAACTTTCAACGAAATTTTTGTTTGCATAGAGTAAATTAGAAATATTTAATAAAATATGGTATTGAAAACGAAATCCTTGTGCATATATCTAGTATTATATCTTGAGTTTCAATATAAAAATACCCACATTGTCTGTATTATTTAAAAATTGAGTTTGTGTCGCCGGCAATTTTACATTCAAAGCAGTACGAGTTGGTCAAAAAAAGTCGGACAGTTTTTTTATTTTTTTTTTAGTTTCAGTTAAAAGTATACTTGATATTAGAAAATCATTAATAACTTAAAAAAACTTTTTTTTTGTAACTTTGCTCTTAAAAAAGTGTCCATGATAAATGTATTTTTTGCTTATTATCAATTATACAACTTAAACTTAAAATAAAAAAAATATATATATTTAAAGATGGGAAATGAAAGATAAAAGTCTAAGCTTTAAGTATAAAGTACAGTAGAACCCCGGCTATCCGAGGTAACGTGGGAGGGTACCCTCCTCGGATAACTAAAAACTCGGATAATCCGGATTTGTTTTTATTCATTCAAAAAATAAACACCAATACTTTAAACCGATGTATTAACGTTTTTAACATATAAATAAGTACATACATTATAAAACAGTGAAATAGGCATCTATGCGCTTCTGTTTCATATTGCATCTTCTTTTTCTCGCTGTCTATTAAGAAGAAGCAAATCCGCTGGGGTTGCCTCTGGTTGTTGTTCGATATACCTCAAAGCTTTTTCCAAAGAAGCAAAACCTTCTTGATGAGAGATCTTAGTGGGAGACTGTTCATCCACCGCCGCTTCGTCATCGTCATCGTCATCTGATTTTTCGGTTTCCTGAAAGGCATTCGTTATTTCTTCAATACTCATTTCTTCTTCTAAATCATCTGCTGTATTCCATTCAACAACATCTTCTCTTGTCACATTTTCGCAACCTTTTAATTTTTGTATTAATTGAAATAAACTTTTTTCTTTTTCTTCTATCTCGCTGTCAAAATTTGAACAAAACATTTTAGCCAAGGCTTCTCAATTTCAAAGCTAATTCATTTAATGGAGTATCATCTTCACTGTCATTATAGTCCTCAAAATCAATAACTTTTGACCAAGATTTTTGAATAGTGGTAGTACGCACAGAATCCCAAAGTTGACTTACCCAGTAAATAACATTTTTCAGTGTAATCTTTCTCATCCCATTGATAATATCCTCCTTTTCTGTGTATTCTTTTTTTTTTTTTTTTATTGGTCTAGCACACGTGCTGCAGGGAAGTCCCTAAAGCGCTCCAGGAGCGGCACGAGTGCGAAAAAAGCGATTCACGTTGTTCTTGAATCGCTGTAAATTGTACTCGGTGGGAAACACAGCGCTGGGCAAATTATTCCAAAGGGATGACGTTCTCCATATAAAAGATTGCTTGAAAAGCGTTGTACACGGAGTAACAAGCTGAACCTCATACGGATGCGAAGCACCAGCGCGACGTGTATTTCTAACATGCACCGCTTTGGGAGGAATTAAGCGGGCTACATCCTTCGAACACTTTCCATGAAAATACTTCTAACAGATGTTCAAGATATAAACGCCTATAATTTTTTTTAATGCTTTCGAGGATGCCTTGATCCATTGGTTGCATTATGCTAGTTACATTTGGAGGAAAAAATTTTACAACAATTTCGCCCACATGAAGTCCTTCTCCAGGGTGAGAGGGGGGCATTATCCATTACTAAAATTGCTTTAATAGGAAGATGGTTTCTGTTCAAAAATTTAGTCACAGATGGCACGAACTCTTCTTCAAACCAGTTAGTAAATAATATCGCATCCATCCATGCGCTCTTCTGACTTTTGTAATAGACTGGTAGGGCTTTGGGTGAGATGTCTTTTAAAGCTCTTGGACGTGCAGACTTGCCAATCACCATCAGTGGGATTTTGTGCTTGCCAGATGCATTGGAACATACCATTATAGTTAATCTTTCCTTACTTCGTTTGTGCCCAGGAGCTGGTTTTCCCTGTCGAGATGCCAATGTTTTTGATGGAAGCATTTCAAAATTCAGACCAGTTTCGTCACAGTTGTAAATTTGATCACATGTGTATCCACAATCTTCGATTTGCTTTTTAAAGTTCTCCTTAAACTTCTCAATTGATGTCACATCAATATATATATATATATATATATATATATATATATATATATATATATATATATATATATATATATATATATATATATATATATATATATATGTACAGTGAAGTCCGTTTATAACGAACTCCAAAAAAATCACTAAAAATGGTTCGCTGTATCCGAAGTTCGTTACGAACGGTATACAAAAAAAAATCAGTAATTTTCGTTTGTACAATTTTACTTGAAAAAGAAATGGTGTTTATATAATTGTCAAGGTCACAAAAACTACTCCATGTATGTTCAGGAACCTCACCAGATTCCAAAAAATTGCGAATTTTAGTAATTTTCTCAGTCGTTTCTGAAATGGATGGAACATAAATATTATCTCTTTCTTTAAGCTCATCTTCGTCATTATCGCTTAAAATCTTTTCAGAAGTCACTGATGTCACAATTTGATCATCAGTTAATATTTCTCTCGTCATTAACTTCTTCCAAATTAAAGTGATTAAATATCTTTTTAATCGCGATTTCCACTGTACTTCGTTGAATGTCAGCATCGTAAACAAATTCTAGACAATCAGTAGGATCTTCTCAATGTTTTTCCATCCACTGAGTAAACGGTAGCTCATCATGTGAGTCATATCTACATTCCTTCCTTAAAAATCCTCCATGCGTAAAACAGTTTGCAATTGTTTCTCTACAGACTCTTTGCCAAGCCATATGTATAAAGTTTATATCGTCCAAGAGAGTTACAGAAAAAAACGTTACCTTTATCGATCGTCTCTAACATGTTCATAAGTAATCTCTGGGAATTGCCTACTAATCATTATTGCTTTCTGTTGTAAAATTGGACCTGACAGAGGCACACCTTTTGATCTATGTTGGTTAAACCACATGTATAAAGCGTCGTTAACCTTTTTATAGTCGCCGGTTTTCATTGATTTTCTTCCTGAGGACGAGGAGGCTTGATTTATACACCACTCTTCTATTTTTGTGCGGTTTCTTTTCCAATCTCCAACTGTTACCTCACCTACTCCATAATCTCGTGCAACAACTTTAATTGTCTCTCCTGCTTCAATTCTTCTGATGGCTTTTAATTTTTCTTCAATAGAACGACGATTCTTTTACGCTTATTTTGCTCCATTATAATACGGCAAACAAAAATTCAAACAAAGCAGTTCGTATTAATTACACTTAACTGCCAGAACCCCAACCAAATAAATTATGTGAGTATACTCGTACTTCTCCGTAGTAATCGCTATAACGCACTGCATTCACGCAAATTTACATGCTGAAAGAGTCCAAAAACATAAATAGGGGAACCCCTCACACGGGCCAGGGAGATTCCCCGAAGGCCCCGACGATTTTAAATGGAAATATGTACATACATATTTTAGAAGCTCGGTTAATACACAGCATAGACGCGCGTACCTCAGATAATCAGGTCCTTAGATTAGCTCGGTTAATCCGGAGCTCGGATAATCGCGACTCGGTTAATCGGGGTTCTACTGTATTTATATTTCATTTAGATATCCAGGTATAAAGAAAACAGTTACTGAAAGTACAAGAATTAAATCATTTACGCCGTCATATTGGGTCCGTCATTTTGAATTTTTCAAATCGATCATCGGATTCTTAATCAGCACCCCAAGAAACCCTTAATAGCCAATTTCAAAATATTTAGCGGTCTACAGAAACGACTACAACTGGAGGGATTGAACGAGCCATTTTGTTTTAAATATATTTTTTTAAATAATGGAAAAACAAAAAAAAAATCTATATACTATTTTTTTGTAAAATTTCCCTTTCTTTCACGTGGTGGCTTATCGTACAGTTTAGAGCACCAAACTTTTTTTATCGTATTCTACATCTAAAAAAACTACTTGTACTCCAAAATACGGCCTACTAGTATTTAATGAGAGCTCAAAACCCCTGGCAACAGGGCTATTAGAGCTCTTGATCAGCTTATATTGTACCATCCTTTAATAAACTATTATTTAAATAAAAGCTGGTTAACATTTAATGAGAGCTTTTCGTTAAAACTTGCCTCTAACGACTGGTCTAAAATGTGTATTTGTTAGCGTGATACATTTTTTTTATAGAATCGGTATATTTGAAATTGAATTTCGAGTTAGAGCATTTATAAAAGACTTATACATCAATCCATTAATGATGAAACAGAAACAATATCAATTAAACGTTACAATTTGGATAACATAATCGACGAAAGTACATGAACCCTATATCAACACACAAATAAAGAGCTCCTTGCTAAAACAAACGGAAAATCATCAATCAACACTGTTGCTTCTAAAAAAACAGCTCTAGTTGAAATGGTTAAGTACTAAATAAACGAAATACCTCAAAATAAAACTAACAACCAGAAAAACCATAACAAAAAAACTAAGAGAGGCATCTATATTCAAAAATTCCTATACGTTTATGAGATGGAAGAAGTACTCAGAAACGATGAAATTTATGCCAAGGGAAGAATCAGCAGAGAAAAAAATCCAATAACGTACAATTCATATCCATGCAAAAGTGGATTCAACATTTTAAACAACTACTAATCAAGGATAGATAGAATACACATTCACCGTCGGTTCGTTCTGATTTACGGCAAGGAAATCCAGATTGAAGTTGCAATCCTTAAGAAAGTACAACTATTTAAAAAACGAGTTTCAGACCTAGAAGCAAATCCTGCAGAAATAATCAAAAGTGGCACAAATAAACTATTTAAGGACTAACATGGAAAATTGCATACATCTCATTTATACACGAAAATAATTCTTAGAGACTTTATTGTGATGGAATACAAAGAACAAGAAGAAGAAAAACAACAATCCAGGTTCCGAATGGGACGGACATATACATTTAACGTCTTTTGTCTAACTAAAAGACAGGGAAAAGATCAAACTAGGAAAGTCCTCTTACGTTTATGGATCTCCATAAAGCATATGATACTATTTTTGTTAAGGTTGTGATATATATATATATATATATATATATATATATATATATATATATATATATATATATATATATATATATCATACACACCATAAATATATGTACATACAAAAAAATTGTGTAAAGTCGGACAAAAGAATGTTAAGCTTAATATTTTAAGCAGTAAAAATACAAAAATAATTAAAATTGGAATTTAGGTGTACCTTGGTTTAAGACAAGATAATGTAGGTAGGTTCAGATTCATGACAGCATTACCTAGAAAGAAATCTCATAACCAGCACATTCTTAGAGATCATCAGGCCTCGTAGAAATCCCTTATTGCAGGCATCCCATTATGAAGGCTGAAGCAACTATAGAGAGGAGAGACTTTGAAGGAAGTTGATCTATGAATGGGGACCTTAAGTACACTATTACTCCTGGTGTTATATGTATTTGTTGCTCCCAGGATCTCAAAAAGGTGTCTATTATTGTTTACAAGAATTAAGCACCTTAATATGTAAAGACATGGAAAAGTTAGGATTCGTTGTTTTATAAACATATCTCTGCACCTTTCACGAAAATTTAGATTAAAAATCAAACGGATTATTTTCTTTTGGTTCACAAATATACGTTTACTTTTCACACCAGCAGCGCCCCAGGATACAACATTGTTAGACATGTGACTAAAAGCTAATGAATAATATACAGCCAAAAGACCGTCACTATCAAGGGTACTTTTTAAGCTTAAAATTGCAAAGTAAACTGAGGTTAATTCAGCACATATAAGATCTATATGGTGCCTAAAAGAAAACTTATGATCCACAAACGTACCGAGGTGTGTTACAAGTGTTATAAGAAGCCAATAAATAGATTACTAGACTTGGTAAATGATATCGCAGGCCTGAATGGATAATTATTTTCAGTGACAATTTTGTTTTCATGCTATTTATATCGATCATACTAAACAAAATATTAGAAAATTTCTGTGCGGCATTTTTTAAGACACATTTAAAATCTTTTTATAAACTTATATTTGGCAAAATAACGTTATTTTATGTTCTTTAAGCAAGTAAAACTAATGAACTAACTGACAAATATCTAAAACTTCGTATGCCTACGCATATATTTGAAGATTTGGATCCTATGATATGATATATATATATATATATATATATATATATATATATATATATATATATATATATATATATATATATATATATATATATTTATATATATATATATATATATATATATATATATATATATATATATATATATATATATATATATACATACATACATATACATACATATATATATATATATATATATATATATATATATATATATATATATATATATATATATATACGAGTATATACAGGCTGCCCCATATGTGTGGAATAATGATTCCACAGCATATATTAACCAGTACACCAAAAAAATATTTAAATGAAAGTTATAGGGTGTTAAACGGAGCACATGCTAACGTTGACAACAAAATTTGACCTGTCAGTTCGAAGAAAGTACGCCATCTTGATTTTTTTCAAATAGAAAGTTCTATATATTATTTTATTTTTGAGTCCTACTAAAAATTCTGGGTATTATTTGTCTAACATACTATATGACTAAACTGAACTGTTTTAGAATTATTGATATTTGAAATTAAGGAGATCAAATTCATTTTTTTTTTTTAAGCTGGCTTGCGTCAAACATTCAGATGTCTAAATTAAACTGTTTTTGGAATTATTGTCATTCGAAATTTAAATTAAAAAAAGAAAAGAAACTATTAATAAATACTCTAGGTTTATTTTTAAGGTAACAATTGCTCAAAATGCCTACCGTTAACAGGGAGGCAATGACCCAATCTGCCATAAATAGCCCGAACAGAGTTTTGCAGAGAATCCGGAGTGATCTGCGATATTGAATTTTTTGTTGTAAATCTTCTACAGTTTCAGGTCGACTTCTATAAACTTTGGTTTTCAAATGACCGCATAAAAAAAATCGAATGGCGAAAAGTCGGGACTCCTTGCAGGCCATTCTACAGCACCTCTCCTGCCTATCCATCGATTAGGAAAAATCGCATCCAAATACCTATGAACAGATTCCTGCTAGGGGTGTCCAAATTATTTTCATCGGGAAAAAGACCTGCACAAGTTGGAATAACTTGCTTCTGGAATAACTGTAAATACCGCTGTCCTGTGAGATTTCCATCGATAAAAAAGGGACCAATAATATGACGTCCACAAGTCCCTGCCCACACGATTATCTTTTGCGATCTTTGAGAATGACTGTCGATTACCCAGTGGGGATTCTCAGTAGGCCAATACCGGCAGTTATGCCTGTTAAATCTTCCGTTAAGACAAAAGGTGGCCTCGTCAGAAAAAAGAATATTGTGAATTAGGTTAGGATCATTATTGATCTGTTCCATCATTACCTCGCAAAATTCAACGCGTCTATCGTATTTATCTTCAGATAATTCCTGCAATAGAATGGGTTCGTATGGATGCAATTCTTCTTCATTCAGTATACGACTTAAGGTACCTTTAGTTATGTCATGGTCTAGGCGAAGCTGACGAGTATCTGTATGGGGATTTTCTGTAATTTCCAATAAAACACCTAACTTTTTATCACCGCTTCTTTTAATTTTTGGAGGTTTAGAACGATCTTTAACATGACCTGATTGTCTAGATCGTTTTATTGTTTTGTTAACTACGGATTGGGTAATAGGTTCTCGCTAGCCCAGTTGATGAGCCGTGATACGGCAAAACGCGTCCTGGGATGGTCCAGCAAATACGAAGAACACTTTGGTAACTTGGAATACGATTTTTTCGTTTATTTTTAATTGTTATACCAATGCGCCATCTATGCCTTCGAGCAGTAAGCTTGAGAAAGGTGCGCTTCTGCAAATAAGTGGCCAGCCGTACTGGCCGCTCTGCTTGAATCGACTTAGTAAGTCGCCGGTAGAGTTCAATAAAAGCATCTATTTGTTATAGTTTTCCGTTAGTTACTTGGATAAAGAACTAAAAGTGTGTACTCGTATTTGCTGAACCTAGCCCAGCTTATGAGCCGTGATACGGCGAAATGTGTCCTGGGATGGTTCAGCAAATACGAAGAACACTTTGATAACTTCTAAGAATACGATTTTTTCGTTTATTTTTAATTGTTATACCAATGCGGTTAAATAATATATAGAGCTTTCCATTTAAAAAAATTTAAGATTTCTTCGAACTGATAGTTGAAAAAATTTTATTGTCAACGTCAACATGTGCACCGTATAACACCTTATAGCTTTTATTTAAAACATTTTTTTGATACACTGATTAATAAATGCTGCTGAATCATCATTCCATACATATGGATCATCCTGTATATATATGTATATATATATATATATATATATATATATATATATATATATATATATATATATATATATATATATATATATATATATTATATATATTCGAAAGAACTAATTTTCTAAAGATTTACTTTTTCAGTTAAGCCGAAAAAGTTAGTGGTGTAAAAAAATTCTGTTATTATTTGATCGTTTCATTATTTTTCTTTGTAGGAGAAATAATAAAGAGAAATAAGTTATAAAAGCGAAGTGCCTACAATATGAATGTTTCTTCTTCTTCTTATATTAAAGCACACAATAATTAAATATACAATATTTTACTTATATTGCCGTTTACAATATTTAGAAAACACAATTTCTGTCGAAATGGCATTGAATAACAAAAACGGTAGGTAGATAAAGGAAATAATAGAAATTAAAAAGAAAAAAATTTTGAACAAAAAGAAAAACATGTTAAATTAAAATATATATACCATATATATATATATATATATATATATATATATATATATATATATATATATATATATATATATACATATATATATATATATATATACAGTCCCTGGCCAAATTATTAGACGCACTGCAAGATTTCATGTAAAAATAATAATTATCGAGTGATATTGTACCGTTTTATTATTTTAAATTGATTTGTTTTTTATTTTTATATTATCCAATCAATTACCTATTTATTTGACATAAATAAAACAGCATTAATTTAGAAAAGCATAAGTTTATTAAGTTTTAAAGAAAAGTGAAATTAATGTTAGTAAAAGTCAATATTTAGTTGAACCACCTTTAGCCGCTATCAAAGCTTTAATTCTGCGCGGCATGCTATCAATGCAAGATTGTACTGTCTCCTGCATTTGAGGATAATGATTCCACACATGAATAATCTTTTCTAGGAGCTGGGTTTTGTTGGTAATCACATCTTTAGCCACTTCTCTTTTCATCAGCTCCCACACATTTTCAATGGGGGCTATTATCCGGCCAATCCAACAGAGGGATATTTTTTTCTGCCAAAAAAGCTTTAACAGACCGAGCAGTGTGGCAGGGAGCTCCATCTTGCATGAATGTGAAGGGTTCCCCATTTGGAAACCATTCTCTGAGCTGCGGAATCAACTGATTTTGTAATACTTCTTTGTACTGATCTTGCCTCATTATTCCTTTGACGACGTACAGACGTTCAGTGCCCTTGCCGCTGATGACTGACCAAATCATCACTTTGGTGGGATGTTTTAACCGTCAGGGACGACACAATCAGGATGAAACTTTTCTCCATGACGACGACGCACATACTGAGCTTTATTCTGCAAAATTTCGAATGTGCTTTCGTCACTGAAGCAGACCTGTCAAAAATAGGAAAAAAATATAAACTTCCATGTTTATTTGCTTTATTTAACTGAAAATGATAATAATGTATCAATTATTGATTAAATTGCTGTATCTTACCGATCTCCAGAAGTCCACATCTTTGTCTTGCCATTGTTTGGCCCACTTCAGGCGCTTTGCTTTCATTGCAACTGTTATCTTGGGCTTCCTGGCGGGGGGGCGACAGGCCTTAAAATCTAATTCTTTCAATTTTCTTCGAACAGTGCGCTCAGAAGCATTTACGCTAGCATCCTGGAGTTGTGATTTTAGTACCTTTGTGGTAGTAAATCTGTTTTCTACACAAATTTTCTTCAAACATCTCTCTGACCGTGGAGTGAAAATTGGTTTTCTACCACATCTTTTCTTTCTTTTCGGGCTTAATTCCTTCCCTGACTCAATTTTCTTTTTTATGCGTCGTACACTAGCTTCAGAAACCTCCAATCTTCGTGATATTTCTCGGTTTGTAAATGTTTTCGCAATCACAAGGGCCTTCACTTCAGCTTTTTTACGTGGTGAAAGATCGCCTTTTCTACCCATAATGAAAATAGTCCAATTACTTTTTTAAAACACTGCATACAAAATAAACTAATAACTGAGTAGTATAAAACTGTTAAACAAACAATCACAGTCCATAAAGCCACAGAAACACGTCCGTAGCTGACTCGATTCCGATCGCGACTGATACAGTTTTGTACTTGTTTACGTTCATGTATCACTTTGTCAACACAGTGTTACCATATGTTAAAAATAAATAAATATATGTAGTCTACAACAATTCTTTTAAATAAAAATCAATAATATTGTAGTTTAAATATACCATTATTGCATAAAAACTCTTAGGAAACATAAAATTACTAAAAAAAAAATACAGTGCGTCTAATAATTTGGCCAGGAACTGTATATATATATATATATATATATATATATATATATATATATATATATATATATATATATATATATATATATATAGATATATATAGATATATATATATATATATATTTATATATATATATATATATATATATATATATATATATATATATATATATATATATTATCAAGTTTTTTTCAAGTTCTAATCGCCATACAAGTGGCAGGCTGGCACACTTTACCAACATATGGACTTATTTTAACTTAAAGAAACTAACTATTTAGATAAGTGTGATCACGATGTCACTTAATAAAACCACGTATTCATATTATAAATCAAATGAAAATCGTATCTTCAATACGCTCTTTTGCGCTTATTGTGGTTTAATTATGATATGGTTTTTCAAAATTTTCGGTTCAAATTTACATACTAAATTATCACTAACCATGAGAGTGAGCCTACTTATTTCCTCATCTTCATTTCCATACCACAGAATCACTCATTGCCTTTGTTTCGTATATTTTATAAATTTTCAATTCATTTCAATTAATATGCTGTACCTCGCATTCAGAAAGCGTATCACGGACATTAACAGGAATGCTACATTATTTCGTCAAGCATTTTAAACACTCATTACGGTATACAATCATAACACAGGGCAACAAAAAAATATTTTTGTTTTGGTGCCTGGGATTTTAGAGCTGATTTTAACTATATTTGGGACGCTAAATCTATACATGCAATCCGTTTTTCTTTATTAGCTCTACTTTTTTAGATACATCAACTTATCTACCAATGTGGTTGTTATTCAGTATATTCATTTATGAGAGTTCTAAAATTATTATATATTCATTAATGTAGGTACAATGGTTTTATTGTCAGTCTGTAATTGAGTAAATTCCAGGTAAATCTATAAATAGTGGAACCATTGCCTATCAGGTACCTGAACTGACCCTTTTAATCACCTAACTCGGGCAAGTCTCGTCAGTTTGTGTGTTCTTACTAATGAGAGTAGATCGAATTCGGCGTGTTATTTTATGTTAAGAAAAGAGTGTTTTTGTGTTATTAAACAGAATTAAAATGAGTTCAGGTTCCAGTTCAAGAAGAAGTTGTGTAAATCAACCTGATGTGTTTTGCTATATATGCGGAGAATACATGTTTCAACAAAACAGACAAAACTATTACTGACTTTGTAAAGCGAGCGTATCTTGGATACTTTGGAGTTAAGCTTGGTGATCAGGACAAAACGTGGGCCCCGCATCTCGTATGTAAAACTTGTACAGAGCATTTACGGCAGTGGACTACCGGGTAAAAAAGAAAATGTCTAAAATTCGGCGTACCAATGGTTTGGAGAGAAACCAAAAAACCACTTTCAATGATTGTTATTTCTGTTTAGTAAATACTAATGGAATCAATCGAAATAACCGCAGTAAGTGGACTTATCCCAATTTAGACTCGGCAATACGCCCTATCCCGCACTCAGATGAAATACCGATTCCAACATTTCATCAGCTACCACATATCTCTGATGACGAATATTTTCCCTCTGATCGCTCTTCTGATGCTAATAAAAGTTCTGATGCTAATGAAACTAACAGTGACTATGAGGGGACGTCATCAGTTCCTCAACGCTTCAATCAAAATGATTTAAATGATCTCACCAGGGATCTCAATTTATCGAAAAAAAAAAAGCTTCTGAAGTACTGGCTTCTAGGTTGAACGACAAAAATTTACTGGAACAAGGAACCAAAATTACCTTTTACCGTACAAGAGAAAAAGATCTGCTGCCATTCTTTTCTCAAGAAGATAATCTTGTATTTTGTCACGAAATTAGGGGACTCATGAAAGAAATGGGACTTTCTGAATATATTCCAGATGATTGGCGCCTATTTATTGACAGTTCAACGCGAAGTTTAAAATGTGTCCTTCTACATAATGGGAATAAATATGGTTCAATACCACTAGCTCACTCAACGAAACTGAAAGAAGAATATAATACCATAGCTTTGGTCTTGCAGAAGATAAAGTATTACGAACATCAATGGATGATTTGTGTAGACTTAAAAATGGTAAACTTTCTTCTTGGGCAGCAAAGTGGTTACACGAAATATCCGTGTTTCTTGTGCCTCTGGGATAGTAGGGACAAAACACACCACTGGGTTAGAAAAGATTGGCCTCAGAGAGAAAACATGGACTTTGGGGAAAAGAATGTCATTAACGACGCTTTGGTTGAAAGAGAAAAAATCATACTTCCTCCGTTACATATAAAGTTGGGCCTAATGAAGCAATTTGTAAAGGCTCTTGATAAGAATGGGTCTTGTTTTGCATATATAGGGGTAAAAAAATGCATCAGTTGAGCACAGAAAAACTCAAAGCAGGGATATTTGACGGCCCACAAATAAGACAATTAATTAAGGATCCTGCCTTCATAAATTCAATGAATCAAGTTGAACGAGAAGCTTGGACATTTGTTGCAGTCGTAGAAAATTTTCTAGGCAAACATAAAGCTCAAAACTATGTTGAAATGGTTAACAAGATGCTTAATAGTTTCAAATCCTTAGGGTGCAATATGAGTATTAAAATACACTATTTACACAGCCACTTAGACCGTTTTCCAGAAAATTTAGGAGACATGAGTGAGGAACAAGGTGAAAGATTTCACCAAGATATTAAAGTTATGGAGGACCGCTACCAAGGAAGATGGGACATGCACATGATGGCAGATTACTGCTGGAGTTTAAAAAAGGACATTCAAGAATGTCGCGGAAAAGAAGCTTTCCAAGTGTTGAGTGACTATTTAATTTCTTCAATGTTTTTTTTTGTTTGTAAGTACGACATAATATTGTATTTTGTATAACTAAAATAAAAATTTCGTATCTACTTTTGTTTACTACACTTACGGATTTGAGTTACAATAATGTAACTTATATTTCTCTAAAATTGTATATCTTAAAAATTTGAGCTCCTAGGTACAAATGAATACGTTATTTGAATCAAATTGATATAGAATCAGCTCAAAAAACCTCGACACCAAAACAGCTGTTCCCCTGTGTAATCTATCTCAGAATAACGTGAATCCCTTCCCACTGAATCAGAATTTCTAGACGTACTTATACGTGTTAATTAATTTTAGATCTAATGAACTATATACATAACTAAAAACTTTTTTAACTGGTGTTGGAAATGTAAGTATAGGTTTAGTAACTTACAGCTACCGTCTTGAAATCGAAAGTTTTTTCCGCTAGACTAAACATCAAGAAGGCGTGATGCGCTATCAGAATATGTTGTTCCGCGAACGACACGTAAAACACTTTGTTAGTGAGAAAAACATATTATTATAAAGAAAGATCCTACTTTTACACACTCTTATATCTACTAACAAGGTTTAAAATAGGAGATAACAAGCAAACAAACTTAGAGTGAAAGTTTGCAAAAACATAGTACAAGGGGAGAATAGAATAGTCATAGCTACTCAATTGAAATTCACAGATTCTCAAAAAACAAAATCTTTATTTAAAAAACCGATCAAATGCAAGTTGGACTTGCGCAGTTAGTGTTCCGTACTTTGATGGCTTTTAAAGAAAAAAAAATTATTACGGAGGTATAAAATGATTAATGACTCCACAAAACACATCCAAATGAGTTTTTAACAAAGTTTTTTTCCGATCTTTACTGAAAAGTGATGACCTTGAAATTTGTGTTTATTTTTTTGCATACCAGATAAATTATTAAGGGTAATGCACTCGTGATAATTTTCGTTCAATCTACACCCTGCGGAGAATATTCCAGGATTTTTTCAAAATTTTTTGATCGGTACTTTTCGAGATAAAGGGGGGCAGCAATTTTTTAAAAAATAATACAAGCTTTCATTTGACACTCCACTCGATGACATAGTAAAAAAAAACTTTTTTTTACTTCCGATTTCACCCCCAAAACTAACCGCTTGAGTGAAAATTTAACTTTCAAAACTACACGGCTCTGATGAGGCCACCAGTTCCTATATTAGTGTCAAATTCAGACAGACAGACGGACGGACACCGATGTGATCATCAAATCAATACCCTTATGATAATTCTTGCTCAATGAACTTTATTAATAAATTTTCCCAAACAACAAACGTAACGACGCATTTGCCAACGTCTACGAGTAAAATATGTTCTCGGACTTAATATAACATTAATAACAATAAACGTCTTTATTTTAAACTCGGTGAAATGCAGCAGTGCTGTTGTTAACCGAGTTCCCAAAAAAAATACAATACACGAAAAAAAAAACAAAGAAAAGAAATACAACTCAAATACATTTCAAGCAGTCATAATCATAAATTAACTCTACTTACTCTAAACTAAAAAAGGAGAGAAAAAACGTTGCAATTCCACATGAGTTGATATGAATACCCATATACAACCAAACCGTGATCCCCACTTTACCCTATAAAAAAGACATAATAATAACAATCAAATGTCATAATAATAACAACGATCAGTAACACTGAAATAAAAATTCCTTTAGCTGTCTCCTGAAAGAAAATTCAGGCAGAGCAAGCAGACCTCCAGGAATCTCGTTCAGAACTTTAGCAGACGTATAGTCGAAAGACTATTTAAACACACTTGTACGATGCCTAGGTATTTGAAAGTATTTGAAAGCGGTCGTTGTACCTAGTATTACACTGTTGCACCGAGCTTCGATAATGCAGCCTTCCACACAGATACTTCTGCACTCCGGTCCTCAACAGTCTATTCAGAAAGTAACCCAAATGTAGCCTTTCTCTATCCTTAATACTCAACCATTTCAACTTCTCCACCCTGGCACTCACATGACCCCCCCCCCTGCATCCAAAAATGAAACGCACACAGGAATTTTGGATTTTTTGCAGGTTATTCTTCGACATAAGGTCCATAAACAAAATTACAATAATTGTAGTGAGAAAGGATAAGAGTCTCGCACAAATAAGGTCAAATTAAGGATATGCCCATTCTTATAAAAATTACTTAGTGAACAATACGTCCTTTGAGCCACCAAAGAAACCTGCTTTCTACATCTGAGCTTACTATCAAATAATAATACCAAATTTCTATATTCAGTAACAAAGGGAATTCTCTCCTGGGCCATACTTAAATCAAGATTAGTCGAAGCTCAATCACTGTTTGTTCCAAAATACTTTTACTGCGAGTTCTGTAGATTTATCCATAAATCATTTTTATTAGAGTAGATAAAGATCGAATTTAAACAGTAATTAGTTTCCTGTTCTACATGTAATGCGTTAAGCTTACTAAGGCTCATAAGAATTTGACTGACATCCGCATATTGTCTTAGCCCACAACTGTCAACACAACAATGCATATCCGTTGTAAAAATGACAACCAACAGTGGTCCCAAAATCGATCCCTGAGGGACGCCTCTTTCTAATCAGTACACGCTGATATCTATCCGCCAATAGTCCTCTATATTGGTTGTTCATTCTTTAAAAATATAATAATGAAGTTTGGCACATAACAAGCTGGGAACCAGCGTGTCAAACGTCTTGCTGTAATCGAGAAGAACCAAAGTAGTTGTCTCTTCTCTATCTACCGTCACGAGGATGTCGTCCAAAATGCTTAGCAAGTCTGTTGCAGTGCCAAAACCCCTGCGAAACCCTGACTGACCTTCAAAGAATAAGTGATTATTATTAAAATAGTTAACAATCTGTTTAAAAATTATTTTCTCCAAAATCTCAAACAATACTCAAAAGACTAATCGGACGTAGTTTAGAATAATCCTTAGAGCTTGACACCTTGGACAAAGGCAATACGAAGGTCAACTTCCAATCGGACAGAAACTTACTCTCCACCATACTTCCCCTGCTTATAACAAACTACAGGTTGCCCTATGTATGGAATAATGATTCCACAGCATTTATTAATCAGTGTATCCAAAACATTTTTTTCAAATAGAAAGCCCATATATTATTATATTTTTGAGTCCTACTAAAAATTCTAGATATTATTTGTTTAACATACCATATGTCTAAATTGAACTGTTTTGGAATTATTGTCATTTGAAATTTAAAACAAAAAAAAGACAAAAACCTATTAATAAATACTCTAGGTTTATTTTTAAGGTAACAATTGCTCAAAATGACTACCGTTAACAGCTAGGCAATGACCTAATCTGTCATAAACAGCCTGAACATAGTTTTGCAGAGAATCCGGGGTGATCTGTGCTACTTAATATTGAATTGTTTGTTGTAAATCTTTTACAGTTTTAGGTCGACTTCGGTAAACTTTAGTTTTCAAATGACCCCATAAAAAAAATCGAATGGCGTAAGGTCGGGACTCCTTGCAGGGCATCCTACAGCAACTCTTCTGCCTATCCATCGATTAGGAAAAATCGCATTCTAATATCTACGAACATTGATTTCATATTAAGAAGGTGCTGTTGATACCACAGATTCCTTTTAGGGGTATCCAAATTATTTTCATCGGGAAAAAGACCTGCACAAGTTGGAATAATTTGCTCTTGGAGTAACTGTAAATACCGGTGTCCTGTAAGATTTCCATCGATAGAAAAGGGACCAATGATATGATGTCCACAAATCCCTGCCCACACGTTTATCTTTTGTGGTCTTTGAGAATGAATCTCGATTATCCAGTAGGGATTCTCAGAAGACCAGTACGGCATATATGCCTGTTAACGCTTCCGTTAAGACAAAATGTGGCCTCGACAGAAAAAATAATATTATGAATTAGGTTAGGATCATTATTGATTCGTTCTTTCATTACCTCGCAAAATTCAACACTTCTATAGTACTCATCTTCAGATGATTCTTGCAATAGAATGGGTTTGTATGGATGCAATTTCTCTTCATTCAGTACACCACTTAAGGTACCTTTACTTATGTTGTGGTCTAGGCAAAGCTGACGAGTGGCTGTATGGGGGTTTTCTGTAATTTCCAATAAAACATCTAACTTTTTATCATCGCTTGTTTTAACTTTTGGAAGTCCAGATTTAGAACGATCCTTAACATGACCTGATGATCTAAATCGTTTTAATGTTTTATTAACTACGGATTGGGTAATAAGTTCGCGATTCGGATATTCTGCGTTAAAGAGATCACACACCTTCCGTTTTGTTCTCCTGCAGTCTCCGTAACCAATCGTCATTGACAAAGTGATTCTTTCAGTTTCTGTTAAATGTACCATTATGATATTACGTTCAAATTGCAGTTTCACAAAATGCA
The DNA here is from genome assembly GCA_019049505.1 of Pachyrhynchus sulphureomaculatus. Taxonomy (NCBI): domain Eukaryota; kingdom Metazoa; phylum Arthropoda; class Insecta; order Coleoptera; family Curculionidae; genus Pachyrhynchus; species Pachyrhynchus sulphureomaculatus. The sequence continues at coordinate 189,333,673 of CM032456.1, forward strand.
ATAATAAACGTTTTCGTCAATAAATCATTTTTTGACGCTTTAAGTCGATACCTGACAGTAAATGTTGATCACAAGCCAGCTTAAAAAAAAGTTGTTTTTTTTTTAATTTGATCTCGTTAATTTCAAATATCAATAATTCCAAAACAGTTCAGTTTAGACATATGGTATTGTCTATGACAAATAATATCTAGAATTTTCAGTTGGACTCAAAAATGAAATCATATACAGGGTTTTCCATTTAAAAAAAATCAAGAGTTAACAAGCATAACTGCCGGTACTGGTCTACTGAGAATCCCCACTGGATAATCGACAGTCATTCTCAAAGACCGCAAAAGATAAACGTGTGGGCAGGGATTTGTGGACGTCATATTATTGGTCCCTTTTTTATCGATGGAAATCTTACAGGACAGCGATATTTACAGGTACTCCAGGAGCAAGTTATTCCAACTTGTGCAGGTCTTTTTCCCGATGAAAATAATTTAGACACCCTGCCAGGAATCTGTTCATAGATATTTGGATGCGATTTTTCCTAATCGATGGATAGGCAGGAGAGGTGCTGTAGAATGGCCTGCAAGGAGTCCCGACTTTACGCCACTCGATTTTTTTTATCCGGTCATTTGAAAACCAAAGTTTACCGAAGTCGACCTGAAACTGTATATTCTCTGCAAAACTCTGTTCAGGCTGTTTATGACAGATTGGGTCATTACCTCCCTGTTAACGGTAAGCATTTTGAGCAATTGTTACCTTAAAAATAAACCTAGAGTATTTGTTAATAGTTTTTTTCTGTTTTTTTATTTTAAATTTCAAATGACAATAATTCCAAAACAGTTCAATTTTGACATATGATATGTTAGACAAATAATACCTAGAATTTTTAGTAGGACTCAAAAATAAAACAATATATAGGGCTTTCTATTTGAAAAAAATCAAGATGGCGTAATTTCTTCAAACTAACAATATTTTATTGTCAACGTCAGCATGTACTTCGTATAACATCCTATAACTTTTATTTAAACATTTTTGTGATCCACTGATTAATAAATGCTGTGGAATCATTATTCCATACATATGGGGCACCCTGTATATTATTATGTTTCGAAAGAACTGATAATATGAACTTATTTTAGCAAAACCAAGAAATGTCTAGCTTTTAGAAAGTTACTTTACCTCTCTCTAAAGGTTCCAATCATCTAAAAGTGGACGAAAAGGATTCCAATATTTAGTCGTCTTCCTATAAGGGGTTATATACAGTCAGGAGGGCTAAAAAAAAGGGATTTTTCAAGAATTTTTCCTGAGAAAACTTTTAAATTTATTAATTTAAAAAATTTTACACATATTCTGGTAACTTTTAACTGTCTTTCAACATTTTTTAATTGTAAAAATAATAATTTTGAAGGCTGCTATAGCTGATCTCCAGGAGCTCCTCTCAAAAAGGGCGTCTTGCGGTCTTAATACATTTGACCCCTTTGCTGATGCAAGTAAGGGTGCTGATGACGATGTACAGGACGGACTTGTACATATAAGGATTCTGGACTGGATCATCTAAAATGAAAAAACCAAACGGATATCGTTTTAAAGTAATGTATAATCTAGTTATTAATCAAAGGAATAAGCAAAATAAAATTTTTTGCGAAAATAGCGTCTTCTCAAGAAAAAAAAAAAAATGATTTTTGGCCTTAAATTGTTTGTAAAAAAAAAATATATTTATGGGTGAGAAAAAACCATCGATTAATTACTAAAAAATATACTTAAGAAACTTGTGTTAAAATTTGAAACTGATCGGTTCAGCAGTTTCCAAGAAATCTTGGTCACCGACTATAAAAACATTGTTTTGGGAAAAATGCGTTTAAAGTTTGAAAAGCACTTTATATAGAGTAAAAAAACTTTTTTTTCAACTTACATCGAGTCGTCTATTCCAGGGCCATATAATAAACCCTCCGCTCCTTCGACAGCTTCTAGTAATTCCAGTTGGTGTTGTCTGCAGGCCATTCTTCCCTCTCGTGAGCCCTCATGCGCTCTTTGTTCGGAGATGGTCACGCGCTGTACATCTTCTTTTTCGGCATAAGAATGCGCATTGGGCCCAAGTGAAATCCCCATTGCATTCATGTAATACAACAGGGATGTTATACGTTCATTGAACACGCCGGCAGCAATATATGCAGCCATTTCCACAGTTTTAGAACCAGACGGAACTATTTTTGGAGATATTTTCCATGTAAGTTGGTTATAGCTCTCATTGTTGTTTTGGGTGAAATCACCCACACATCTGTCTAATAATTTTTCATTGCTGAGATCTGGACATTTACAATAGGCAGGTAAATTAAGGAGAGAGCGTTCTAGGTAAGCACTGCCACTCCGGCCTCCTCTTTTCAAGCGCTCTGATGTCTTTACAAATATTCGTGTAACTTCCAGAATAATCGTCGGATTGACTTAAAATTTTCTGTGCGTGTACTTAAATATATATATATATATTACGAAAATGAAATTTTGCAAATTCTAACTGTATATAACCCCAGGTTTCCTGTATTACCAGTTATTGGATGTTTATTCATTTTTAAAATCTCTTTAAATCATTTAAATTTAATTAACAATACCAAATATATCTAAATATTAAATAATACCTTTCTACATGACTGCAGTTTTGCAGATTTTCCTCATCAACACGAATATTTTTAAACTCAATGATTTCTATACTCAGATGTTTTCTTTTTGTATATATACTCGTAACGAATATAAAAGACACAAAAAGGAAGCATTTTAGTCTAGAAATTATTGCGTCTGAAAATGTGATAAATTCGCGAAACTGCACTCACCGACAAAAATAAAAAAGTTGATAAAGTGGTTCATATTTATGTTGTCATAATGTTCTATACCAAAGTTACGGACAAATCCATCAATATTATATCTTATCTAAAACTAAAGATATTTTCAATCGAGTGAAAAAAACTGTTTATTTTTTGTATTGTTTAAACTTAAAATCTCAGTATAAAAGAAAAAATACGGTCCCAAAATTCTTATCATTCTGCAATCTTAAGTTACGCAAAGGAAGATTTAGTTGGAAAAGTAGTCAATCATTTTGGAACCAATAGTTTATGTTTACATTAAATAAAATATATTTTTTTTCATCCCGTTCTTCTTCCGCTGGGTCACAATCACCAATTAACCAAAAAACGAGCAGTTCTGCATTAATTCGATGCTTATCACTTATTACTTGAATTATTAGTACTAAAGAATATTAACTCAGTATTTTTGTGTGCCATATCCGACGTAGGTGACCCTTTAGCCTTTGCCTATGGCTGGTGCCTTTTTTAAGTGTTCCACAGACAAATAGACCTACAGTTTAATGCCGGTTGCGAACGGTCAAAGTGAGAGGACTTTATTATGCATAATACTACGGATGTCTTGCCATTGCCTTCCCAAAAGAGGCTACCGTCACGTTGTAATTTTTTTTTTCGAGCCGAGATTTGAACTCGAGTCTCCAGCGCAAAAAGCAGACACCTTACCCACTACGATATAGCCGCCCCTTTTGTGTATTACTCCGCGTAATTAAAGAGATTAGGAAAATACTCAATATCATCAGCCAAACTGTTA
>CM032456.1:189342263-189585356 GCA_019049505.1 Pachyrhynchus sulphureomaculatus
AGTTGTTAGGAACTGGTTACCAATCTCTATCCCCATTGTTGTACACTTCCTCTTCCATACTTCTAGTGCTTCCTGTAAATACATTTTAAAAAGAGTGGATGACAGACAGCATTCCTGTTTCAAGCCTTTAGTTATTTTAAACAGTGAAGATTTTATATTTCTAGTCTTTATCGCGCTTTATAGATTCTTGAAAATGTTGTATATTGCTCGAACATATGTATTACTAAATCGTTTTTTCAAGGATATTGAATTGTAGGCTTTTCTAGATCTATGAACGCGAGGTGAATCGGTAGATTTCGAGTTTCCGGTTTTTTTAGTATTTACTGAAGGGTAAAGGTATTGTCCATGCATGATATTTCCTCTCTAAAGCCATTTTGTTCTTCTATGTCTCCATACTGCAATTCAATCCTTTTCTTAATTATTCTGCTATACAACTTCCCCAAGGCGCTAGTGATGCTGATTCTTCTGCAGTTTCCAGATACCATTCTGTGACCCTTCTTTTAAATTGAACTGATATATGCTAGGTTCCATTCAGATGGAATATTCTTTACCTCTATCAAGCAGTCGTCAAAAAGGTCTGCTACTATTTCTAAAAATAGTTGGTCCATATTTCACTAGCTCAATGGGAATATCTCCCGACCCTGCAGCTTTTTCCATTTTTCATGTCTTTCAATTCTCTTTTAACTTCCTCTAAACTTATTCGTTCTACTTCTGGATCATTCTCTGTAAAGATTTCATTAAGTTCTGCCTTAAAATCATCTCTATTTTCAGTTAATGACATTTGGTAGTGTTTTTCCCATTCTTCGTGACGAATTAACTCTAGATTTGTTTCATCTTTTTGTTCTTTTCTTATTCCTTTAGTTATCTTTCAAGTTTCTGTCACTCTCGGCCCTCCTATATCTATACTTTCTCGCTTTTTTTCCTTCCACAGTTCGTTGTTCCTTTTATTAACTTTTATTTTCACTTCTTTACTATGTTTTGCGTATATATTCTATTTTCGGGATCCCTTATGAGAAGCCATTTTTCGTAAGCTTTTTTCTTGCGTTTTATTTTTTCCTCATCCGACCAATATTCAAATTTTTTACTTCGTGTTCCTTGTTTGGGTCCTATCGCTTATCGAATACATTCCCTTAGTTGCTGATACTTAATTTCTGTGTTGTCTGTAAAGTTATTTGATATACTTTGAAGCTTTGTGGCTAATCGTAATTTTTACAGAAATTTTTTTCAGTCATGATATATTCTGGGTATTATTTCGTTGTTCGTGACTGGACCTTCTTTTTGTTGTTTACTTTCTGTGCTTTTGCAATTTATAATGGTCGGTCGGATCCACATATTGCACCATGAAAAACCATTACGTCATTTTTTTAACCTTGAAAGACCTCAAGGTTAAAAAGCGAGAGAAATATCTGTTCTAAATTTTGAAGATGTATATGATAAAATTCAGTCCTTAAACAAACTGTGGTATTAACGACCTATCTCAAATACGCTTAACTGTAACATATGATCTTTAGACGACCCTGGACGATGAAAAACAAAATGGCATATTTTGAGCTATTGTCTCATATAGCGGAAAGTACAGTAAAAAAAAATTGTGCTTAAATATGTGCGATATTTCAATTCATCAGCATCATCACCCATCTAAATCAGCTCAAAGTCGGGCATAGACCTCTCCCAAGTGGAGCCATTGTTTTCTACACTCTGCCTGTCTCATCCATGCGACCTCCGCCGTCTTCTTGTTATAATCCACTGATTTTATTCGTGATCTTCCCTGTGGTCTCCTGTACGGCCTCGGTCTACACTGCAGTACGCTCTTAGTCCACCTTCCGTCGGCATTCTCGCATGCAATTATTTCCACTACATCAATAACTTTTGTCCCAAGATGTAAATAGAATTTTAAGTCAATGGTGAAGAGAACCCGCAGTGTGCATTGTGTATAGAACTTTTGCACCAAATTACATCCTACCAATTAAACTAAAACTTCAACTAAGAACTAATCATTACAGCATGATTACTAAATTTCGTTACAACTGTACCAAAAAGGTAGTTTTTATAAGCAGACAAATGTAAGAAGTCTTATACCATTACAATAGAACTTGTTCTATTGCAATGGTGGGCTGTAGATATGGTGACAAGCTGCTGTGAAAAAGGCACGGCAATGTCAACGTAAGCACAATAACGTCACTAGTCGCGGAATATCGCACATAACGCACGAACTCAAAAAACATATATCAGAGTCCTATACCAAACCAAGCCTTGGAAAATTCAGGAAATATGGTAAACTGTATGAAACTCTGCCATTGAAGGCAATCTTTTTGCAAAAACTACGTGAGGATATTAAATTCGACGACACACCTTTATTGTACTATAGCACTTGTAGGTAGTTTCCTCTTGGTAACATTTTATATCTTACCTATGAACTGCGACAGGAAATTTATACATTTTTTAAAGAGATAGGGCTCAGGTAAAGCGGACATATACTTTATGATTGAAATTTTTTTGATAAAACTACCGTACTTACGTGATATTTTAAAATACATTAAGAAACTATAAAAAATAGAAATAAGTGAAAGAATATTTGTCCCTGGTTGTTGTAATTAATTATTTTGCATGCCTGTGTGATGTTGATGTTGAATTCCTCTTTCTAGCGGTATTAGCTCTGCGAGATTGCTATTTATTTTAGCTTCGAGATCATTTTTTGGATAAATATTTTCTATGGTTTTGATAATATTGAGCAGTACGTGTCTTTTATAAAGGAGATGTATGTGTTTTTTTTTGTATATATCGTAGTTTATTCAAGTTTTTCAATCTTCGTCTGCCCTATGTTTTTAGGAAAAATTTATTATTTTACCGGATATGGAAAGACTTAAACATCCTGCTGATCCACCTGTACATGGTTGTAAATATAATTTTGAGTTTTATACGGGGGCAACGTTTGGAAATCAAAGCTGCTTGATTTCGCAAGTAGTTGACTATATAATTCCTGGTAAGTATTTTCTTATAGAAGAGATATTTATTTAAATATACAGTTTCTGAAATCATCTGTAGAGTTTCTTATGAAAAACAAATTGGTACAGTGATTTATTCCCTCGGACATATGCAGTTTTATAATAAATAATGAATTTGACTTTCTTGTACTGCAGAATAACTTACCAGACACTACCAAACATTTTTTTTTTAATAATGATTAGTTGTAGATATTGTCCACAAAAAAAAGTTGTACAGAGATATTTACAACTAAAACCCGACATATCCATCTACATACTACTTCTATTAAAATATATAAAAAATAATAAAAAGTAACGCAAATTTTCCGATTTCTCGATAAAAAAAACTAGCACGATATATAAGAATCCATTCCTCTAATCATTAACACCATATTTAAATGATTTATAAAAAATAATAAAAATAAAAAACTTTTTGAATTACTCTAGTATCAAAGGTTCAGAAAGGACATATTACCCGATGTATTCAATATCGTTCTCTACCCCTTTTGCTCCTTATACGTTTGACTAGAAATAATTGTACTTAAAGTATGTTCAATATCTCAATTAATAACCATAAAAAATTGTTATAACGACGTGTTACCAGGTGTACAAGTATGAAATGCGGATTTTTTTTCTAATAAAACATGTTAAATTCGGAAGAATGATAGAAAAGTGCTTTATTCAAAGTATGCTCCATCGCTTGTTATACATTTTTTTCCCATCTTTCGGGCAATTTGTGAATACCACGCCACTAAAAAAATCTTCCCCTTTTACTGCGAACCATTCATCGAGCCATTTTTTCATATCTTCGTACGAACCAAAGCGCTGCTCAGCAAGTGCGTGACCCATCGATGCAAAGAAGTGGTAATCGGAAGAAGCTAAGTCTGGTGAGTAAGCCGCATGGGGTAGAACTTCCCAGCTGAGTGCTTCCAACGTCTCACGAACTGGTTTTTGCCGTATGTGATGGAGCATTGTCATGAAGAAAAATGACTTTGTGTTGCCTTTTTCGGTATTCGGGCCTTTTTTCAAGCAGCGAAACGGTTCAAATCGGTCAATTGTTGTTGGTAACATTTAGTATTAACCGTTTCCCTAGGTTTTAACAGCTCATAATAGACCACGCTTCTCTGGTCCCACCAAACACAGAGCATCGTCTTTCTGCCAAAGCGATTCGGTCTTGCGGTCGATGTGGATGGTGCACCTGGGTCTATCCATGATTTTTTGCTCTTGGGATTCTCAAAATAAATCCACTTTTCATCGTCTGTAACTATACGATGTAAAAACGACTTCCTTTTGTACCGAGCGACCAAAATGTCACACGTGTTTTTGCGCTTTTCCATTTGCATGTCGTTCAACTCATGTGGTATCCATCTACCGGCTTCTGAATCTTTCCCAGCTCTCGTAGCCGACTGAAAACAGCTTGTTGACTAACGCCCAATTGCTCGGCGAGTTGTTTTTGTGTTTGCGATTCATCTTCGTCCAACAATGCTTGCAGTTCCACATCTTCGTATTTTTTTGGCGGTTTTCCATGTTCCTTGTCTGCAACATCGAAGTCACCAGTTATGAAACGCCGAAACCATCGTTCACACGTATCTTGCGATGGAGCATGTTCACCATAAGCTTCGTATGATTCAACAGCAGTTTTCTTCAAATGAAAACAAAAAATTAATGCGCGCGAATGCTCTTTGTTCGGTATAAATTTCTACATATTGAACACAACGACACAACACTATGCACACACTTTTCCAATTTATCACTTGTGCGCGTCTGACACTTGTTGATGACACAACAAAATGGCGCAGTGTCAAATCTTTTTAGCACAAACTGCATTGGTGCACCATATTTACAATATGTTCCATACCTCAATTAAATATCATGAAAAATTTTTATAAAAATCTGTTAACCTATTTACTTTTTCCTAAAATCGAACTAGAGGTTGAGCGGTTAGGTTTTTTGTATTTTTTAAATTTTGTAATAAACCGATAGCTAAGCCTGTTGCACTGTTAGATTATTTAACGTAGACTTTTTTTTGTAGCCTAGCAATTCCTGTATTTTTTGTGTGATTTTAATAATTTATTGAAAAAATGATAGTTAAAAACAAAGAGAACCCTTATTAGAATAAAATAATAAATAATATTGTAGCGTTTTTGTCGCTTCGGCGCACAAGGCATTGGTTATCTGTCGGGCGGTAGATTTTCAGACAAGTTATCCAACGGTCAAATCTTGAGCGTCACTCTTGGAATTTACATGGTAAAGGGCCCATCGGAGCCTCGGTAACCTATTACAATGGAAAAAAAAAAAACGGTTACCCGGGGATCAATGCGCATGGCAGCTACTAGCTGTTGGTGGTCTATCCCTATACTTATGGGTAAGCCCTGAAAATCAGAAGAGACGTGGAAAAAAAATTAAACAAACTCAACAAACCACTTCAACAAAGTTATTTGGACACGAGAAAACAGAAACAAGGTTTAATCTATAGTTATTTTCTACCAGAATAAACCGCATTTGTTTCATTAATATGCAATAAAGAGTTCCACTTATATATTTTGCACACTTTCGTTTATAACGAGCACTCGTTTTATAAAAAACACATCTTATCAGCCTTATTCACTAATTCAAAATATATTGATTATTCAAAAAGATTGAAAAATATTAGTGACCTTGTTTCACATGGTTGGTGGCTCTTTCGGGTGGTTGATTTGCTTCGGCTGGGTGATCGGTCGGTGCTCAAATGCTACTGCGTGAACAGGCTTACGAATCGCTATTTTATATTCACTGCGCAGCCTGCCAGATGCGTGATTCGAGCCATTCGACGCGTCCTAGCAGTACCAGGGTATCATAAGCAGCGATTCGACGCGATGTCAGGATATAGGAACGATAGGGGACCTAGGCACGGATGAGAAATTAAAAAAGCGAGTTTTCCGCGCGGAAAAATATTGATTGGAAAGATTGAATCCTGAAAGTTCATAGTTGTATATTTAAGCAAGAATGGGTTCTTTCTCATATCCAATACGGAAGATTCAACACATATATTGCCTAAAAAAAATTAGGTATCATAGTTACAATATATTTAATTTAAGGCGTAAAGTTATAATATTTGTCATATTTTTAGTGAGAAAGTCAAATTTATCAGTTAATATTTATTGGAAGAGGAAAATATCAATGATATCACCGATTTTTTGTTGTTTTGATATTCCAAGTCTAGATCGGATTAGTAAGAGGATACAGATTTTCGACATTTAAATATTAAGGTCTCGATATATTTGTTATGTTGGTTTTGTCAATTAATGTCATTACGTTAATACTATTACGATATAAAAAACAATTTAAATTCAACAGATAACATATTATAAACATCAGCAGATTGTATCTTTAAAGACCCTACTTAAGGATTTTTAGTGTTCCGTACAGAACACTTATAAGATCACTTCAGTGTCCGTCTGTCTGTCTGTCTGTCCGTCTGCCTCTCTGTCTGTCACACCCGATTGTCTCCGAAACTATTTGACATAGAAAGTTGAAATTTGGCACCAATATATGAATTGATCAGAGCCGTGTAGTTTTGAGAGTTAAATTTTGACTTAAGGGGTCAGTTTTGGGGGGTGATATCGGAAGTAAAATTTTTTTTTATCAAGTCATCGAGTGGGGTGTCAAATGAAAGCTGGTAAAAAGATGAATTCAAAAATATATATAATGTAATACTTGCGCACAATTCTCTGTATTATTTTTCAAAAAGTACGAAAAATCGCTGTCCCCTCACCTTATCTCTAAAAGTACTGATCAAAAAATTTTGAAAACATTCTGGAATATTCTCTACAGGATATAAATTGAACGAAAATTATTACGAGTGTATTTCCTTTAATAATTTATCTGGTATATAAAAAAAAACAAAATATCAGGGTCATTACTTTTCACTAAAGATCGGACAAAAAGTTTGTTGAAAACTCATTTGGGATATATTTTGTGAAGCTACTGAAGCAATCAATGTACGGAACACTAATTGCGCAAGTCCAACTTGCACTTGACTGGTTATTATTGTTTATATTCTCATATTTCCTTTTCTGACAAACTTCTTTTTGACGTTTTTGAAACTCATAGCATATTTAAGTGTATTTTATCATAATTGAAGTTAAAAGGTGACAATATTATAAAAATATTATTCCGAAGGTTACAATTTTATAAATTTTTTCTTCAGTTAGCTAATGCTCTACTGATAGTCACAACTTTTTGTCCTATGTTATACATTTATTTACCAGAAAAACCTAATACACAATTTCGTTATATATGACTCATTTATTTTATGGAGTTGATTCCACATTGTAATTAACTTTGTGATTAGTTTCAGAATCAACTGTAGTTTTTAATACAATAATAAATATTTTCATTATTTTTAATAACCACAATGGATTGATGCTGATAAATTATATTTTAGGAGAAAAAGGTTTATAAAATTTATTTACGCCAAATTGTAGCCTAATGTTAAATTTCCCCTTTTTTAAAAATCTCCTTATTTATTTAATATTAACTAGGTTCTTCACCAATCAATTTTTTTTAATGTTTCTTATTGGAAAATTTTAAATAATATAATTTAATGTTTTTTTTATATATATTGTAGAATGTGTCGATACAGTATGCGAGTGTCGAGTTGCAGAGTCGCCCTACAAATATCAGGAAATAAGACATATCGAGGACCACGTTTATGAAATTAAATTTAATAAGACTGATAGTAATGTAGATCACAGCTTAGAAGATGTGTTTCATAGAGTTATATAGTAAGTAATATTAAAAATATTTTTCTAATATCCATAGAAAAAATCGGTAATACTTGCAAACATTTAATTTTAAAATAAGTAGTGAATTGGACTTTCTTAAGGAACGAGAAAGTAAATTTCTATACTGCAAATAAAACATACAACAAATCCCTTGAAACAATATTGGTCAAAAATAGTAAGTTTCATCCCTAATTTAAGTATTATCGTTTCGTTCGAGACAGACAGGCCGATTGGCCGGCTCTCGGATAAACAGATCAACGGAAATAGGAAAAAAATATGTTTCTGTCTCTAAGAACACTAAAACGTAAATAGAAGCCAAAATCGCAGAGGGTAATTTTTAGTGTTCCGTACGGAACACTTACAAGATCACTTCGGTGTCTGTCTGTCTGTCCGTCTGTCACACCCGATTTTCTCCGAAACTATTTGTCATAGAAAGTTGAAATTTGGTAGTAATATAGAAATTGATGGCCTCATCAGAGCCATGTAGTTTTGAAAGCTAAATTTTGACTTAAGGGGTTAGTTTTGGGGGGGTGAAATCGGAAGTGAAAAAAAAATTTTTTTTTACTAGGTAATCGAGTGTGGTGTCAAATGAAAGCTTGTAAAAACACGAGTAAAAAATATACATATAATGTAATACTTGCGCGCACTTTTCTTTGTATTATTTTTAAAAAATCGCGAAAAATCGCTGTCCACCCGCCTTATCTCGGAAAGTACTTATCAAAAAAATTTTGAAAAAAAAATTCTGGAATATTCTCCACGGGGTGTAGATTGAACGAAAATTATCACGAGTGCATTACCTGTAATAATTTATCGGGTATATAGAAAAAACAGAAATTTCAAAGTCATCAATTTTCAATAAAGATTAAAAATAAACTTTGTTGAAAACTTATTTGGGGTGTATTTTGTGAAGTCACTGATCATTTTATATCACTGTAACGTAATTTTTGACTTAAGGGATTCGTTTTGAGGGGTGAAATCGGAAGTGAAAAAAAAATTTTTTTACTAGGTCATCGAGTGTGGTGTCAAATGAAAGCTTGTGAAAACACGAGTAAAAAATATATATATAATGTAATACTTGCGCACACTTTTCTTCGTATTACTTTTAAAAAATCGTGAAAAATCGCTGTCCCCTACCTTATCTCGAAAAGTACTGATCAAAAGATTTTGAAAAAATTCTGGAATATTCTCCACGGGGTATAGATTGAACGAAAATTATCATTACCTTTAATAATTTATCTGGTATATAAAAAAAACAAAATTTCAAGATCACCAGTTTTCAATAAAGATTGGAAACAAACTTTGTTGAAAACTGATTTGGGGTGTGTTTTGTGAAGTCACTGATCATTTTATACCACCCTAACAAAAATTTTTATTTTAAAAACAATCAACGTACGGAACACTAATTGTGCAAGTTCAACTTGCACTTGACCGGTTATTTTCTTTAGCAGGGAGTCAAAAGAATAATTTACTCATTGTGCCACAAGTTTCGGCGAACTGTTTGTATTTCTGAAACTTATTCTATAATTAATTTAACAGATTTTAGGTTGCTCTGTAATCAGACCTCATCCCTACTACATTACTAGCAAGAGCACTGAAACACAAGTCTATTATGATATATGCCACTCTTCTAATCCCCTACCACATTCCTTCAACCACTTACATTTTTCACTTTAAATAATTAACTCAACTAAAAATTCCTCTAATACTATTGAAACCATACAAGATTTGACTATTCTCTTTTACCTCTTCCTCTATAACAATTGAACGTAATAAAAAGATAACTTAAGATTTCTCGACTCCACAAACCCCGAAAGGGACCCATAACACCATATATATTAAATATATATATATATAATATATATATATATATATATATATAATTATATATATATATATATATATATACATATATATATATATATATATATATATATATATATATATATATATATATATATATATATATATATATATATATATATATACATATACATATATATATATATATATATATATATATATATATATATATATATATATATATATATATATATATAATGATTCCACAGCATTTATTAATCAGTGTATTAAAAAAATGTTATGTACGAAGCTGGTTTGAAAAGTCCGTGCAAAGTCCGAGAGATGGCACCACCGGCGCGTATCGAGGTCATGTTTAGTTAGTAGCATCTCTTGAATGAACGCACACCAAGTTTCAGCCATATTGGTCTATTTCTTTGTGTTTGGCATTCGTGTGAATCAAGGAAGTCGAGTGATTTTCAAGAAATGGACGAAAAAGAATTTCGTGTGGTGATTAAACATTACTTTATGAAAGGCAAAACGCCTCAGGAGACTAAAGAGAAGCTTGATAAACATTACGGTGACTCTGCACCTTCGATTAGAACAGTTTATAAGTGGTTTCAAAATTTTCGGACTGGCCATATGGGCACAAGTGACGCTGAACGTTCTGGACGGCCTGTGGAGGTTACGACTCCAGAAATCATTGATCAAATCCATGATATGGTGATGGATGACAGAAGAGTTAAGGTGCGTGAGATTGCTAGTGCTGTGGGCATCTCCACTGAACGGGTACATAATATTTTGCATAAACATTTGGACATGAGAAAACTATCCGCAAGATGGGTGCCCCGATTGCTCACGCTTGACCAAAAACGAAATCGTGTGAAGTGTTGCAAGGATGGTTTGCAGCTGTTCCAGAAGAATCCGGAGGACTTTAAGCGTCGTTTCATCACTGTGGATGAAACATGGATACATTACTATATTCCTGAGACCAAACAACAATCTAAACAATGGGTTACCAAGGGGGAATCTGCACCAAAAAAAGGCGAGGACCGTTCCTTCGGACGGAAAGGTTATGGCGACTGTCTTTTGGGATTCGCAAGGGATAATCCTCATCGACTATCTGGAAAAGGGTAAAACTATTACAGGTGAATATTATTCATCGTTATTGGACCGTTTGAAAACCGAGCTGCAAGAAAAATGTCCGCGATTGGCCCACAAGAAAGTCCTTTTCCATCACGACAACGCACCAGCACACACCTCAGCAGTTGTGATCGCAAAATTAATGCAAATAGGATTCCAACTCGTTTCACATCCCCCCTATTCTCCAGACTTGGCTCCCTCGGAATACTATTTGTTCCTCAATTTAAAGAAATGGCTGGCGGGACAAAGATTTTATTCAAACGAGGAGGTGATTGCAAACACTAATGGATATTTTGCAGACTTGGACAAATCCTATTATTCGGAAGGGATCAACAAACTAGAACATCGTTGGACGAAGTGTATAAGCCTAAAAGGAGACTATGTCGAAAAATAAAAAAGGTTTACCCCAAACACATAAGTAGTTTTTATTTTTGCACGGACTTTTTTTAAACCAGCCTCGTACAGGGTGTTATACGGCGCACATGCTGACGTTGATAATAAAATGTTTTGAACTGTCAGTTCGAAGAAATTACGCCATCTTGATTTTTTTGAAGGAAAGCGTTGTATATTATTTTACTTTTGAGCCCTACTAAAAATTATAGATATTATTTTTCTAACATACATACAATTGAGCTGTTTTGGAATTATTGATATTTGAAATTAAGATCAAATTAAAAAAAAAATTTAAGCCCGCTTGTGTCAAATGATTTACTGACGAAAACGTTTATGGCTGCGTTTTGTGAAACTGCAATTTGAGCGTAATATCATAATGGTACATTTAACAGAAACAGAGAATCACTTTGTTAATGATGGTTGGTTACGGGGACCGTAGGAGAACACAACCCAATCCGTAGTTAGCAAAACATTTAAAACGATTTAGACAACTAGGTCATGTTAAGGATCGTTTTAAATCTGAACCTCCAAAAGTTAAAACAAGCGATGATAAAAAGTTAGATGTTTTATTGGAAATTACAGAAAATCCCCATACAGCCACTCGTCAGCTTTACCTAGACCACAACATAAGTAAAGATACCTTAAGTCGTATACTGAATGAAGAAAAATTGCATCCATACAAACTCATTCTACTGCAAGAATTATCTGAAGATGACTACGATAGACGCGTTGAATTTTGCGACGTCATGATGGAACGAATTAATAATGATCTTAACCTAATTCATAATATTGTTTTTTCTGACGAGGCCATATTTAGTCTTAACGGAACTTAACAGGCGTAACATTTAATTAGTAACTTCAAACGAAATTTTATTTATCACACATTCGTAGTACCTTGGAAATATTGAAGGAAATGATAGAAACTTGCTAGACACAACTTTATTTTAAAAACTTGTGTTGACCCATTAAATACTAATAGCCGGTGTTTTTAACCATTAGATGAATTTTAAAAAAATGCCCTAAGTTTATACTGCGCATGCTTGAGATAACGATAAAGACAAAGGCATGTGAAAAATAAGCGTTGCAAAATCTCTCTATTGCAGGAAACAATTAAACTAAACCGAAAAATACGATAGACTATAACACATTACTTTAATTTTGTTAAATTTTTAATAAAAATAGTTAAATATCACGTAACCTTTTTCATTTAAGTCAACAGATGCAGGCTACAACATATCAACCACAGAGCTTTAATGTAGGGCTGTAAACAAAAGGGCCGTTATTGGAAACTACCTACGATTGTAAAATAAATTAACGCTAATAACAACAAAATTTTAGTTATTAATCTGAATGTTATTATTCTGTTGCAATTGGAAATTCCATAACGAAACAGTAGATTTATCTCAGAAAAAAACCACATCAAAGTGGTAAATGTGATTTATGAACACTGATCACCATAAGATTTCGGTTATTAAAAGGAATGTTATTATTCTATTGCAATTGACAATTTCATGACGTAACAGTAGATTAATGTCAGAAAAACTACATAAAGTAATAAATATGATTAAGATGACAAATTATCCTATGCGAAAAAAAATATTTCCGGAATATAATTTCTATCAATATCTTCTACCATATGCTCTGCCTAATTGAGGTTAATCTCTCTTATCTTTACTGTATGCATGTGATTGTTAAATAAACGTTGCTGTGGGGATTTTTATTTGTTTATAATGTTATTAATTACAACGTAGGATTTGTTTTGAAAAAGATTTCGGTACTGAATTTCCGGTTCGGTATCCAAACACAAAACTAAAAAATTTGAGTATAACATAAAATAAAACCAGTTAAGTGCAAGTTGGACTTGCACAATTAGTGTTCCGTACGGTGATTACTTTTAAAATAAAAATTTTTGTTACGGAGGTATAAAATGATCGACTACTTCATAACACACCCCAAATTTTTTCTATCTTTACTGAAAAATGATGACCCTGAAATTTTTTTTTTATATACCAGATAAATTATTAAAGGTAATGGACTCGTGATAATTTTCGTTCAATCTACACCCTGTGCAGAATATTCTAAAAATTTTTCAAAATTTTTTGATCAGTACTTTTCGAGATAAGAGAAAGAAAAATGTGTGCAAGTATTACGTTATATATATTTTTGAACTCGTGTTTTTACAAGCTTTCATTTGACACCCCACTCGATGACCTGGTAATTTTTTTTTCACTTCCGATTTCACCCTCCAAAACTAACCTCTTAACTAAAAACGTAACTTTCAAAACTACACGACTCTGATAAGGCCATCAATTCCTATATTAGTATCAAAGAGTCTAGACGGATTATGTACTAAAATCGGCCTTTAAAACAAATGTAATGGAAGTATATACATCTTGTAGGCATTATTGAGAGAAGCCTATCCCGAAATTTTTGGACCTCCAACTCACTCCTCTCAGCCATAACCTCAAAAATAGCGTTTTTTTTAATTTGTCTCGTACTCTTACAGCTTTTGGCCATTTGACTCGAAATTTGAGGAGGTAATAGGTAGTAATTAGTACTCTAACCTGATTTTTTTTTTATTTTTGGCTAGAAATTCAAAAAAAAAAAAAAAAAAATTTTGGTGGAAAAATTAAAAATTTCGAACCAAATGAAAAATGATGAAAAATCCATATATATCGAAATGTATATACCGTGTAGGTACGAAACTCACACAATATATGCAGATATATATCACAAACATGCCTGTCAAATTTCAGAACGATCGGAGTACGGGCCGCAAAATTATGCTTCAAATACCGAACCAATTAATTCTATCACGTTTGTCTTTTTGTCAGCTTCAATTGGTATGAAAACTGAAATTTAAAGATTTTTTACAGTAACAAATACATAAAATCGACATTTCCCCCATATATACTCAATATAAAATAGATTAAATAAATAAATATACCTAATTATATAATAATAACTTTTTTCCATTTTTTTAAGCATATATTTATGTGTGCAAGTGCGTATGTGTGGACTTCATTATTGGAAAAACAAAATTTTAATAAGAAAAACAATGATCGAATAATTAGATTCGTCATACCAATTCAAAACATTTATTAAAATTAACTCTGATTTACGGAAAGTAAGAAATTCCTTTCGAGAGAGTTTTTAGTGTTCAGTATGGAACACTTATAAGATCACTTCGGTATCGGTCCATCCGTCTATCCGTCTGTCCCTCTGTGTGTCTGCCACACCCGATTTTTTCCGAAACTATTTGGCATAGAAAGTTAAAATTTGGGACTAATACAGGAATTGATGGCCTCATCAGAGCCGTGTAGTTTTGACAGTTAAATTTTGACTTAAGGGATTAGTTTTAGGGGGTGAAATCGGAAGTGAAAAAAAATTACTAGGTCGTCGAGTGGGGTGTCAAATAAAAGCTTGTAAAACACGAGTTCAAAAATATATATAATGTAATACTTGCGCACACTTTTCTTCGTATTATTTTTAAAAAATCGCGAAAAATCTCTTTCCCCCCTTTTATCTCGAAAAGTACTGATTAAAAAATTTTGAAAAAACTCCGGAATAGTCTCCACAGGGTTTAGATTGAATAAAAATTATCACGAGTTCATTACCTTTAATAGTTTATCTGGTATATAAAAAAAAAACAAAAATTCCAAGGTCATCAGTTTTCAACAAAGATCGGAAGCAAACTTTGTTGAAAACTCATTTGGGGTGTGTTTTATAAAGTCACTGATCATTTTATACCTCCGTAACAAAAATTTTTATTTCAAAAGCAATCAAATCAATTTTAAAAGTTCAACTTGCTCTTGACCGGTTATTTTACTGTTAGTAAAGAAAATAAAGGTGGTTCGGTTTACACGAAGTCCACAAAACTACTATAAACTTTTATATTGATGTAGAAGAATTTGAAATACGCGCATAAACGTGAATTTTCAGCTGACGCTCGACTCCAGCGTCAACGCTCAGAAGCTGGACAGCATGGTAAAATAGTGAGCGTCAACAGAGCGTCAATGGCGTTTTTAAATATTTGTTAATTATTATCTGAATTATATCAAATTAATATATTGAAGGGACGAGCCGATGATTTTGTAAAAAGTTATAATTTATGTAATTAATAATAGGTTGAATCGTCGTGTTGAGCGTCATCCCGTCAGCTGAAGAGGCAGCTTAATATAACCTACTATATATATATATATATATATATATATATATATATATATATATATATATATATATATATATTGCTGCACTGCCTCGCCACTTTGTTTATTTTAGGTGCAGTATATCTACTCTACGTCTGCTTCCATAGTTTTGGATTTTACACATAGTTTATATTATAATGATTCATACTAACAGCAGACAGCACGTGTATAAGATAAGAAGGAATAAACATACATATAGAGTTACATAATTGTATATTTATATTAATTATTTAATAGTATTCAAGATAAGATTATAGTAACTTTCCATTTATGTGAATAGAAAAGCAAGTTTATATCAAAAACATCAATTGTTAGTTCTTATGTATATCCTCATTAGTATTGAGTTATATACATATATATTATATATATTACATATTATTATTATATTATATATTAAAATCTTCAAATTTCAGTTTTCATATCAACTGAAGCTGAGAAAATAACAAACTTGATAGAATCAAAAAGAATTATACTTAGCCAGCCGAAAAATGAGAGTTTTTAGGTTGGTTCGTTGATATTTTGAGCATAACTTTGCGGCCCGTACTCCGATCGTTCTGAAATTTGACAGGCATGTTTGTGACATATATCTGCACATATTTTGTTAGTTTCGTGCTTACAAGGTATGTACATTTCGATATATATGGATTTTTTCATCAAAATTTTTTTTTTTTTTTTTTTTTGAATTTTGCTCCACCCTTTCAACTTTCTATGTCAAATAGTTTTTAAGAAAATCGGGTGTGACAGACAGACAGACGAATAGGCACCGTAGTGTTGAGTACAGAACACTAAAAAATTCAGTTTTTGTATCAAAAGATATTTTGTTTTACAGAGAATTACACACTCACATAATTAAGGGTAATATTACACACCTAAGAAGTATTTGCCATAGTTACAATATAAAATATGAACTTTTGGTATTTATTAACTATTATTTTTCCTGCTAAAGGGAAGTAATGTATTCATGAAAAAATCACACAACGAAATTTTTGCACTTCTTCACTTGTCTTATCACGACAAACATATTTCCCCATTTCCGTCAATCTGTTGGTCTTTTAGCGCGATAACTTCCGAACTAAATGAGATATCGGTTTTAAATTAAGTACACTTATAGTACTTCAAGCATGGATAGAACCTATAGACTAGAGTAGGTGGGTAAAGTATATATACATGTATATATATATATATATATATATATATATATATATATATATATATATATATATATATATATATATATATATATATATATATATATATATATATATATATATATATATATATATATATATATATATATATATATATATATATATATATATATATATGGGTCATTCTTAATCAACCGCAACCCTCCCCCATTAGTCCATAAATTGAAGCAATTTATGGGGACACAATCTGCTCCAGATTAAAGTTTATGATATATAGTTTTGAATTTTGAGTAGCCTATTAAGAAATTGTGCTGATTTGGACACAATATCGACTCAAATCTGAAAATGGATTTCAAAAAAATATCAGAGAAACTAAAGTAAAAATGTAATTTCTTAATATAACCTAAAGTTTTCTCTGATAACCTTATTATATATATCTATATATATATATATATATATATATATATATATATATATATATATATATATATATATATATATATAGATATATAAAAAATATTTAATAAATACATACATATTGTAATTAAAATAATTACTCTTATTAACAATGGGCAGTTTTTTTTTACTCATGATGCTATTATATACTGAAAAAATCACAATTCCACAACTTAACTGTGTTTAAACTTATTTCTGTAAATTCAGACATCCAGAGTTCTACGAAATCAAAGTTCTTTATCTTTACGTATTTCTCCATAAAAAGCTTTGTTTGTATCTTTGCTAAATTCTGAATTATTGATCATCGATATCGGTAAAGCTAGCATAATCAATCAAAATAGAATACATCAAATTATTGGAAATAATGTAAAGAATTAGTGTTCTAAATGGACTAACATTAAAATAGCACCGCTACTTATTTAGCAATCATTTTTAACATTTATAGAAATCTTAACCTGCGTCTAAATTGACAATATGGATTCTTTTTCTAATTATTTATACACCTCTTGGGACGGATTTGCTAATTATATAGTTTCGCCTAATATTCATTTAGTTAAAACTCATGCCCGAAATTTCTTTTGTATTTCTTTACTACTTCTGGACAAAAACGTTTCATTTTCCACCAACAAAATACTATTTCATTCTTTATATACAAAAATTGTTTCTTTACAAGATAGATATAATTATTATCCTAGATTTTTTGAGCATGTAAATATTGCTCTCCAAAAGTCATGAGCTCATATTTTCTCACTTTTATCTCTCTATTTCATCAATAAACATTCATATCAAGTTAGGAAAAAATGATCAGAATTTTATTTCTTGCACATTAGTAAGAGCTATTTCTTTTTTTCCCTAAGGGAAAATGTTTTTTGACCACAATTTTCCAGTATATTCCCTAAAATAGGTTTTGTTAGTATTACGTCATAAAAAAGTAAATTACAGTCCTAAATTCAAAATATTAACCTTCAGTAACTTTTAATGATTCTGTGTGTTTTAACTTAATTAGTATTCTAGGTTTGCAAAAGACATGATTGCCAGTTTATTAAGCTTTCAATAATATTATTTTTCAGTGTGAAAACAACCTTGACTGAACGAAAACAGCTCCAAATTATATTTTTGTAAAAATGTGGAAATATCAAGGGAATTTTTCAAGAACCATTGTAAATACTATTTTTTATCTTAAATACATATTAACAAAACTGGAATGCTTTTCCAGATAGTTTGCTGATTATGTTATCTCCTTTAAAATATTTGGGCTGCGTGTTGCAGGGAAATCCCTAAAAGGCTACACTAGTGGCACGTGCCCAAAGAAAGCGATGAACAGTGGTCTTAACTAGCTACAAATTGATGATAGAAGACACAGTCCTGAGCAATTCATTTTAAAGATATTGAAGTTTTCCATATAAAAAAAATCTTCAAAAAGTGGGTACGAGGAGTGGCAAGCTCAACCTCAGAAGGATGGGATATGTTAACAGCAGGCACTACTCTGGAAGAAATCAAATTACATCCTTCGAACACTTTCCATGAAACTACGTATAGAATAACTTAAGTTCTAAGGATTTTAGGTTTCTTCAGGCTAATAAATAACAAATGCAATGCATGTTGGGGAGCAAAGCCCTAAGCTTGGCAGTAGTATTCCATCGTTGGTCGAATTTGAGCTTTACACAGGATTAAAAGTTGTTGCGGAGTATAAAGCTTTCTAGTCTATATAAATAAAAATTAAATGTTGTGGTAAGCGCATCACTTGAAAACGGCTGGACCGATTTGGCAAATTTTTTTTAAAAAACATTCGTAATAGTCCGAAAATTGGAAAAGTTGACCGGAAAATTGGAGAATTCGGGAAAAACTGAGAGTGCTTTTTTCTATGGGATTTTTCTATGAACTCAAGACCATAATTCACGATTCGAACGATGGATATGCGTAATTCTTTTTTTGTTTTGTTCGTTATGGTCCTGGAAAATTTGGGACGATTACAAAGGAAAGTCAAAAAAATTCGGACAAACTGCAAAAATCATAATTTTTGTATGTACTCTCGATCATAACTGACGATAGGAACGACATATTTGGTTGATTCTTTTTTTGTTTTGTTCGTTATACTCCCGGGTTGGGATGTATTCTATTGAAAAATGTGGAAAAATGCATTCCATCTTAAATTAAAATAAAACTACATTTCTTTTTACTTTTGTGTTGTTTCGCGATCTGTCCAACAAGTGTAGTTATTTTATTTTTATTTCAATTCATTTCACTATGTGCACAAATGTCGTTTAACAGCTGATTGTCAAATTGTAAATCAAGCCAATCGGTTACAAAGCTTGTAAAAACACAAGTTCAAAAATATATATAATGTAACTCTTGCGCACACTTTTCTTTGTATTACTTTTAAAACATCGCGAATAATCGCTGCCCCCCCCTTATGTCGAGAAGTATTGATCAAAAATTTTTGAAAAAATTCTGGAATATTCTCCTCGGGGTGTAGATTGAACGAAAATTATCACGAGTGCATTACGTTTAATCATTTACATAAAAAAAAATCAAGGTAATCAGTTTTCAGTAAAGATCTGAAACAAACTTTGTTGAAAACTCATTTGGGATGTGTTTTGTGGAGTCATTGATCATTTTATACCTCCATAACAAAAATTTTTATTTTATAAGCATTCAACGTACGGAACACTAATTGCACAATTTCAACTTTTACTTGACAGGTTACTTTTATTTGTGTTTGGCCATATGTTTTGATTGTTTTGTTTATTTTCATGCAGGAATTCGACGCGCCGCCTTTGCATGATGTACTATCAGCGTTTGGCGCTCGTAAATTTTTATTTGGCCGTGTCCTAATTCGTCCATTGTGGATATGTCACGATACTCTTATAAAGCATCGATATAAATTGGTATTTTGTAATAAAGAGGCTTGTGTTTAGGGTTATTTTGTTCTCGTGTTTGTGTTATTAAAATTTGTCTCCTGTCTCTTCAATGTGTTGTCTTATTGTTCTTATATTTGTCATGTTGTTTAGGTCGTCAATTCTTGTGTATCGTCTTGCGGATAAAGCACATCGTAGCATTTTGTGCTGCATCCGCTGCAGTCTAGCCGTTTGTGTGTCTGTTATGCCACACCAGACTAGTGCAGCATATATTAACGTCGGTTTTGTGATTTATTTATATATCAATTTATTTCTTGACTCTATATGAGAGCCTGGTGCAATTAGTGAATATAAATTTTCAACAAAGTTGCAACTTTGTTAGTCCAAGGTTAGGAAGTGAAATTTATTGTTGTATAATTATTACAGAATTAGGCAATATTAACCATGGTGATGTTCAGTCATTGATTCCTTAAAACACTAAAAATCACAGTAATGGCATTTTTATTATTTAGACTAAGCCCAACTTAACGAGGTGAAGACTGCTGGGATTAATAACAAAGTTTGCGATAAATGAGATTAAGATGCCGATGGTGATTATATCAGAAGACCAAGAGTACCGACAAGAGCTACTATTTAGATTCGAACCAACTGCAAGGCGGTACAATATGATCAGCCAAAAAGATGAAAATTTGCACTTTACGAGAGAAATGCAAAACAAGAGTCAATACAACCAGCAGTAGACCCCTAAAGGAGAAGGTGCAAACATAAAAAATAGGGAATTAAGAAACACGTATGTGTCCCGGATATCGTGCGATAGTCCAAAACCCGAAAAACATTGAAAGACCATGTTTACAAAATGGTTGTAATACTTCTTCTTCTTTTTAGTGTGCTTTATCTTCTAAGGACATTGGCGATCACATATGCCAATATGATTTTATCTATTGCCACTCTAAATAGTTCAGTAGACGTCATGTTTGTCCACTGTTTTAAGTTTTTCAGCCAGGAGTTGCGGCACCTTCCTGGTTCTCGCCTACCGATTATTTTTCTTTCAATTATAAGTTGTAGAAGCTCATATTTTTGGCTTCTCATAATATGGCCACAGTAAGTGCTTTTTCTTTCTTTAACAGCCGGAATCAACTCTCGTTCCTTTCCCATCCGATCAAGCATTTCCACATTTGTTGTATGCGCTGTCCAAGGACCACGCAGCATTCGGCGATAGCACCACATGTCGAATGACTCCATTCCTTGTTGTGTTGTCTCTTTGATTGTTGCTGTTTCTATACCGTATAACATGACCGATAATACATAGCATCTTAGCACTCTTGTTCTGGTTTTTTAATTTAGTTGGCAGAGTATGCTGTCCATTTTGTTAAAGTAGCTTCATGCCTTTTCAATTCTTGAGCGTATTTCAATAGAATGGTCTCAATCTTTACTCATTACGCTTCCCAAGTATCTTATTTTTGTTACCCTTTCAAGTTTTTGTTGGTGTACTTTAATATTTATGTTTGTATTAGGATTCTTACTGACCACCATTGTTTTTGTTTTGTTCATACTCAGTCTTATTCCATTTTCCTCACATGCATCAACAATTCCATTCATGAGTCTTTGTAGGCCTTCTTCACTGTCCGCTAGAAGGACAGTATCATCAGCGTAACGGAGGTTATTTACACACACACACCATTAATTATAATTCCATCTTTTTTATCAGAAAGTGCTTTATTGAAGATTTGGTTCGAATAGACATTAAATAACAGGGGTGACAAACCACAACCCTGACGTATGCCTTCCTTTACTTTTATTTCTTTGAACATGCCATTCTCAACTGTTATTGTGTGGTTTCAATATAAACTTGATATTATTTGTAAGTCTTTGTCATCAATGTTACACGCTTGTAGCATTTCCACCATTTTCTCATGATTTACCATGTCAAAGGCTTTTTGGAAATCTATGAAGCATAAATAAACATCAGAGTTGACATCCCTACATCTTTCAGTCAGAACGCGTATGGAGAATAATGCGTCCCTCGTTCCTTGTCCGTTTGTAAAGCCGAACTATATTAATAATAATATATTCTTTACTTAGCTCTTGGCTAGTTGATAACAAACAAACAATATACAAACTTATATGCTAAGTGTTAAGTACTTAAATATAAAAACAATCTTTTTTTGAAAATACTTAAAGTAGGAGCATTTTTTACATTATTCGGCAAATCGTTATAATAACGCAAGCCGTCTTAAAAAAGTGTTTTTTTGCAACCACGCTATACTAATTCTATATTATAGTGATGACTATTTCTAATGTTATAACTATGGTAGTTACATCTTGTATTTAAAAATAATGATGAGATAATCTGGCAGCAGATCATTCTCAATCTTAATATTAAAATCTGATAGCTCTCCTGATAAAATGACGAATGTCAAGCCAATTTAACCAATCTAACATATATATAATGGGTGTGTACCTATCACAGTTCAAGAGAATTCGCATTATTTTATTTTTTAATAGTCGCAATCTTAGCACATCCTCCCCAGTACATGCAATCAACAATGAACAGACATAGGAGAAATGCGGCAATATAATAGTGTTATACACCAGCTGTTTGGCCCATGGAGATAGGCACCCTAACACACGTCTAAAAAAACCTATTTTCTTCCCTAATTTATTACACATATAATCTACATGATTACTAAGACATAAGTGTCGATCTAAGACTACCTCTGAGTATTTAATTTCATTAACAATAATATCGTCATTTATAACTAGAACGAAATTTAAATCAAAATATCTCTTGACAATGAATTCTAGAACCAATCACCATAGTCTTGGTTTTCGAACTATACAGCTTTAATCTATTTTCACATAGCCACTCTCATAGAATTCTTAACGCACGGTTCATAATAGCTGTTACCTGTTCACTTTGGAAGTAGAAGAAGAAAAAACCTCCCTGTCCTTGATGTGCTCATAACTCGAAAAACAGCGGCCAACTTCAACGCTCAGTCTACCGGAAGCCAACCCACACCAACAGATATTTAACGGTCGGTAGCCAACACCCTCGTATCGAGATCATAACGATCACCGAACCAGATACAAGACACCAAGAAATTACACAAATCACGAGTGCTCTGAAGCAAAACGGATATAAAAATTAGTCCATACAGAAGGCTCTTCCAGCCACAAAGATCAGTGTGTCATCTGTAAACAAACTGACAAAAGAGCCGGACAGTCTTACATGCACGTCATTAACATAAATGATGAACAAGAGTGGACCCAGCACACTCCCCTGTGTGATGGGTCCACTGGTACTGTGTTTGTCCAGTACGTTCATCTAGTTTCTTGTATACTCTTTGGTGGATTATTTTAAGGAATAGTTTCAAGATGTGGTTTATTAGACTTATATTCCGATATTCCTCGTACTCTTTAGGATTATTCTTTTTTGGCAATGGTATAAAAATTGATTGTGAAATGCTTAGAAATTACAAAAGTAAAAAAATCCTTTAGACCCGCTGAAATACTGCTCAACTGCTAGTATGAAAGCTGGACCTCCTCATCATGAGAATGAATTGATTTTGAGAAGCATTCTTTAAGAAAAATAATACGATGTTTTTACTGAAAAGAATACGAAGAGGAACCTGAAATTTGATCACCCTTAAGAATCAAAATTTTTAGTGGAATATAAATTATTTAATAAAAACCGTTTAAGATAATGTCACGATGCAATTAATAACACAAAAAAAGTTTATTACACAGTTTTCTATTATTCTCTAGTTGTTTGTTATCGTAATTTACTCTCGTAAGTGCTTATTTACACAGGTCAAAATTTATAGCACGAAAATGTTTTATCATAGAACCACGCCAATTTCTGTGTTATTTTAATTGAATCGGCATATTCCAAAATTGCAAACTGGGTTATTTTAGTAGTTTGAATTTACATTTGTTTGCTACTTTTTTTACTAACGAGCTTACTAGCTTATGATAATCATGAAATTATCGACGAGTGGGTGAAAATTACATTACAACAACAAGGCTGAGAGCGAGACGTTTGATTGTGTGGGTAGTTTCATGAAGTACTTAATTAACGGTTGTAAGTTTACTGAAGTCTAGAAAATGTAGTAAAAATATAATTTCTCTTTAGTTTCTATATGTTATAAAAATATTATGACTCAGTCTTATTAGTATCTAGATAACCAAAAAAAATATACACATTATATTCTATCGACTGTTTACTCGTACCCCTATGTTCATAAATTAAGTTTACTAATTAAGTAAAACCCACATTATTAATTTATTTAACCAAACCAAATTAATTCCTTTCAAGGTAGTTTCGTCCCACTGCAACACCCTTATGCCCACGTCTTACCTCTCTTCAAAACACTTATTATACTCAATTTTCGGTATTGCATTCATGGCGGCTAGCGAATTATTTTTTATAGCTCTATAGATTTTAAAGGGTGTCCACGAAGTGATAATTTTAGCTTAGGGAACAGGAAAAATCACACGGCGCTATATCTACTCAATACAGGGGTTGTGGAATGGTTATGGTTTCTTTTTTACTTAAAAAGTTAATAATAATTACTGCATTATTCAATGGAGCGTTATAGTAATACAAAATCCACAAATTTTTTTGTCACAGTTAGGTCCTTTGTTTACGAATTGATTGCGTAAATGACACACAACGCTTAAATAATACTCTGCATTAACTCTTTGTTTAGTTGGAAGGAACTCTTTGTGTACAACACCATGGTTTTGATCGATTTTGACATGTTTTATTCAATTTTAACTAACCTCTTGCACGATATGCATTGTCCAGGTCATAGGCAAATAGATCTGCGTATCGTTTCCAGTAACTATGCATTTCAAAGTGAAATCATGCAAAAAACTTATTTTGTGTAACGCTCTCAGCAAGACTATGATTTTTTAAGAAAATTCCATTACGTAGTTAGTTTTCAACTGCTTCCTAACCCTTTTAAAACCATTTGTATCAGCTAAAAGCTCTTGATCTTCCTAAATATTCATCTTCACTACACATTTCTAACATTTAACAGATCAATACAAGAAACTTTGTTTTTAGGGCCAAATTTATTGTTAACTCATTTTAAATATCATCAATAAGAAATTTGTACAAATTTAAAACACGCTTATATTCTAACTGAAAGCAAATATCATCACGATTTTCGCCAAATATTAGTAATAGTTCTATTAAACCTTAAAAATAAATATATTACTTTGTAAACATAGAAGTACATAATTCCATAAACTACGATGCACATCTTGTACTTGTGATGTTAACATAAATTATGTTTGAAGATTCAGTCGATGATAGAAGATTTCAAGTACGTGTTAACCACATTATGTTTTATATATATATATATATATATATATATATATATATATATATATATATATATATATATATATATATATGTATATATATATACAGAACTATCGAAACACTATCTAAAAATACCTACTTTGTCTTCAACAGTCAGATATACAAACAAATAGATGGAGCGCCCATGAGATCTTCCCTTTCACCAGTAATAGCCAACCTGTATATGATGTATTTTGAAACAGAGACCCTTAAAAACTCACCACTCAAACCCAAACTCTGGAGACGACATGTTGATGACATCTTTATAATTTGTCCTCATGGACGAAATGAATTAAACAACTTCCTAACCTATTTAAATAGAGTTCACCATCGGATACCCATAATAAAGCGTGGATTTCATGCGCCAAATCCGAGATACAGCTTGTCCGAATTTCTTGGAACCATCCCTGTATAAACCACTGAAATCTTAGATAGTAACCTAGTCTTTTTTATTTTCTTTTTAGCACTAACATGAATTCAAACAAGACAGTAACAACAGTTCATCCAGCAGATATTTCTTTTGACAATAATAATAATTCATTTACAGTACCATTTCATGACATCCATAGTGGAAATTCCTATAAAATTTATATTGGTCTAGTTAAGGACAATTGTGAATATGAATTTTCTGAGGCACTGTATGGTAAGTCGTTCATTTCATAATTATTAATTAATGATTTAATTAAAAGTGAAATTGTATATCATAACTTTAGTTAAATAAGATGAGTATATACACAATCTAAAAGAAAACACTCTAAACTATGTACGCTATTAAAATTTTGTAGGGAAGGGTAGAATTTAATTAATATAGTTATTATGGGCTTTTTTTTGAGGTTGAACCTCATGAAATATTAGAATGTTATTGGTTTGTCGTTTCCGGGAACTAATAGCCTTAGCTCATACAGAATATCTGATACATTTACCATATAACTTGAATGGATTCAACAGTTAATTCCTTGTTTAATTTCTACTTTTAAATCTGATATATTTAGATTTGGATTTCTTATTAAAACTTCGTTATTTTTTATGCAGCATGCCCTGTATTCAAAAAATATTTTAGCTCTCTACTGATGACATCAGTCTTAAAGCAGCTTACATCGCTTGTTAGTGATCTTGGAGCATGTTTAATTACTTTCTCACGAATAAATCCTTGTAAAACGTTACTGTCGAATTGCAGATTATGTTTGTATTAGAGAGAAATTTAATCACACTTTAATGAAAATTGATTGTTGAAAATATCTAAAAAGAAAAAAAAAGTTAGAAGAGTGTGTTATTATAGTAGAAGGATAATTAAAATAAATCCTGACGCAAATATGTTTTAGCATCTTTCTATTTATAAAATAACATCCATGAAAATATTAAGTTACCGTAGAATCACTGACAACGGACAAAGCTCATTTTTCAGCAGTTTAACCACTGTTCTCTTAGTCGTTAAATCTATCACGGCTAGTCGGTCGAGCTAGGATTGCCAAACAAGAGAACAGAATTTACGGGAATCCAAGTAGTTACGGGACAATTCGTTTTATCCTACCATCGTGTTCTGTAAATATTTGGATAAGTACCCAAAAATTCTGTTCTTTTGTTTGTCAATCCTAGCCCGACTGACCAGCCGTAATACAGCGAAACACGTCTCGGGGTGGATTTGACCAATAAAAGAACAGTGGATAAACTTCTGAAAAATGGGCTTCGTCCATTTTCAGTTATTTTACATTAATCACATATGCCTGAGGAGGATCCCTCAAAAAGTGCTGCCTGTTTTTAAGTGTTGACCGTGTCAACCACTTTGTCGACTTGAAAGCTGTTGTGCCAGCTTTCGATGGAGTATTAGGTATGCGTACAATTCGAAATCTTAACATTTTTTGACTAAACATAATTTAAAATGACTATAAAATGTAAAGAGGAAGAAATAGTCATATAACAGTTATTTTAAAATGGCATTTATAAACGTTCCTTGTTAGTTTTTTATTTTCTAATCCATCCATCTGTTTGGCAGCGTTACAACCCTAGGTGGGTCTTGACTGCGTTTACAATCTTCCATTCCGCACGATTCGTCATTTGCGGGTAATACTCAAAACCCGTGACAAGCATATCCGACTTTTTCTTGTCCCTTCATCGTAGGCTCGGTCTTCCCATCGGCATCGTCTCGACTGGGATCTTATTCCACACTAGCTTGGTGTATTTGTAGTCCGGCCGTCTTTCTATGTGTCCCAGCCATCTTAACCTTCGGGATTTGATTTCCTGTATCAAGTCCGTTAGTTCTGCATTTTTCCTACTTCTACATTGTTCTGACTGATTGTCTCGTACTGATCCTAATAATTTTGTCTCGCCATGGTCCAGCTTTCTGATCGGTATAGAACAATCGGTCCGGAAACCACAATTTTATACACTTTGATTTTTGATGAACTTGAATGATTTCGAGAACTGAACACCGATTTGAAGGCAAATAAAACTTCGTTCACACTCTGTATACGTCCTTTGTGTCCTCCTGTTATGCTGTTGTGGTTGTTCCCAGGTACTTGAAACTGTCCACTTGTACAAAGTAATAATCTCTCACCGCTATATTCTGGCCAAGTCTGGCTCTGTCAAGTTGTCTACAAACGCACATGTATTTGGTCTTCTTTTCATTTATATTTAATCTCATTCTATTGGCTTCCTTTTCAATTTTTATGAACATTTTCTTCACTCCCATTGCGTTTCTCTACATGATATCGATGTCATCTGCGTACGCCAGCTGCAGATGCAGTCCATTCCATAGCGCAGTATCTCTTATGACTTTTTTACGGGGATATTAAAACATATCGGGGACAACGCACCTCCCTGTCTTAAGCCGTTGTTAACTAAGAAATATTCAAAAAGTGTGAACCATATTCACGCTTGACTTTTTGACCCGCTAATATAGGTTTTTGTTAGATTAATTAATTTTCTAGGTATAGAAAACTCGGCTATTGTATCCTATAAGACTACCCGACTGATACTATCGTATGCCTGCTGGAAATCGATAAAGAGGTGATGCAGACTTCCATTGCACTCCCAACATTTCTCCAGCATAATTCGGATGGTGAATATTTGATCAATTGTGAACCTGTTTGGTCTAAATCCACTCTGGCATTCACTGATTATACTATCGGCATAAAGAGATAAACGCCCAAGGAGTACATTAACAAGGACTTGATATGTAGTGTTTATGAGAGATATCCCCTGTGGTTTCTACATACCATCTTAAAGCCTTTCTTGTGTAAGGGAAATATTATACTTTCCAAACATTCCTCTGGTACTTGTTCAAATTCCCATATTAGTTATTAGTTAGAATATTTGTTTGCGTAAGGTTTCACCTCCATATTTCAATATCTCTGATGGAATACCGTCCTTTCCTGCTGCCTTACCATTCTTCATTTTTTTAATAGCACCTTTTACTTTCTCTAAGTCAGGCACTTCAATCGGCCAGTCTGCAGACAGAAATACCCTCTCTTGTTTTTCCTCCAACTCTTGAACATTCAGCAGTTCGCCAAAATGTATCTTCTATCTATTTCTTTCAAGTTTCTTATATAAGTCTCTTGGCCTGTTGTTAGTATTAAGCTCTTCGATATCTTCCAGCTCTTTTCGTACTTGTTTTTTTTTTCTGAACAATTTTTTGGCTTCTCTTCGGGAATCATGGTTTTTACGTCTATTTTTTATCTATGACACTGTGTAGCATTATACGTTTTCGATATTCTCTTTATCGCACTCTTTGTTTGCATTCATTATCTAACCGTGTTTGTTGCTTTTTTCTAAGTTTCTGTCATTTCTAGGATCGCATCTGTCATTAGTATCCACCTTTCCGCTATTAAGGTGCTTGTAATTTGTTCTTTATTTCCAAGTTTCTTTCTGAGCTCCAACTCTATCCTTTGTGTCTCCCGATACTTTAGTCTGTCTACGTCGAGTTTCCTGATGGGGTCAAATTCTCTGTATTTCCACTTCGATATTCTCATTCTAACCTTTGCTTTTACCCAAATATGGTCGGTCTCTTCGTCCGCCCCTCTCATACTTCTAATGGCCAAAATGTTAGTGGCATGTCTCCCATCGTTCAATATCCAGGTCGGCTTGTGTATACGTTTATCCTCGAAAGTTGTGGACTTCACAATTATATTGTTTTTGGCCGCCAGTTCTACAGCCCATTGTCGTTAGATATCACATGTAGGCTGTGCTCTTCCATGGTTTGTTTTAGATTTTGCTCTCTACCTATTTGAGTATTGACTTCACAAAGGATCATTTCTTATGTAGGATATAATCTCAGAAATAAAAAGACGCGCTTTACAATATATTCAAGGGTATAAGTACAGTAAACCCAATACAGTAGTGAAACTTAGGGGTAACCGCACAGGAAAATCAGGTCTCAGTTTTCACTAGGTGACGTGGCAGTTCGCCATGTTAAAAAGGGGGCCAGCGGGAGATTTTAAATAGAAATAATGTTACTGTACAAAGTTTGAACATTCAAAATTATAGATATAGCAAAAAAACAAAAAGAATGGAGCGCTTTGTTAGAAAAGAGATGAATACATGTGAAAAAATTGACAGAAAGGCATTTTCAGAAAAAATGTTGCCTACAAAAGTTTTAACATTCTCTCCGGGAAATTGAAGAGGTATATCAGATTTTGGATCCAATACTTTGTTGGCACTCTATAAAGTCCAAAACTTGGTTGCTGTAAGCCAAATCTATGCTCTGTAACCAAACAAATCCCATAAGAGGGATAGCTTCTCAGAATTATTCAATTTATCGGAGTACGATTTCTTACACAATTAATGTTCTTTAACTAAACCTTTCAACATCTTTGGGGAAAAAGAAGAAACTCACTCCAGACGTACTTTTTGAATTATTTTTACAATAACCTCCTTTCCCCATGATTATATAAATTGTTTTTCAACCTTCTCGATTCTCTTCACTTATAAACGTTTTTAATTATCTTTTTATACAAACTTTTCCTTCCTTCTGTCTTTAAATTCTTATAAACTGCAGTCACATCAAGAAACGATCGACAATACATTTCATAAGACACATTCCGAGATCAAATGTAAACATTGAGCTGCCATTTTAAAAGAGAGGCTCGTCGACGCACGCGCCGTCAAAATGTCATGACCATCTTGGAGCTCACTTTCGCTATTGTATTAAGTTTACTGTGGTATAAGTTATGGCGGTGCTCTTAAAGCCGGATCGCGTACGACTACTACACATTGGCTTTCCTTTCCCAACAATTTCATTTGTTTTGTTAATTATTTTATAAACTATTTTCTTATGAGATATTTTCATTTGGTTGATAAATAAGCTTATTTTGCAGAAACGTCTTACAGTCTTAAATAAAGTTGATTGATTAAATGAAAAACATTTACTAAAATAATTTTAAGATTGTTTTGCAAGAAGTAAAACACTACTTAAATTTCCACTAAATTTTTATTTTTAACACCATGACATGTTTCGCTGTACGACAGCACAGGAAGTGATAGACAATTTGCCACATTTCAAAATTTTCTGAATAATATACATAAAAATATAAAATTCACTAGTGAAATTGAAATCAATAATAGC
Organism: Pachyrhynchus sulphureomaculatus; assembly: GCA_019049505.1. NCBI lineage: Eukaryota > Metazoa > Arthropoda > Insecta > Coleoptera > Curculionidae > Pachyrhynchus > Pachyrhynchus sulphureomaculatus. The sequence goes on from CM032456.1 coordinate 189,372,945, forward strand.
TTAAACTTCCTTAACTTAACAATAAAAAGACATAATAACAAACACATTTTTTCTATTTACCATAAACCGTCACATACTGACATAATTATCCATTATACCTCATGTCATCCACCAAGTCACAAACTTGCAGTTTTTCATAATATGATAAATATTCCTCTGAACCAACACGATTTTCAAAAAGAACTTAATATTATAAAACAATTAGCAGTAAATAATGACTATTCACCATCCATAATAGATACGAGGGTTGTGTAAGAAATAAGGTTCCCAACGCTGTAAACACGTCGCGCGAGATGCTAGGCGAAATCCGGCAACACCGCCGTGTGCGCTGATTCCCCCACTCTAGATCCCGCCTTGGTAGAACTCGCTGCGACGTTCAGTGCCGGCCTGACAGCCATCCGCGATGGAACCCCCGTTCGCCGTCACCGCCAGGTGCGAAGTTCGTGCGGTAATCCGATTTTTGCAGGCTAAAAAGTTACCACCGGTTGATATTCATAGGCAGTTGTGTGAAGTTTATGGGGAAGCTTGTATCAGCGTTCAACACGTCCGCAAATGGTGTAGGGAGTTCTCCGAAGGACGCACAGACATCCACGATGAGCAAAGAAGCGGAAGGCCATCGATCTCCGACGAAGTTGTGTCGAAGATTGAGCGAATTCTGCTCGAGGATAGGAGGATAACGATTCGGGAACTGGCTGCCCGGGTTCCTGAGGTTTGTGAAAAAACAATCCACACGATTTTGACTGAAAGCTTACGTTATCACTAGGTGTGTGCGCGGTGGATCCCGCACATGCTTTCAGAAACCCACAAAGCCGATCGCGTCAAGTGTGCCCAGGAGTTTCTTCGAGAATGCGCCGAGAATACCGTAGATTTCTTAGACTCCATTGTTACCGGGGATGAAACGTGGTGTCATTACGTCACCCCGAAAACAAAACAACAATGGCGCCATACCGGATCGCCTAAACCGAAGAAGTTCAAGCAGACGCTGTCCGCAGGGAAAGTGATGGTTACGGTCTTTTGGGACCGTAAGGGTGTCCTGCTTGTTGAGTTTATGCCTCGAGGAATCACAATACTCGTAAATTCTCAGAAGAGCCATCCAAAATCGCCGGAGAGGAAGACTGACAAAAGGCGTTAGACTGCACCACGAGAATGCGCGCCCGCACGTCTCTCGCCAAACCAAGGATTTAATCGACAATTTTGGCTGGGATCTCGTTGAACATGCTCCCTACAGCCCTGATCTTGCACCGAGTGACTTCCACTTGTTTCCAAAATTAAAGCTACACTTGGGTGGACAACGTTTCGAGACTGATGAAGAAGTGCAGGAAGCGGTCACCAAATTCCTCCACGGACTGGCGGCGGACTTCTTTGAAGCGGGATTCCAAAAGTGGATTAGTCGTTAACAAAAATGCGTGGAAAAATCTGGAGATTATGTTGAAAAATAGCTAAGAAATTAAGCTTTCCAATGATGTATTTTTCAGTTCAAATAAAAAATGCCTTACACCTGAAAAAAATGTGGGAACCTTATTTTTTACACAACCAATAGTACAGTTTTTCCGAGTAATATTTAAAAACGTAAAGTCAATACTATGGTAGATGCAGCACTAAATTAAATAGATTTTTGAGAAAATTAAATATTAACACAGCATTTAAAACATCCAACACACTTGGCAAATTTATAAAAAATAACAAAACTAAAACAGATATAGACAATAGATCCGGAGTATACAAATTAAATTGTGGAAATTGCTCAAAAACATATATAGGTCAAACAGGAAGAAGTTTTTCAAAAAGAATAAAAGAACATGCTTCATCATACACCAATAGAAAAATAACTCAAATTACGCAAATCATTTAATTGAAAATAACCACCAGTTCAACCCAAACTTTGAAATATTACATACTTGCACAAAGAGCCTGAAACGTAATTACCTAGAATCTTTAGAAATAAACAAATTGAATAATTCAGATTCCTTAATAAATGAACAATTAGACTTAAATAATTCACCATTCCTAAATCTGTTTTAATTAAATTATTTTATTATCTGCCATAAATTGTGAACCAACCATTTATTATAGTAATTTTACTCTCATTTTGTAACAAACCGTCTGAACAAGCTGTCGTACAGCGAAACATGTCATGGTATTAAAAATAAAAATTTAGTGGAAATATAAGTAGTGTTTTACTTCTTGCAAAACTTTTAGTTATGGATCTCCACCAAGTATCGGATGAATCAATCCAAGTGTTTAAGATTGTATTCAACAAAGAAGGAATTTTTAACAAAGAACTCCTTTTTTACTGTTGAACTTTTGAAAATAGTAATTTTTTTTATGTTTAATATAAATTACAATTATTTTGAACAATATGTAACTTATTAAACATAAAAACATTTTTTTTTAAAATTTTATCTATCAAAGCATAATTTCTAATATTAGCAAGTTTTATAACATGCTGCAACCCTCAGCATAGCAAAGTTTTTAATAATGCGAACTTTACGATTTTTAGGCTTTAACCGTAATAAAGAAAAAGGAACAAAATGACAATGTTCTTAATTTTAAAAGACAATGAAGTAAAAAATTTACATTCAGTTTTAATTAAAAGTAACGTTTATTAGACTTTCAATCAGCATACAGAAAACAGTTATTAATACTCGCTTAAAGTTGATAAAGAGATATTATTCTAGTAAAAGTTAGTAGTGAAATTTTTAAATAAATTGAAACCAAGGTAGCTTCATAAAAATCGACAAGTGACTGTCTATTAAACCAAAAAGCGGCGAGATGTGGATGCTTAGGGGATAGAATTTCTATAACATTTTGATAAAAACATAAAATATCAATTTGTTGATACCTTTTCTTTAAAATCGAGAACCAGAAGCGAAACATTTCGGGCATACCATAACAGAGATGCTTAGCGAAAAAAACGCAATCGAATGCCTTGGATAACAATCATTCGAGACTCGGAACATATATCAATAAACAGTTCATATAACATTAATGAAGGTTTCTGCATTACACAAAAAATGTACAACAAACCCCTTTTATTATTTCCTACTTTCTAAAAGTTTGGTTTCTAATTTTGATAGGAAACTTCCGCAGCTTACAGAGCTTATACAGTCTGTCAAGTAAGAACGTGACCTCTCGTATTCGTTAAAAAATATGCCACCAATGTATTCTTTGGTGTGGTAACAACAGCGCAAATACCTTATTAAGTTGTTCAGTCGCCTCCTGCATCAATAATCGCCTGGCATATTCGAGGCATGCTGTCGGCGAGATTTTCTGCATACTCTGCAAAATTTTTCGAATCTCGCGAAACAACTGAGTCTTCCCTCTAAGCTAGCTCTTTACAGGGGACCAAGCGTTTTCATTAGGGTTGGCGTCTGCCGATTGTAAGAGCCACTCTAGTATCTCATCGTGGGCCCAAGAGAGCTGCTTCGCGACATATTTTCGCCCAGCAAAGGTTCCTTCAACATGCTTCGGAGTTTGATATCATGAGCACGAATATGTTATCATGGGACACATGCAAACGCGATTTTATTAATTTTGGCGCTTCTTGACGCAGCATCAATTTCGGGTCCCGTGAAAACAAAGACACGATTCGTTTTTCGTCTTTCGGAGTGACCTTGCCTACCGAGCCACGTTTTGGCAAGTCGTCGACATATTTTCCTCTCGTTAAAATGATTTACCCACATTTTCACAAACGACACCGGCTTTCTAATACATTTAGCGGCTGCGGAATGTACCCTTTAGATAGATCCTTTTGGATGGGAACAAGGATAGACTGCCTCGAACCGACCCAACAAGTGACTCATTTTAGAGTTTACGTGATTTCGACGAAAGTTCGGAATCGACTGATATTTTTACTAAAATGCGTCGTAGACAAAGGTTCCCTCTACCGATTTTTTGTTGAATCGCTAGAATCGCGTCTGGCAAAAATGAATTATCGCGGACACGTTCTTAGTTGACAGACTGTAGGTATAATTCTTCTGGATTTCTTCTGCGTCGATTGACTAAGTGATGCTGACGTTTCGCCTATCATCCTGCCGGCTTCTTCAGAGCTTGTTTCAGGAACTTCGTGCTGTATTCCGATAAAGTCAGTTCTACGAACAAGCTCTCAAGAAGCAGATAGGATGATCGGCGAAGCGTCAGCATCATTTTGTCAATCGACACAGGAGAAATCCAGAAGAATTATAAAGTTGGTTTCTCTTTAAACAAAGGATATATACAGTAAATCATGTGTAGGCAATAGCCGTCTTATGCTTAATAGACATCAAAGGAAAGCTGCAAAAGGTCTCATTGCCAAGCAAATGATGGCGAGCTCTCGGCTAAAAATGCAATCAATTTCTACGGAAGTAACAATTTGGAAGTTATTTTATCCTTTATTAGTGTTTCTTCGGGATATTTCAAAATGTAAATTGAGGTTCTAGAAGGATGTAATATTTGTGCTTAAAATACTCCGCTAAATAATCAAACTTTAATTAAATTTATGAACTACTTATAAATATATATCTGCCGGATTTATCCTTTATCCCTTGAATATGTAATGACGTTCGCGATCATCCTGCCGGCTGCTTCTTCAGAGCTTGTTCTGAACTGACTGACTTTTTCGGAATCTATCACCAAACTGATTTAATTCTTTGCTCGTACAGGGATGTTAGCTAACAGGGAGAGGGTTTCATGGATGATCTATTTCCCATAATGAGAGGTAAAGACCAGGGTCACGATTAAGGTTGCGGGGATGTTTAGATATTTTGAAGGAAAATGTAAAATCCCATGACTCTTTGTCAAAAATGAACTGTGTAATGGCAAATTACTTTTGACTTAAATATAATAATTTTTATATTTCGTTCCTATTAGTACCTCAAGAAGCTGTGCCAGGACTTCCAGGAACTACTCCAGGAAATGTAAATAATTACGCTAGTTACTTGATATTCTTACTTGTAATTAGCTTGTGTATTATTATATGGGTATTCTATAAAACAAAACCTGAGCTTATAGAGAAATTAAGAAGATATCTGCCGTTTTTACCAACTTTGCCTCAGTTACAAACCAGAAGTCAGGAAATATGCGTTCTTAAAGTAGGGTAAGAGCTAAAGTATAATAAAAAATTTAATTTAGTGGTATAATATTGCTTGCTTTCATAAATAGTCATGAGCACAGAAAATATAGTTTCTGCTACAGAAAAACAAACAGATGAGATAATATGCCATCGCAAAACGAAGCTGGATGCAGGATAGCTAGCTCCAGATCGTTAAAATGTGCCTCATCGAGTTTCTCAGAGATACCGCTTGTATTTTTCCCTATTACTGTTATGTACAAGGATGCATTGCACAGTCTTGTAAAAGATAACGTAAATATTTTGTTTTTTGCAAAAATAAAGATTTATGTCTTAACATAATCTCCATTGAGCTCAATACATTTGGTCGAGTGAAATTCCAATTTTCTAATTTCCTCAGAAAAAAAATTGTACCTAATACTCGTCAACGTTCATTAGACAAAAATATTTTTCAAGCCAATTTTTGAGGTTACGAAACAAAAAAAGTCACTTGGGGCCACATCTGGGGAATAAGATGGGTAGGGAACTATCTCGAAGCCTAGCTCGTGCACCTTGGCTATTGCAACGGCGCATTGTCCTGATGAAGAAGTACGTTTTTGTGCGCTAATCTTGATCACTTTTGCTTCACCTCACTATGCAAACAGTCCAGTGACGTTGCTTAATTAGAGCCAGTCACTATTTTGCTCTTTTCTAAATAGTCGATCATGATGATACCCTGTGAATCCCAAAAAACCGTTGTCATTACTTTTCCCGTCTATAAAACTGTTCTGCATTTTGTGTGCACTTTTTTTGTGCACTTTCATCTTCGCCAACTCATTATTGACTGCCGTTTTTGTCTCCGGGGTGTAATGGTGGATCTACATTTCGTCTACAGTTACAAAACGATACCAGAAGTCTTTCGGATTTGTTACAACTTTTTCAAACTCGATTTTGAAATGTTCTTCCTCGTGCATTTTTGGTCTGGAATGAAGAACCGCTGCACCTATCGCGCACTCAACTTTTTTCATTTTTAGAACATCATGTAGGATATTATGTACCCATTTATAAGAGAAGCCTGCCAACTTAGCAATGTCACGAAGCTTGAGGCAACAATCTTCCATCACGATGCCATGAATTTTACGGATCATTTCATTAGAAGAGAAACCTCAATCGGACACCTTGATTGTGCAGCATCTGCAGTGCTCATTTATCCAGTAAAAAATTATTTATCACTCTATGATATAACATGGATCACCTACGATAGTTGCATCCATTTGAGGCTTTGAACAGAACCGTTATAAGAATCACGGTTACCAACACTCATGCCGCTTAACAAAATTTCCCGCCATTTCATAGAAATTTACCAGAGTTATATTCCTCCCTACTTCTACTTGCGCGGTATCTCTGAGAAACTCGACGAGGTCTAACACGTAGGTTGAAAAGTTTTTGGACTAGCTACTTAAAACACATTTTTTTGCAAAATTCGATTTTATTTCTCAGTATAGTCTCCTTCAAGAGCGATACAATCAGTCCAATGCTTTTTTATCATTTCTATACCGTTCTTGTAGAAGGATTTATCTTTGCCTTCAAAAAAAGGCGTCAGTTTCCGCGATAACTTATTCATTGGAGCCAAATCTCTTTCCTGCGAGCACTCTTTTTAGGTCTGCGAATAGATAATAGTCGCTGGAGACCAAATCTGGAGAATATAGTGGATGAGGAAGCAATTCGAACTTCAATCCATGAAATTTTGCCATCGTAACCATTGACTTGTGACACTTTGCGATTTCTGCGATCAAACGCACCGATAACTTTATATAATATTCGCTATTGATGGTTTTTCCCTTCTCAGCATAGTCTATGAAAATTATTCCATGAGCATCGTAAAATACAGAGGCCAAAACCTTCCCAGCCGACTGTTGTGTTTTTGGTCGCTTCGGGCGGCTTTCACCTGCTGCTGTCCACTTAGCTGACTGTCGATTTGATTCCGATGTGTAGTGGTGGATCTATGTTTCATCCATTCTCACATACGCATGAAAAAGTTCTTTTTATTATGCTTAAACAGGTCCAAACAGCGTTCAGAATCATCAACCCGTTGTTGTTTTTGGTCCACTGTGAGCAAACGCGGTACCCACTTCGAACAGAACTTTCTCATGCCTAAATGTTCATACGAAATATGACCAACACGTCCTTTTAATATCTTTAGGGTGTCAACTATCTCACGCAATTTCACTTTACGGTCATCCAAAACAATTTCGTGGATTTTTTTATGTTTTGCAGTATAACAACCTCATTTGGGCATTCAGAGAGTTCAGCATCATTTGTATCTGTACAATCACGTTTAAATTCAGCATACCAGTAAATGATGAGTAATTTTTCAGAGGCAGAGTCCCCGTAACACTTGTAACACTTATCAAGCGATTGCTTTGCTTGAATGGTATTTTCTTCTATCAAAAGTCAGTGTTTACTCAACACACGAAATTCGATTTTTTTTTTCATTGTTTTGAAAATATCGAAAGTAGCGTCACTAAAACCACTCTAACTTGTAAACTAATAGTCAAAATATCGATTAATGGTTGGTACTTCTTAAAAATCATATGGATTTCTTGAAAAGGGCGTCATCTATGTGCCAGGCCAAAAACTTTTCAGCCTACGTGTTATTTTAACCTACGGGCGGCTTCGTTTTGCGGCGATGTTTTGTTCCACGTGTTTGTCTCTCTACAGCTATGACTATATTTTTTGTATCCTTAAAATCCTCGAAGTACTTATCTCGATACTGATCTACAATTTTTAATATACAGTAATACCCGCTTAGCGCGACCCCGTTATGCGCGGTTTCACTATAACGCGAATTTCAAATTTCGCGCTCATGTAGTCATTAACTTCTCTATGGTCGCGGGGGGATCCCCGCTTTCTCTGAATATTCTCTTTGAAGAATTGGGAATTCCCTGTCCTTCGACTTTGTTCTATGGGGATTTCCTCGTTCGTTTCGTGTGTTCATTTGTTCCGTAATGTTAGTTCGGTCGGCTGGCAGTTTTGTTTTAATATTTATTGGAGATACATACATACATAATTTAACCCTACGTTAAAAATGCCGCCTGTAAAGAAAAAAGAGCGTAAAAGCGTCACTTTGGAATTGAAGATGAAAGTGTTAAGAAGAATGGAAAATGGAGGCAAAGCAACAATTGTTGGGAGAGATTTTGGACTCTCAGAATCGACTGTGAGAACGATTTATAAAAATCGGGAAAAAATTAAAATCTCCAGCGAAGGTTCAACACCTATAAGTGCAACAAAACTTTCTCGTTCGAGATCATCTATCTTAGAAAGAATGGAGAAATTACTGTCAGTCTGGATCGAAGATTTGAATAAGAAGAACACACCACTAAGTCAAGATCTCATATGCACAAAAGCAAAATCTTTGTATGAGATGCTGAAAACAAAAGAAGGAGAAGGGAGTGCCACTCCGACTTTTGCTGCCAGCAGAGGCTGGTTCCATCGGTTCAAGCAGCGTTCTAATCTTCACAATATCCACATAACAGGCGAGGCGGCCAGCGCGGACATTCAAGCTGCAGCTGAGTTTCCAGACAAGTTTCAAGACTTCGTTAGACGAGAGAAAATTCCTGCTTGTCTCATCTTCAATGTTGATGAGACCGCACTTTACTGGAAAAAAAATGCCATCTCGAACATTCATTTCTAAGGAAGAACGTCAAGCCAGTGGTTTCAAAGCTGCGAAAGATCGACTAACACTTCTGCTGGGTGGTAATGCCACTGGTGATTTCAAACTGAAACCTTTACTAGTGTACCATTCAGAAACACCCCGTGCAATGCGAGGCACAGACAAGACAAGTCTACCAGTTGTGTGGCGATCAAACAGAAAGGCGTGGGTTACACGGGAAATTTTTCAAGAATGGTATTCTAATAGTTTTTGCCCATCAGTCAAATCATACTGTGACAGAAATGGGCTTGAACCTAAAGTTATATTACTCTTAGACAATGCCCCAGGACATCCAACCTCACTTGATACGCCCAGAGACTTAAAAGTGTACGTAAAGTTCCTTCCACCAAACACTACGTCAATATTACAACCTATGGACCAGGGAGCAATAGCAAACTTCAAAGCTTATTACCATCGCCGCACTTTTAGCCAACTAATTCATGAAACTGACGGGGAAGGAAGACAGTCTATGCGAGAGTGGTGGAAGTCATACAACATTATGAAGTCTATTCACAACATAGAAGAGGCTTGGAAGGAAGTTAAAATGAGTTGTATGAATGGGGTGTGGCGTAATCTTTGGCCAGATGTAGTGGAAGCACCTAGAAGAATTGTCCAGATGCAGAGACAAGTGCTTGAAGACATTGCTGCAATGATTGAGGGGTCTGAACTTGAAGATGTCACGGTAGAAGATCTCGTAGAACTTGTAGCAACGCACGACGATCCTATTAGCAATGAAGATCTGATCGAGTTACAGAATAATCCTATCTACGATGAGGAAGAACAAGTAGAAGAGAAAGTTTTATCTTCAGGGGAAATACAAAATGCACTTTCAAAAATTTATTCAGGTTTGGACATATTGCAGAGTATAGACAATAATGATGACCGTGTCTTGACCGTGTGTCAAACAATTAAAAACAGTGTTGGGTGTTATGAACGTATTTTACAAGAACGTAAACAAAAACGTTACCCAAAAGACAATAGATGTATTTTTCCGTAAAAAATAAGAGTATGTATTGCATAAAGTGTTCTTAGAATTAAAGTGATTGATTAAAATGATTTGTATTTTTTTGTATTAAATTTTGACTATGTTTAATCATAAACCTCGATATACGCGAATTTCAGTTAACGCGATTTTTTTCGGAACGTATCCCTCGCGTAAAGCGGGGTATTACTGTACATACATTTAATAACTAGATGCTAGTAATCTAAATTAAAGCTACTAGATTTATGATTATTGTCCTTTTTAATGTTGTACGAAGATTAAATTTTAATTTACTATAGAATGAGAAAGGGTTCCCAAATAGTTTTTAAAAGAACATTTTCGAAAATTTTTAAAAGTGAAGGCTTCGAATAGATAAGTTTATAAAAAACAAAATTTTCGAAAATAAAACTCTAGTTAATTTAAGATTATTTAAACTTATCTCTGTCGGCGACTAGCCAAGCCCTCCCAAGCTAGTCATTGACAGAAAGGGTAGTTCAAGTTAATCTAAGTAAGTTTAAATTAAACTACGCTTACTTGAACTAACCTAAACAAACTTATTATAATTTTTTCACAAATTTGTTCAAAGTTGGTTCAGGTAAGTCTTAACTAAACTAATTAGTTATTAGATAAATTAATAATTCGATTAGTGAAATTTTGATTTAACAGAACTAACCCTAATATACATTTAGTTTAATATTATTATAGCTATTAGTCCAGTCAGAATACGATCCTGAGGTGAAATCGGTGAATAATGCTACTTTTAAAAAAAAAAAAAATACTCGTCTCGATGAGTATAGTAACGAAAAAATATTGCGACCGCGGAAAAGTTAGGATAACACCCTCAAAAATGGGAGAATTGACCCGTTTTGGGATTTTTAGCGTATTTTTTGCCTTTTTATCATAAATTTTGAAAGATAAATTAAAAATTCTGACAGATTTTGATTCTAGATAAAAAAAAAACGGCTATCGGTGTCATTTGAACGTTCTGGTAGGGAGAAATTAGCCGTTTTTGTTGGTTTTTCTTTTGTCATTTTTTATGATTAAATAGGTATGCTTACAACACGTAAGCTAATTTTTTTTAGTATATATTCATATATTCCAAGTCATTTTACTTTCAATTTTATGCTTTTTTGTTTCAAATTATAGTTACTTTTAAAAAGTTAATTTTTCTTGAATTTTATCATATTTGCCGTAACGAAGATCATTTTTATTAGTTTATAAAATGGGTCACCGATTTGGACGAAACTTGGAGGAGAGCCAGGTTTCACTGATATATTAAGATCCCCGTTTTATGTTTTATCTCTATTTTTTTTAAAAAAATTAATTTTATTTGCCTTCATAATGTTTTGAAAAAGTAATAATATTTCTATTAAATGAATAATACATTGCTACAACAATTTAAATATATTTATTTGAATAAAATTATTATTTGTGCAGGAACTTTATAATTTTTATTAATTTAATTATTATATCTTCATATAAAATTATTAATAAAAAAGTAACCTTTCCAACATCATTATTTGCTAATTTATTTCTTATTTGTATAAAGATCGTATTAAATAATATTACATAAAACATATGGCGTACAAATATAAGATTCATACTGGCCGGTTTTTCAGCCTAAATGGATCAAATGACTTCCTCAGCCACTCAACATGTACAGTAACCTGTGTATAGTAATTAAAAGTAATTTTGGTTACTGAACATATTATAAAACTCAAGAAAAAACAATTTTTTAAATAGAAATTGTAAATTTGCATTAAAAAAATTAAATTTGAGAAAAAATGGCGAATTTCTCGGGACTAAATTATTTAAATGAGTTTTTAAGTATCTCAAATGAAAGCTTAGGGATTAAGGAACATTTTTTGATATTTTAGGTAAGGTAGTAACATACTGAAACAAAGTTGTTTAAAAAATTCGTCAGAAGAAAAGAACGTGAATCGGTAAAATTTATCAATATTATGAGGAGTAAAAAATATTTCTAATATGTAAAAAGTTATGTTTAGATCTATTAGATTGATGTCCATGGAACATATTTCCAGAGTTAACTAAAAAAAAATAGCTTACAGATTGCAAATATACCTATTTAATCATAAAAAAATGTCAAAAGAAAAAAAAGGACAAAAACGGCCAGTTTCTCTCGACGAGAAGGTTCAAATGACATCCGTAGCCTCTTAAATTTTTAGTTTTATTTTTATCTGGAATCAAAATATGTCAGATTTTTTAGTTTATCTTCCATAAATTTACAATAAAATTGTAAAAATACTCTAAAAAACCCAAAAATGAGCTAATTTTCCCATTTTTGAGGATGTTGTCCCAATTTTTAGCGGTAGCAATATTTTTTTCTTAATATACTCGTCGAAATATAGCAGTATGCGATGATTCTGTTTATGACATGTTTTGGTCGTATTCTGACTGGACTATACATGGATCTAATACCTAATCGAAGACAGAGGTTACGTGAGTTAATGCTATTTTAAACTTCAATTTAATTAACTACACGACCTAATCTTACTAAAAAATCAGCACAAAATTACGTTTCTTTTCGAATTTTCGAAAATGTATTCAATCTAGAATTTTGATCTTCCAAAATTTATCTATTCGAGAATTTTGTTTCCAAAAATTTATCTATTCCAAAATTTTGTTTCCGAAAATTTATTAATTCGAAAATTTTACTGCTAGAAATTATTTTGAAAAATTTCGATTCGCAATTATTATTTTCGAAAATAAGTCAGGGATCATAGGAAAAATCTTTCAAAAAGAAAAACTAGACCCAAATATATTTCTTTATTTTTTTAATTTTAGGAAAGAAGTTATTAATTCACAATATACTCCATTAGAATTTATTGTGGTAAGTACTTGTAAAGTGTAATTACACCTTGGGTATTGCTAAAAGAACACTGCCTATTTTAAACAGAGAAGTACAAATTGAGAAGCTACCGTAACAAAATTTTTATCCACCTTCTTAACTTGAGCATACCTAAGTTTTTGCTATTCCGATAACCCGTTTCGTTCTTATAACAGCGCATATCGATTAAATTTTTTTTTTTACATTTTAAAATTTTAACCACCTGAAATATATTTACAAAATGCTCTCTAATTCAGATGCTTAAAATATTATTGTTATTATAATTATTCTAGTGTAACAGTATATTCTATTCTTACATATTTTTCGGAATGGTAACTTAACATAAAGTCAGGAAGAAATGGGTACCAGCTATTTAAAACACTGTTGAATATGGTTTTAAAAGTTCTTGTAATTTTGATTTAGTGTAAAAACAGGAGACATATCACAACTGATATTGACTTAAAATAAGATGAAACCGGAAAGTGGTAGTTAAAATAAGCACTAATTTATTAAAGTTCTTAAAATTCTGTAAAATATCTCTGGCTTATTGTGTAAAAAGTTTTTCTGTCGACGTTCAAAAGTAATATATATATATATATATATATATATATATATATATATATATATATATATATATATATATATATATATATATATATGTATATATACAAAAAAAAGTAATATATATATATATATATATATATATATATATATATATATATATATATATATATATATATATATATATATATATATTTATATATATATATATATATATATATATATATATATTTATATATATATATATATATATATATATATATATATATATATATATATATATTTATTTATTTTTATATATAATACGAGGATCCTATAGCTTCTACTGCATCTCGCATTTCAACCTCATGTTCTTCTTTCTTCTCAATCATTCTCGTATATAGCTTTATACGATTATTATATCCAATATTTCGTTCATTAATGTTTACGCTGGTTAAGTTTTCTTTCTTATATTTGAGAAAATATATTCAAAAGCTCTTTTTGGCCATCTAGTATCGGACATTCTTTTCACTTGTCCGTACCAAATTAACTGCCTGGTTTCTATTTTTTCCGCTATTGTATGTATTCTAGTTGTTTGTCCCCTAATCTCTTCATTTTGGACGTGCTCCCTTCTAGACCTTCTATAAGATCTTTTTAGACAATCCATTTCTAGCGCATTTATCCTTTGCCTATCTTTTTTTGTCATTTGCCAGCATTCTGATCCATACGTCAATATCAGCTCTACTATTGTCCTGTAGATAGTTAGTTTCGTTTCCATTTTTATCGGGTTTAACCAAAGTAAATAATTTAGAATCCCTTCGCCTGTTGAGTCCTGTATTTTACATCTCTCTCTGATTTATTGGAAATCACACTTCCCAAATGCTTAAACTCCTCGCATCTTGTTATTTCCCTTAATTTTAAACCTGATTCTTCTTCTCCATCCTACTTTGTTTTCTTCATGTTTATGTTCAAACCCCACGTTCTCATTATACAGTCCAAGTCTTCTTCGCAATTTGCTGCGAGTACCTGAACACCTGCGAAGAATGGAGTTGCTAAGAACTGGTTACTAATCTCTATCCCCATTCCTGTACACTTTCTTCTCCATACTTCTAGTGATTCCTGTAAATACATTTGAAAAAGGGGGAGTAACAGACAGCATTCTGTTTCAAGCCTTTAGTTGCTTTAAACAGAGAAGATATGTCATTTCCAGTTTATATTGCGCTTTGTGGATTCTTGTAAATGTTGTACATTGCTCCTACTTATATACTACTGAGGCCAACTTTCATTAATTAATACATTAAATAGTTTTTTAAGAATAGTGAATCGCTTTTTCAAGACGCGGAGTGCGTCGGCAGATTTCGAGCTGTCCGGTTTTTTAATATTTGCTAAAGAGTTAAGGTATGGTCCATCTTTCCGCTCTAGAATTTATAATGTACCAAAACTAAACAATTTGTAAATAAGTTCTAACGTACTCTCCTGCCGAGCATTCTAAACATTACTGCCCTTGTCAGTCTTGGTGACCTCAATAGAACAGTTCTCAGAAAATTAGACAGCATTCCTACATCAAGCATTGGTCTAATTATATTTCCATATGTATAGTTCTCTCGACGGTAGTAATGGAGAAGGAAAAAATCAGAAAAAAGTGTTGGTAAAACCTGAAGCAAAATCTTGACATACATCTGGAAAGAGGAACTATTGAAGAAGAAACTATCTAGTCTTATTGGAGATAAAAACTCTAAAAACAACTGGTACTTTAAACCCTGTAAAGAAAGGAAAGCAATTGTATAGGGTGGGCCATTTAAAAGTTTAAATTTAAAAATGCAATACAACAAAAACGGTTTGAAATTTTGCCAAATTTATTTTTTTGTTGTGAAGTACAATTGTTCCGGTTAGAGATGGAATATTATTTCATTCATATGGCTGCCGCGGCTTGCCTCACAGTACCCCATTCGATCGGACCAATTTTCGAGCACAACGGTGTCAAATCGCAGCTTCTTGGCGGCCAATTGACATCACCATTTCGGCTAATTAAACGGCCATCAAACGTTTGACGCAATAAATCGATTGTGGCATGAGATGTGTGGCAAGTTGCACCATCCTGTTGAAACCAAACATCGTTCACATCAATACCATGAAGAGCGGGCACAAAAAAATCGGTTATCATGGTGCGATAGGTGTCTCCATTGACCGTAATGGTTGCGCCGATATTTTCGGGTGTACGCACTGTACGAGCACGCTCACGTCTTGGCGCATCAACAATGAAACCAGTTTCACGAATTTTAGCAATAAACTTGCGTATACCGGGCACTGTTGGTCCTTCTCTGCGACCAAATTTTGTACGACATTTTCGTGCAATTTCCGACCAATTGTCTTTGTTCTGGAAATAAATTTCCAATAAATCTCAAGCGTAAATCGATTCATTTCGTTCAGTGGAGATAATATACTGAATTTTGTGACAGAATAGAATGGCATAAGTATTGCCAGATTCGAAATAACCGGTGGTTCAAATTTAAACTGATAGATGGCCCACCCTTTACCAATTGAATGAATTTTTAATATTTTCAAATAAATTTGACCCTATCGAACAGTGTTTTCAATGACAAGAGCACTGCGACTGAAGCAGTGAAAAAGAAATCCGGAAATTTGCAAATGAATCAAGATCATTTTCGTTAAAGGTTAAGTATAATTTAAAAAAAGTTCTACGCTGGTAGCTTGCAGTCTTCCTTGATATAATTTATGTCTTGTATCAAATACAAATAAATAATTTTCTTTATTAATTGCAGAATGCACATAAATACGATAAATACGAATTTCCAAGGAACAAAATTATCCTTAAAAATCAAATAGGCGGTGGAGCCTTTGGACATGTTTATAAAGCAGAAATTTATGAATTAGATAATAAACCTGGATATACTATTGCAGCTGCCAAAAAGCCTATTGGTAAGTAAACAGCTTAAGTGAAGTGGTTATTTGAGAAACCCCATTAGTCAAATGACCTTAACTTTTGGCAAATTAGAAAAAAACTTTTTTAGTGCTATTCGAATCTTTATCTTCCCTATATTTTGAATGGAATACTCGTATGTCCCCCTAGACTGAAAATATATTAAACGCTTGTTGGTGAACTTTACCCACCTTTAATTTTTTTTTGATCGATTTTCAAAGTGCCGTGACTTATAGGGTTTCTCAAATACATAGGTTAATTTGTATCTGATACCAAGGTTTAAAAAACAAAGTCATTATAGAGATTTGTATTTATTTTACACTAAAATATTATATATTATTAAAATGAAAAGTTGACAGATTGTTAAAAGTTTAAAAACAGCATAATCATTCATCTTCATCACTCATTATAGTGGTGGTTGTAGGTCAGTTGAATATTTCTTTGTAAAAAGACTGAATTTTATTTTCATCTGGTATATAACTTTCTAATTTTCGTACGTCAGCAATTTTTTTGTAATTGATGAGTATTTTTTCCACTGGGGTAGGCCAGTGCTTCAGGGAGCTTTAGTGGAGTTTTGTTGTTGTTGTTCAGCCTGAATGTGTTTGTGGCACATCCTTGAATAAAAGTGCTTGCTTAAACCAAGTTTGTGAGTTGGGAGAAAAACGCATGAATTGGCTGATTTTTAGTTGAATCTCGCCTGGCATCT
The DNA here is from genome assembly GCA_019049505.1 of Pachyrhynchus sulphureomaculatus. Classification (NCBI taxonomy): domain Eukaryota; kingdom Metazoa; phylum Arthropoda; class Insecta; order Coleoptera; family Curculionidae; genus Pachyrhynchus; species Pachyrhynchus sulphureomaculatus. Next base: position 189,389,700 of record CM032456.1, read on the forward strand.
TCAAGGCATGTTATCGACGAGATTTTCTGCATACTCGCGCTGCAATGATCTCCAAATTTTTCGAATCTGACGAGTCAAAGTCCGCAGAGTCTTTCCTCCGAGCATGAACACGAAGATGTTGTCGAACAGTCTCATGGGACACATTCAAATCGAATTTTCTTAATTTTGCCGGTCCTTGACGCAGCGTCAATTTCGGGTCCCGTGAAAACAAAAACACGATTCGTTTTTCGACTTTCGGAGTGTCTTTACTTTCCGAGTTACGTTTTGGCAAATTGTCGACATTTTTTGTCTCGTCAGAATGATATATCCACTTGTTCACAAACGATACCGACTTTTTAATATATTTAGCAGCCGCGAAATGTGTCATTTTTTGGATAGGAACAAAGAAAGACTGCCTCGAAACAACGCGCAAACAATTTTGAATTTTGCGTGATTTGGACGAAAGTTCAGAATCGACTGATACTTTTCGTAAATAAAATGCGTCACAGACAAAGGTTCCCTCTACCGATTTTTGGTTTAATCGCTACCAAAAATGAATTATTGCTGACACGTTCTTACTTGACAGATTGCAAATAAGTTCTGTAAATTATTGCGACCAGATAATACCTGAACTAACTAAATTTGACATTTTAAAAGAAAATGATTATCATATATAGTTTTGAATTGCTATTTTTAGAATGTTAAGATAGGTTCTTGGGTGATTAAAATGAATTGCATTGCAAATATGTTAATTGACAATAAAGTTTGCTTTTTCTCGTAATGTTATGAGCTTCGAAAGGTGAGCAAATTGGACATGCTAATTTACATTCAATTCACTAGCGCATACCGTACAAACTTTTTTCATAATATTAATTTTACAATTTTTGAAGCTTTTTGGGTCCATTTACGAACACACTTATAATTGATAGTTTCAAACAGAACCTTGAAGGACTACATGGTGAAATACAGTTTTTTGAAGCCGGTTATCTAAAGTTACATTGGCATAACCGGATTCCTTAAAAAGCACATCAAACACAGTTCAATTTATTTTATTTCGATTTGATTTTGATGTACAGGGTGAGTCAACAATAGAGTAAAGTTCATTATCTTATTTGTTTCGTGACTGATGAAAAAATGTTAAATACAATAGTTTTAGGGAATGTTAAGGTGCTCAGTTTAAAACTATTTTTGAGTATTCAGGGTATTTCAAAATAGTGTGGCCGATATAACATATTTTTTTTTAAATGGAACATCCTATTTTCTAATTTATTTTTTAAAATTTGAGTAAAATTTTATAACTTTTTTATTAATAGTGTTATCTACCTAAATCTAGTAGTTTTTCTAATATTTCCATTTTATTAAAAAAATACTGGTTTTCAGTTTTGTAAAAAATTGTTTCTGAAGGTGGAATACTCATAATTGGTACGAGGGTTCTATAGAAAATATGAAAAAAAGATATATGTAAAATAATTTGAGTTAGATGCTACAGGATGTTCAAAGTAAATTTATACATTTCGACTATTTTAAATTGAAAAATATCAAATTTTTTAAATGGCACACCCTGTATATTATTATGTTTTCTGGTAGATTTTACAAAACCCTCCAACTTTTATTAAGTATGTCACATACCTATTTCTAATAGTTTTCAATTTTTACCCTTGTTTTTAATACACTTACGCTATTGTGAAAACATAAACAAATAGTTAATAATAATTTTAATATAGTTTAACTTATCTAATGATTAATTATTATGACATAATAAATGTTCAAAAGTATGCCCGTCTACTTGAATACACATACACGTAGTCGTTTTACTATATTTTTTTTCACATTCCTTAGCATAAAGGGCGTTATTGTCCTGCACGCATCCGGTATCCTATTTTCCATATCTACTGGTGTTGTAGGGGAATTCACATAAACACTATCTTTAATGTAGCCCCACAAAAAGAAGTCACATGATCCAGGGGGCCACTGAATGAATCCATCCCTACCGATCCATTTTTGTGGGTAACGATCATTTAAAAATTCCCGAACTTCTCGATGGTAATGAACAGGAGTCTTGTTGAATTCACATTTGTTCCCTTTCAAAGTTATCAACTTCTTCAAGAAGCTGAGCTGGGGTAATTCGTTTTGCAAAAAATTTAGATATCTAGGCCTGTTAAGCGGCTCGTGGAAAAAATATAGACGAATAATTCGAAAATTTAATATTCCACACCATACATTAAGCGACCAATGGTTTTGGTTTTGAACTTCCCAGGTCCAAAATGGATTAACTGTTGAATAATAATGCATGTTATGGCTGTTAACTGCCCCATTACTGCGAAAAGTAGCTTCATCACAAAACATTATTTTGGATAAAAAATTTGGATCGGCCTCTATTGCACCATTGCCAGTAGTACAAAAGTTTACTCGTCGTTCAAAATTATGGTCTTGAAGTTCTTGGTGTAGTTCCATATGAAAAGAATGCATTTTCTCGTGGAGCATTAGCCGTAGCTTGAGATGTGTCAGATAAGTGAGCTAGTTGACGGCTGCTGACCAGGAGATTATCTTCAACATAAAGTAAAATCTCCATTTCTTTTTCCTCATTAGTAGCATTCTGGTTTACTACTTTCCGTTTCGTATACTCAACGCTACCACTACCATCAAACCGTTCCACTAAGTACTGAAAAGATTTTCTAGATGGTATTAGGGCACATCACTCCGTAAAGCTTTACTGCCAAAAAACAATTTTTTCCTGCCTCGCCCAGTATATAAACCATATCAATTAATTCATTTTTAGAAAAATTCATAACTATTACTTTTATACGTCACTTACTACAACAAATTAAACTGTTTTTACTTGCTTAATAGACATGTCAAAATTTGACAATGCCTATATTTTTGTTTCGTCTTGGCAACTATGATGTTATAGCGTAAGTGTATTAAAAACAAGGGTAAAAATTGAAAAATTCAAAATAAATCGAAAACTATTAGAAATAGATATATGACATACTTAATAAAAGTTGGAGGGTTTTGTAAAATCTATCAGAAAAAAAATAATAATATACAGGGTGTGCCATTTAAAAAATTTGATATTTTACAATTTAAAATAGTCGAAATGTATAAGTTCCTTTTGAACACCCTGTAGCATCTAACTCAAATTTCTTTACATATATCTTTTTTTCGTCTCTATAGAATGCTCGTACCAATTATGAGTATTTCACCTTCAGAAACAATGGCGCTACTGGCAATTTTTTACAAAACTGAAAACTAAGTTGGGAATGTGGAATCTTGGCACAATGATACTACTCAGTATATATCACCACTGCACCAAACACTTTATTTTTGCACTCGACGCGCGTTTCGCTAACCATGTTAGCTTCGTCAGGAGCGATGATTGACTAAAGCTAAACTACAAATCTACCTATTTATACTTAGCCTAACCCTTGAATTACCCAAGCGGAACTAATGAGATAGGCAAGGCCGGTCAAGTAACCAGTAGAGGGGACTATAAGGAATAGGCCCTCTGTCTTTATTTAAACTACTTTTACATTTTATGATTTCCATACTTTCGTATGCGTTCAACAATCTCCTATCAGATACATCCTTTATTAATCTTAGATTATCTAATGTTACAGTATGATTAGCTTCAAGGGCATGTTCGGCAATGCTAGACTTTTCTGTTCTATTGTATTTTAAGTGTGCTAAGTGTTCTTTAAATCTTGTTTTAATTGACCTTTTAGTTTGCCCAACATACTTTTTGTCACAATCATTACAACTAATTTCATAAATTCCACTTTTCTCACAATTAGGAATCTTATCTTTGGGATTCCCTAAGATATTCCTCAGATTGTCTGATGACTTATAGACTAAGGTGAGGCCTACCTTATTAAATACCTTATTGAGTCCTTTGCTATATTTCGGATTATATGGTATGGAGACATACTTGGTGTTATTTTCTTCGCGTGTAAAAAAGGTGGAATTCTGAATATTAAACCTAAACTTATGTCTATTTATTAGCTTATTTACTAAGTCATCGTCATAACCATTAACTCTAGTTATATTTCTAATACGATTCCTTCCTCTGAATAGAGTAAACTTTAATAAAGAAAGTATTTTTTTAAAAAAAGAATTGAAATATTAGAAAAACTACTAGGAATATAACATTATTAATAAAAAAGTTATAAAATTTTACGCAGATTTTGAAAATAAATTACAAAATAGGATGTTCCATTTAAAAAAATGTTATATCGGCGACACTTTTTTGAAGGATCCTGTATACTCAAAAATAATTTTAAACTGTGCATCTTAACATTCCCTAAAACTATTGTATTTAACATTTTTTTCGTCATTCCCAAAAAAAAATAAGATAATGAACTTTACTCTATCGTTGACTCACTCTGTACTTAAAATTGTCTTGAAAGGTCAGTTTTTGAAAATCGATTTTTAGATTATAGAAATATGATTATGTTCACGTGTGCTTATATGAATATAACCGGACCAGAACAATTTAACTTTGTGTTTGCCGAACATTGCTATCAAATAAGTAATAGATTTTCTTAACTACAGCTGATTTTGTAGAATATACCCACCACGAAAAATTAGAGGCTTAATCGAAATTTATAAACATTCTAATAACATTAATAGAAAGTTGAATATCACACGCGGAAACAGGTTATGACATCGAGTCGCGATTCTGTAAATACCAAAAAAGTATAATACACAATACATTTTAAGATTAAAGATGTCTGAGAATCAAATTTGACATGGTCTAATTCGTGATCTCTTCCCTAACCCGAAAAGGTTCTATTTTTATTCAATAGATTTTTTTATACTATTTTAGAAAATGCCCCTTCAGAAGAAATTGCTGACTTTCTGGCAGAAATCGAAACTATGAAAAAAATTGCTGAACACGGTGGCCACCAAAACATTATTCAAATACTCGCTTGTGTTACTATCGAATCACCACCCATTATGGTGATGGAACTTGCACCTTGTGGTTCTTTAAAGACATATTTAACCAATCTGAGAAAAGAGTGGGAACAAAGGAAGCAAAGATTACGAACCCAGACAAATAATCAACATTTCTTTCCAGAGTAAGTACAAAAAAACCCTGTCAAGTACAAGTTGGACTTGTGCAATTAGTGTTATGTATCGTGATTGCTTTTAAAATAAAATTAAATTTTTACCTAGGCTAAGTTAATTAAGTCTCTGATATCTTAAGATCCAATATGTGTTTTCACGCTTTTTCTTAGTCAATAATGTATAATAGTTATAGCATCTTAGCTACCCAATAGACAATAAATCAATCTAGCATCTAGTAATAAAAGTGTAGAACAAATATTTTCTACCTACATATTTGTTTAAAAATAAACAAATAAAATAAAATTAGATCTCGGTACAAGAGCGACTCGCCACGCGGTTACAGTAATACCTAAAAGTATATTACAAAACCTTGTGTGTGTTCTGTAAAGACATATTTAATGAATCTGAGAAAAAAGTGAGAACAAAGAAAGCAAAGATTACTAACCCAGACAAATAATTCTTTACAGAGTAAGTACAAAAAAAAACCGATAAAGTGCAACTTGTACTTGTGCAGTTAGTGTTCCATACGTCAAGAAACATAGTTTCCGTAGCTTTTTTTTATATCAAATAAATTATCAAACGTATTGCACTAGTGATAATTTTCGATCAATCGACACTTTATGAAGACTTCCAAAAATTTTTCAAAATTTTTTGATCGGTACTTTTTGAGATAAAGTGGCTTTTTTTTCGATTTTTGGAATTTTTTTAAAAATAATACAAAGAAAAGCGTGCGCAAGTATTACTTACATTATACAGTGTGTTCTAAAAAGTTTTATACAAATGGAGAAAAAATTTATCTTACATATTTTAAAAAAAAATTTTCTTGATACAAAGTTCTACATTACATGGAAATCCATAATCAAGCATCAAAAGTTTAAAATACTTGATGGTATACAGGGAAACAAAAAATAATGATTTATAATGAAGGGTAAAGTATGTTTAAATTTAAATACAGAGCAGAATATGAATTGAAAATGTTAATAGGAACTAAAAAAATTATGCTCACGTTTAGATTTGTTGCCTTCCTAGTTAAAAATTCAAAAAAGCTCCAATAAACACGTCAGTAATTATCAAATTCTTTATTGAATAAAGGAAAACGAAATTGATTAAACTAATGCACTGATTTTGATTGTATCATATTTTTGTTACAAATTTGATAACCCTTTAATCTGCTTTGCAACAATTACATCCATAATAAATTTGCGTTAATATCATTTTATTTTGAAATTGCAACATTACTTAATTACTACTTACATAACAGAACAACTAAACATATGGATTCATTCTAACTTTATTGCACAAGTGCTTTAATGTATCCACTTTTCTAAACAGGCGATTGTTCTTCGAGAAAAATATTTTATTACATCTCTAATTACGTCAGGAATTATAGCTTCATGATCCCTAATGACTCTCTCAAGATGATCAACATCTTGAAATAGCCTTTTAAGATAAATCTTTTCTTTTAAGTAGCCCCTTAAAAAAAGTCTAGAGGGGTGATGTCCGGAGACCTTGGGGGCAAAGTAAATTGCACATACCTCCCTATTACACTACCGTTAAAAATGTGGAGGAGATAATCTCGAACATTTCTCATACTATGACATTATGCACCATCATGTTGTTATCATATACGTTGTCTTTCAATTATTAGTGGGCGATTACGAAACTCAGGCAACTCATTACATACAAATTATAGATAACGTTCGGCTTCATTTTATTTTGAAAAAAGAATGGTCCAACTATTCTATCTTTAAAAATTCCACACCATACGTTTATTTTAAACGAGTATTGATCTTTAGTTTGGATATTGAAGTTAAGATTAACATCGCTCCACCAGCGATAGTTTTGAGAACTTACTCTCCCATTAGACGTCAGTGTCGCTTCGTCAGAGAAATGTATCTTCCAGCTCTCCTTGAAACCAAGCACAAAATTCAAATCTTCGTTCAAAATCTCCTACTTTTAAAGTATGAGTAAATTGGGGTTTGTATGGTTTAAATTTATTTGATCTTAAAAAACTATAGTTTTACTTACATTAAATAAAGCTGATCTTTTCCAAAGTGAATCTTTTGGCTTTTCTACTACCGACACCATTGCTTGATTTTGATTATCTTCCTTTGAAACCTATGCCCGATGTTTCTTTTTAAATTTATTTTCAATTCTTCCATAAATCTTGAATTTATTTATTAGATATCCTACAATTGTGCTGCTGCTTCTCTAAAAGTTTTATAATTATCTCCAACTATGAGAACAATTTTATCTTCAACACTCAATTTTACTGTCATTTTTAATTATTGCAAATACAGACTGACGTTAGCTTTGAAGTTTATGGACAGTTGTTAGGTATTTCCAAAGATATGTTCATTTATTTTCAGCCCAAAATTTGTAGTGATTTCGTTTTGTGGAGTTTTCTTGAATTTTTAACTAGGAAGGCCACAAATCTAAACGTGAGCATAATTTTTTAGTTCCTATTATCATTTTCAATTAATATTTTGCTCTGTCTTTAAATTTAAACACACTTTACTCTTCATTATAAATCATTATTTCTTATTTTCCCTGTATACCATCAAATATTTTAAACTTTTGATGCTTAATGATGGATTTCCATGTGATGCAGACCTTTTTTTCAAGAATAATTTTTTTGTAATATGTAAGATAAACTTTTTCTTCATTTTTATAAAACTTTTTAGGACACACTGTATATATTTTTAAACTCGTATTTTTACAAGCTTTCATTTGACACCCCACTCGATGATGATAATTTTTTTTTCACTTTCGGTTCCACCCCTTAAAATTTAACCTTTAAGTCAAAATTTAACTTTCAAAACAACATAGCTCTGTTTGGGCCTATATTTGTGCCAAATTTTTACTTTCCATGTCAATTAGTTGCGGAAAAAATCGAGTGTGACAGACGGACAGATGGACACTGAAAGGTCCAAAAGTGTTCCGTATGGTACACTAAAAATGGGAAAAATTATATAGATAATGTATAATTACGGTGTCCCATAGAAAATATTTAAAAATGTTTTTAGTAAAAAAACCTATAAGTTGAAAAAATACCTTTGAAATCCTTGATCGCCCTCTAAAAATTAATTACATGGGTCAATTTATAACGACAGTCTATTCATATAATTATATACACATTAGTGTAACCTACCAAGTCTTCATATAATTTTCCATAAAATCCAGACAAGATAATAGAATATACCACACAGAAATTTATGTAATATAGTTCCATTATTGATATTAATATTTTACATCTCATCAAAATATGTAATTTTTGTCACCTACACAAAAAGCATTAAAATATAATAAAGGACCACGCACACTTTAAATTGAAATTGGGTTTCGGTGAAATGACTCCAAATTTTGCACAGAGGTAGATCTTGTGCTCCTGAACAAAAATCTCAATGGGCACAACTTGCAAAAATGGTTCCTACCCCCGCTATTCATCGTGCCCAAGCAAATCCAATCGATCATTTACTCTTTGATGGTCCAAATAGTATAATAATCTCACCCAGTAGGTAAAATTGGATGCTCTTTCAGATTACGCTTTCAGTTTTTGCTATAACCCCTACAAACCTCGAAAAACGGGGTCATAAGGGAATGAAATATTAAAATTCATGTATAAGACCTTATACATTCATGTGTAAGGTTCTTTTTACCCAAACAGGGGGGCATGGAGTTTTCGGGTAAGCCGAGTTCAGTTTTTTAGACATTAAGGGTATTATATAGGCCTTACCCCCCAAGAGATGAAATAAGTGTAATAATCAATTGATGCGATGTTGAAAAAATAAAAAAGTTTTAAAAAAATAATAAAAAATTTTTAAAAAATATAAAGATACAAAACGTAAAAAAAAAAAAATAAAAATGAGAAAACCCAAAAAAAAATTATGAAAAGATGAAAAAAACCAAAAAAAAAGTGGAATAAGTATCCGCAACGTCCCCGTCGTTTATCTTGGTTAATTTTAATAGCGGAAAATATAATATAATGAAATATTGATGATTTTTACTATTTCATCCCCTTACGACCCTCTTTTTCACCCTCTTCGGAGGAATGAAAATCTGAAAAATCAGATTCGGCAAACCCGAAAACTCCTTGGATACATGTTTGATAAAAAAATGCTTATATATGAATTTTATAATTTAACCCCTTCACAACCCTTATTACAACCCTTTAGAGGTGTGATAAGGCCTAAATAATACCCTTAATATCTAAAAAATTGAACTCGGCTCACTTGAAAACTCCATGGCCCCCTGTTTGGGTAAAAAGAGCCTTACACATGGATGTATAAGATCTTACACATGAATTTTAATATTTGATCCCCTTACGACCCCGTTTTTTGAGGTTAATAGGGGTTGTAGCAAAAAACTGATACCGTAATATGAAAGAGTATCCAATTTTACCTACTAAGTGAGATTAATATCCTATTTTGAGCATTAGAGAGTAAATGATCGATTTGATTTACTTGGGCTCGATTGGGGTTGATTCGGTGAATAGCGGGTATAGGAAGCATTCTTGCGAGTTGTGCCTATTGAAACTTTTGTTTAGGAGCAAATTTTCGAATCATTTCACCGAAGCTCAATTTCCATTTAAAGCGTGCGTGGTCCTTTAAGTAATGGGAATTAACAATAATTAATTTTTTTCGGCAAAAATAAATATTTATTTAAAATTTAATCTGATTTTTTGCATAACTTTTTATAAAGTTTTACATACATATTTTTATTTTGCGCTGCTCGTTATATAATTTTCGCGATACTTGCGGCTCTGCTGGTCTTTCAATTTCTTCCCAACGCGAGGGTTGATACTGAAAACTTCAGTTTTGGTATATCTCCATAAGAAAAAATTCATGGGCATTAAATTAGGGTTACGTGGAGATTAATTATGGTACGTTTCTTGGAAATAAGTGTGCTCGTGAAAATTTCTCGAATGACTGACAACGGTGTCTTTAAAATATGTGATGTTCTCCATTTTGTGGAAAATCCAGTTCTCTGAATTATATGTTTTATCGTTAATCTTTAAAATTATAGGCCCTATACAAAACTGATCTTCGGGTATAGAAAAATTTTAATATTCAACAATTATTTCATTCAAAAATTAGCTTTTGAACTTATTACATTTTGTACTTTTCAATTCGATTGAATAGAAAATAATAAAAACTCCATTTAGATTATCAGATCTTAATATTCTTAAAATAATAGTATTAATTAATGATGAAATAGAGGTTAAATGATACGACATTTTTTCTATTATTTTCGAATTTTATGGTAAGTGCTTATTAATATTAACATTACGTGGAAGCATTCAAGGCTTTGATCAGATAAGAAAATATGGGTTTAGTGCTTATATCTTGTCAATTACACGAAATGTTATCAGGGATCTTTACTTCTACAAATTAAGAAAGAAAATAAGCCTGGAAGGCCTCAAGTTATATTACAAGGTCCTCCCTAAATATGGTTTAATGTAAAACAACTGAAATAAGACCAAGTCCATATTTCAGCAGTCTACCGACCGACACTCGTTTCGCCATATCAAGGCTCATCCATTGGGCTAAGATCGACAAACAACAGAACAGAATTTCTAGTACTTAAATTGTAAGATATAACAAATTGTATCAAATTTGAAACGCACAAGAGAACAGTGGGTAAACTGCTGAAATATGGACTTGGTCTGTTTTTAGTTGTTTTACAGTGAACCATATATGCCTGAGGGAGTCCCCCGAAAAATGACGCTGCCTGTAGTTAGTGTTGGCTGTATTCCAACCACCCTATCGGCAATGGCTGTAATCAGCCTTCAATGGACTACTAGGTAGGCGTTTCAAACTTGGTTCAATACGTTGTATCTTCTCCTTCTCGTCTGTCCTATTGCCCTTGGCAGGGTGTGGTGACTACTCATGAGCTGGTTCTTCGTACTTGATCCTTCCAGATCTCTCGATCTAGGGCTATTTAGCCCGCCTCATTCAGAGTTTTTCCAACAAGGGGTGGCAGTTGGTCTATCCGTCTTATAGGAGATCTGCCTCTTGATCTTCGGTAGCTGACTTTTCCTTCGACCACCAGTTTCTCCATGGTGTCTTTTCTTCTGGCGATGTGTCCAAAATATGTAATGTAGGCTTGGTTTACGCCTAGTAACCTAGTTTTCACGTTTATCTCCTCTAATACTGACGCGTTAGTGTGGTGCTCTGTCCAGGAGATTCGAAGAACTCGTCTGTATATCCACATCTCGAAACTTTCGACCGTTTTTCTGTCAGTTTGCTTTAGTGTCCAGATTTCAGCTGCTTACATTTTAATGGGAAATATTAACGCATTAACGAATTGCAATTTTGTCGTCTTCGTTATTATGAGATCTTTTCAGATTTTTGTAAATTTTTTGGTTGCTGTCTTGGCCATCGCTATCCTCGTCTTGATCTCATCTGAGCATCTTCCAACGTTGGTGATTAACGCATCTAGGTATATGAAGTTCTTGACTATTTTGCTCCCAGCTACCACTCACCTCTGTGGTTGGTTATTGGTAGGACTGCCGATGATCATAACTTTAGTTTTGGTCTTGTTTATTTCGAGTCCATAATTCCCGCTAATTTAAGTGAGCATTGCTATAACAGTTTCAAGTTCCGGAGCACTAGCTGCTATTATAAGGGTGTCATCAGCGTTACTTAAGTTGTTAATCTTGTGGCCTCCCACCGAAAACTCCCTTTCCCGCTCTTCCAAGACTTTTCCTATTCTATATTCTATATATATATATATATATATATATATATATATATATATATATACATATATATATATATATATATATATATATATATATATATATATATATATATATACGCATATATATATATATATATATATATATATATATATATATATATATATATATATATATATATATATATATATATATATAGGGGAGAAAATGCAGCCCTGTCTCGTGCCTCCTTCCGCTTTGTATCTTACCACCTTCTTAAATAAATTCACGTTTGGCTTGTTGAGCGAAGGTAAACGGCCTGAAGGGCCAAGATAGGGTTATAGACACATGAGTTAATCTCAAATTACAATAAATAAACGAGCGCTACGTGTGCTAACTTCAAAATTTTGCTTAATTTTGTGTCTACATATTATATTCATTAAGTATTAATTATATATTGCTTACATTTCTCACGTTTTTCGTTTTTAAACTCACAATAGCGAAGTTTTTTTTTTGCTGATTATATTTTCTTTTATAAGCAGGTTGGAACTAACTGTTTAAGAGTAAGATAATATATTATCTTGTATATTTTAGTCACTTTTTTGAAGTCGGTTTAATTTTTTTTAAATATTAGGCTTTCGGAGAATGATTTTTCAAGAACTGGAATTTAATATACTCGTACATTAAAGTTTTCTTTCACTTATCAATCTGTTTTTATGCATTAAATATTTTAAATTTGAATGGGACATCTTGTATTTGTACTTGAATAGTATTCATTAGATGGTGAGAATAGATATTCAAGTAACCTGCATCCTTTTTATTGGAATTATAATGAATTTCAATTGATTCTCTAATTTGTCAGTTATAAAAATTGGCTATTGCAATCATTGAATTGATGGTGTGCCATGTAAGGCGCTGATATTCAGCTGCAGCTACTTGTAGAAATTTTTCTTATACAGCCTGTCAAATAAGAACGTGACCGCTCGTATTCTTGAAAAAATGGCTTTCGAGAACATTTTTTGTCATCAGTGTATTCCTTGGTGTGCTAACGACGGTGGAATTATCTTAGTAAGTTGCCTCCTGCATCATTTATCGCCTGGCATCTTCGAAGCATGCTGTCGACGAGATTTTCTGCATACTTTGCAAATTTTTTGAATCTCGCGGGACAACTGAATCAAAGTCCTCAGAGTCTTTCCTCTGAGCTTTCTCTTTACAAGGAACCAAACATTTTCAATAGGGTTGACGTTGGGCGATTGTGAGGGCCACTCTAGTATCTTATTGTGGGCCCAAGCAAGCCGCTTCGTAACGTGATTTTCGCCCAGCAAAGGTTTCTTCAACTTGCTTCGGAATTTGACATCATGAGCACGAAGATGTTGTCGAATGGTCTCATGGAACACATTCAAACACGATTTTCTTAATTTTACTGCTCCTTGACGCAGCATCGTTTCGGGTTCCGTGAAAGCAAAGACACGATTCGTTTTTCGACTTTCGGAGTGACTTTGCCTTCCGAGCCACGTTTAGGCAAGTCGTCGACATTTTTCGTCTCGTTAAAATGATTTGCCCACTTGTTTATAAACGACATCGACTTTTTAATATATTTAGCGGCCGCGGAGTGATTTTAGGCCCCTTTGGATGGGGACAAAAGAAAGACTGCCTTGAACCGATGCGCAAACAAGTGGCTCATTTTGGATTTTACGCATTTTCAAGAAAAGTTTGGAACAGACTGATACTTTTACTAAAAATGCGTCGTAAACAAAGGTTCCTTCAGCCGATTTTTTGTTGAAACACTAAAATCGCACCTACCAAAAAACAATTATCGCGGATACGTTTTTACTTGACAGACTGCACATTGTTTTTTCCATATTTTCATTATAATGGTTGAAAATTGCACAAATGTTAGCCTTTTAAATAATTTTTCTATTTTGTCTACTAAGAATAAAATTACAGTATTCAGTGCTTACATTCTGTAATTTTATCAGGGTGTTGGATTTATCAAGCTAATAAAAGAATATTATCATCGTTTTATACAGTATTAGTTTCCCTTTCTCTACACTTAATATGGAGCCCTAAATACTTATGCAATAACAAATAATTTTAAGAAAAATTATAGTATGACTTAAGTTTCAGGAATATATTTGAATATTCCTGAAACTTGGGATCTTTGATTTACAAATCAAAGGTCCCAAGGTGCTCTTACTTTTTTCTTGTACCTGGATATCTAGAATTGCAGGGACACCATCCATTTCAGTTTCCATTCTGTGTGTATATTTTCGATTAAGATAAACCAAAAAGGCGTTCAGGTGTTCTTCACCACGGCTATAGCAACAAACATGTCGTATCAATTCAATGAAAATGTTGGCCCCTCATCAGCAACTAATATTACTAATCTACTTAACTTTTAACTGATCAATGTAAAGTTAATTATTATCTAAATTATCTTAGGAAATTAAATCCAAAACATAATTAAATCTATCCTAACATAATTATCTGTTTTGGTATATCATCTATAATAAACTAATATCATCGTTACAAATTAGCAAAAAGAACCTTCTACATTGTTACATAATATAATATTATGTAACAATGTGACATAATTTTAACAGGAAATAAGTAATTTTCCGTTAATTTCATTTTAAATGAAGAAAATGATATATAATAACGAAAGATAGCAAATTATAATTTTGTCGTGTGGTGCCACTAAAATTTAACTAATTATTTTTGATCGATATAGAAATTTTCACTGATTCTTAGTATTTGTGTAACCTAATACTATATTTATATATAGTAGAAAATATTCTTTCTAACAATATTCTACATTATGAAATACTTTTAATTATTATGGATTTTTACCTTGTTTAACCTCCATATGTGGTTATACTATCGAGTAACAATATATAATCTTTGAACACTAATCTCACCCACTCTAATACATAAAATATTTAACAAGTAATATATTGGAACGTAAAAACCAACTTCTGTATAGGGTGAGTCAACGATAGAGTAAAGTGCATTATCTCATTTGTTTCGGTAATGAAGAAAAAAAATGTTAAATAGTTTTAGGGAATGTTAAGGTGTACAGTTTAAAATTATTTTTGAGTATACAGGGTACTTCAAAAAAGTGTAGCCGATATAACATATGTTTTTTTAAATAGAACATCCTATTTTCTAATATATTTTTAAATTCTGAGTAAAATTTTATAACTATAACGTAAAACTAGTAGTTTTTCTAATATTTCAATTTTTTTTTTTAAAATACTAGTTTTCATTTTTGTAAAAAATTGCCAGTAGCGCCATTGTTTCTGAAGGTGGAATACTCATAATTGGTATGAGCGTTCTATAGAGATGAAAAAAGGTATATATAAAGAAATTTGAGTTAGATGCTACAGGGTATACAAAATTAATTTATGGATTTCGACTATTTCAAATTGAAAAATCGCAATTTTTTTAAATGGCACACCCTGTACATTATTTTTTCTGATTGATTTTACAAAACCCTTATGTACCTATTTCTAAGAGTTTTCGATTTACTTTGAATTTTTCAATTTTTACCCTTGTTTTTAATACACTTACGCTATTGTGAAAACATAAACAAATAGCTAATAATAATTTTAATATAGTTTAACTTATCTAATGATTAATTATTATGACGTAATAAATGTTCAAAAATATGCCCGTCTACCTAAATACCCATGTTTAGTGGTTTTATTATATTTTCCTTCACTTTCCGTGGCATAAAGGGCGTTATTGTTCTGCACGCATCCTGTATCCTATTTTCCATATCTACTAGTTGTTGTAGGGGGATTCATATAAACACGATCTTTAATGTAGCACCACAAAAAGAAGTCTAAAGGTGTTAAGTCAAATGATCGAGGGGCCATTGTATGTTTTGTAGGTAACGATCTTTAAAAATTCCCGAACTTCCCGGTGGTAATGAGCAGGAGCTCGGTCTTGTTGATCCACATTTGTTCCCTTTCAAAGTTATTAACTTCTTCAAGAAGCTGGGGTAATTCGTTTTGCAAAAAATTTAGATATCTAGGTCCGTTAAGCGGTTCGCGGAAAAGCATGGACCATTAATTGGAAAATTTAATATTCCACACCGTACATTAAGCGACCAATGGTTATGATTTTGAACTTCCCGGACCCAAAATGGATTAACTAATGAATAATAATGCATGTTATGACTGTTAACTGCTCCATTACTGCGAAAAGTAGCTTCATCAGAGAACATAATTTTGGATAAAAAATTTGGATCGGCCTTTATTGCTCCATTCATGGTGCTGCTGAGGTTTCCTCGTCGTTCAAAATCACGGTCTTGAAGTTCTTGGTCTAGTTCCCTATGAGAGGGATGATACTTGTATTTTCTCGTGGTGAGATTAGCCGTAGATTGGGTTGTGTCAGATAAGTCAGCTAGTTGATGGCTGCTGACCTGGGGATTATCTTTAACATGAAGTAAAATCTCCATTTCTTTTTCCCCATTAGTAGCATTCTGGTTTACTACTTTCCATTTCGTATACTTAACGCTACCACTACCATTAAACCGTTCCGTTAAGCACTGAAAAGATTTTCTAGATGGTATACGTCTATTAGCGTACTTCGCTCCTTACTTACTGCCAAAAGACAATTTTTTCTCGCCTCGTCAAGTATATAAACCATATCAA
This sequence comes from Pachyrhynchus sulphureomaculatus, assembly GCA_019049505.1. Classification (NCBI taxonomy): domain Eukaryota; kingdom Metazoa; phylum Arthropoda; class Insecta; order Coleoptera; family Curculionidae; genus Pachyrhynchus; species Pachyrhynchus sulphureomaculatus. The sequence continues at coordinate 189,406,080 of CM032456.1, forward strand.
TTAATTTATTTTTTGGAAAATCCATAACTGTTACCTTTATACGTCACTTACTACAACAAATTAAACTATTTTTACTTGCTTAATAGACATGTCAAAATTTGACAATGCCTACATTTTTGTTTCGTCTTAGCAACTATGATGTTATAGCGTAAGTGTATTAAAAACAATTGTAAAAATTGAAAATAAATCGAAAACTATTAGAAATAGGTATATGACGTATTTAATAAAAGTTGGACGATTTTGTAAAATCTATCAGAAAAAATAATAATTTACAGGGTGTGCCATTTAAAAAATTTGAGATTTTTCAGCTTAAAATTGTCGAAATACATAAATTTATTTTGAATTTAGATATATTATAGATATTATAATATATCTAAATATATATTAGAGATATTATTATTAATAAAAAAAGTTAGAAAATTTTACGCAGAATTTAAAAATAAATTAGAAAATAGGATCTTCCATTTAAAATAACATGTGTTGTATCGGCCACACTTTTTTGAAGTACCCTGTATACTCAAAAATAATTTTAAACTGTGCACCTTAACATTCCCTAAAAATATTGTACTTAACATTTTTTCATCATTCCCGAAACAAATGAGATAATGAACTACTCTATCGTTGACTCACCCTGCACACTATCAAAACATCCATTTTATCATTCAATGATTGGGGTGCGGAGGTCTCACCTCTGTTGCGCCGAGTTGCATACATATTCGAAGATGTTAAGAATAGAAAATCTTTGAAAATACCCGGTGTTATGGAATTCGCTACATATATTAGAACTCTTTGTAGCAAGACCAATGTAGAAAAATTCACCTTAAATAGCGGATCTCAATAATAAAGGAAAAAATCGACCCTAAACCAATTTAATATAAAAAAATAATATATAAAATTTATTATATTTTAAAATAATTACTTATCACTCTACAATAAATTATTATATAATATCATAATAAGAAAGAAATTTAACAGCCAAAATTTTATTTGCTTCCTTGTAAAAAAGATAATAAAATAAACGTTGAGATGGATTGTCCCCCTTCATTTATTTTAAACTAGAAAGAATTTTTTTATCAGACGTCGCCGTTACTTTAAAATCGCCGTGGAGGTTCGTGTATATTATACGATAAGTCTTTGGTTTATTTTATTGATTGTTTTTAACATATTTTTGAAAGGACTTGATGTAATTTCCAAAGTTTTTTGTGCAGTATTTTTTGTAGTATTGGATATAAAGATTTTACAATTATTTTAATGCTTCAGCGAAATAAACGGTTCACTATTTAAATGTGACTTTTCAAAATTGATAATTAAAAGATCGATGTGCTTTCATTACTTGAGTTTGTTTAAGGGAGAGAGCATTTATATTTTCAACTGCTTTAAACGAAGACTCGGGAAAGACGTTTTTGTCCTCCAGCTGTTTGAAATCCGTACACAATGATAGCAGGTCTTTGGTAAGATTCTGCAAATAAACTTGCAACTTGATATTGCGTTACTTGACGATCTGGATTTCTCCTCAATCATATTCATATTCAATATATTAACATAGTCTAAATTATGATGATAGTTCTAAACCAGTATTCAAAAGGCAAAATATATTGTAATTTTAAAGCATTTACATATTAAAATTATTAATTAGCATCTCGAAGGAGTATTTGATATAATTTCATTGTGGTTAAAGTTGGAAAATCCAAGAAAGTTTCTCTCTTAGATGTCGAGTTGGCATACGAGATTTAATATAAATATTACCAAAATAACGAAGTTCTGTTATTAGTTATTTTGATACAGCAACTGTCGGGTCAACTTTTAGAAATTTATCATGCAGTTTAAATTTTTAATAACTGAAAATCCAAATGTATTTATTTTATGAATAGTATAAGCAGACATCACAGAAAATACAACTTATTCTTAATGATACTTGGTCTGCCGCATAACCAAAGTTTGCTGTACGTAAAAGAAAATGACGAATTATTAATCAAGAACTCTGATTATCATTCTTATTCCGCGATCTAAGAATTTCGTAGTAATAGAAAGTCATAAGCTAACCAAATTTGAAAAGTCCTCCACTTATACTAGCAAAAAAAATGTTTATAGAGTTGCCAAATTTAAAAAAGAACTGGACGATTTTTAGTAAATAATGCTGTTATTCTGGAAAAGCATTCCTGCATGAAAATGTATAAATAATTAATATAATAGCCATGGAGCCAATTTTTTACTTAATAGAGTTAAGTTTCAGAAATATATTTGTATAAGTTGTTTATTTAAAAATCAGAGATCCCAAGGTGCTGCTACTTTTTTCTTATACCTGTACATCTGGAAATACAGGGACACCATCCATTACAGTTTCCATTGAATATCTTATGTGCGTATATTTTCGATTGAGATGAACCAAAAAGGCATTCAAGTGTTCTTCACCACGTTCATAACAATAAACATGTCGTATTAATACAATACTAATATTTTGTTTTAAGTAAAACTGTTTCCATGTAAATGTCCGCCCCTCATCAGAAATTAATATTACTAAACTACATAACTTTTAACACATAGTCTGAAAAGTTTTTCTTTGAATTGTTGTGGCTGTTACTTGATGGAAATTCATAACGAATGTAATGAAAGACTAATATTGTCAAATTTCCACTTTATTTAGTTTCACTGAAACTGTATGACGCTTTTCGCTATACTATAGCTTCTTCTGATACAAAATGATATTTGAGTATTAGTGTTGTTACATTTATATAAATACCCTAAGGTAGATAGGTAATAAAATTAATACTATATGCTAATGAATATTGCTGGGAAATCCATTCTGAATATTAATTTTATAAATTGAGTAAAGGGGAGTTACCATGGGCCAGACAGGTATCTTTTTGTTCGTTTAAGATGATGTCTGAATTTTTAATTCTATTTATTTCTAAATTTTCTAATAGGGTTAATTTTACGCTTTTGTTTTGTATGTGTAGAATTTTAAATTTATCGTCAAAAAGATGATTTGATTCTGTTAAATGATTACTGTACGCTGAGTCAGTTTTGTTTTTTAAATAGCTTCTTTTATGTTCTAAAATCCGAGTTTCGAATGAGTGACCTGTCTGACCTATGTAACTTTTTTGATAAGAACCACAATTTAACTGATACACTCCAGATTTTTTTGATCTATTTTGTTTTCCCTTTGCGTTTTTAATGAATTTTCCTAACGAGTTATTTGTTCTAAAAGCTATGTTGATATTATATTTGTTTAAGTGGTTTTTAATTTTCTCTGACGTGTTACTAAAATATGTCATATTATACAATTTATACAATTAATATTCAGAATGGATTTCCCAGCAATATTCATTAGCATATAGTATTAATTTTATCACCTATCTACCTTAGGGTATTTGTATAAATGTAACAACACTAATACTCAAATATCATTTTGTATCAGAAGAAGCTATAGTATAGCGAAACGCGTCATACAGTTTCAGTGAAACTAAATAAAGTGGAAATTTGACAATATTAGTCTTTCATTACATTGAAAAGTTTTTGGTCTGATACATAGATGTCGCCCTTTTCAAAAAAAACCATATGTTTTTTAGGAAGTACCAAACTTCAAACGGTATGTGTCAAAATTTCATGTCATTTCCACGAGTAGTTTTGATATTTTCAAAACAATGGAAAGAATAGAATTTTGTGTGTTGATTAAACACTGTTTTTTGTTAGGAAAAAATACCGTTCAAGCAAAGCAATGGCTTGATAAGTGTTACGGGGACTTTGCCCCTGGAAAATCACTTATCATTTATTGGTATGCTGAATTTAAACGTGGTCGTACAGACACAAATAATGCTGACCGCTCTGGACGCCCAAATGAGATGGTTATACCGGAAAACATCAAAAAAATCCACAAAATTGTTTTGTATGACCTTAAAGTGAAATTGCGTGAGACAGGTGACACCCTAATGATATCAAAAGAACGTATTGGTCATATTTGGGCAGAGAAAGCTCTGTTCGAAATGGTCACCGCGTTTGTTTACAGTGGACCAAAAACAACAATGTGTTGATGATTCTGAGCGCTGTTTGGACCTATTTAAGCGCAATAAAAAGGATCTTTTCATGCGATATGAGACAATGGATGAAACCTGGATCCACCACTACACATCTGAATCAAATCGGCGGTCAGCTGAGTGAAAACCGCCCGAAGCGATCAAAGACACAATATACAGCTGGGAAGGTTTTGGCCTCTGTATTTTGAGATGTGCATGGAATAATTTTCATCAACTATGCTGAAAAGGAAAACAAAAAAAAAAAACCAACAATAGCGAATACTATATAAAGTTATTGGTGCTTTTGAAGGCAGAAATCGCAAGGAAACGGCCTCAAATGAACAAAAAAAAAGTGCTCTTTCATCAAGACATTGCACTGTGTCACAAGTGATGTTACGATGGCAAAATTGCATGAATTGAAGTTCGAATTGCTTCTTCATCCACCGTATTCTCCAGATTTGGCCCCCAGCGACTATTATCTATTCGCAAACCTCAAAAAAATGCTCGCGGAAAGAGATTTGGCTCCAATGAAGAGGCATATTTCATAGGCAAAGACAAATCCTTCTACAAGAAAGGTATAGAAATGTTAGAAAAGCGTTAAACTGATTGTATCACTCTTGAAGGAGACTACGTTGATGAATAAAGTCGAATTTTGCAAAAAAATGTGTTTTAAGTAGTTAGACCAAAATCTTTTCATCCTACGTGTTAACTGATCAATATAAAGTTAATTATTATCTAAATTATCTAATAAATTAAATCTAAAATATAATTAAGTTTATCCTAATTACTTGTTCTGGTATATCATCTATCATAATCTAATATCATCTTTGCAAATTAGTAAAAAGAGTCTTTTACACTGTTATATAGTAATATTGTTATGTTGTGACATAACTTTAATAGGAAATAAGTTCGAGATTTTTCGTTAATTTCGTATTAAATAAAGAAAATTATATATCGTAACAAAAGATAACAAAACTAATAATAAAGAAGGTAATGCGTTTTTCATTGCCAATTCAATTCCTTGTGATCATAAAATATTGATTAAACATTACTTTTGTTATAATACAGGTTGATTGTTGATTATCTTCATTAGTTTTTTTTTAATATTTTGATGCTCGGGGTTTTGGAGAGGCGGAACCAGCATCTTATATTTTATTGACATAATAGACACATACAATATAAATAATTAATATTTAGGCGACTAAAAATATTGCGAAAATACTACTCGGCAGTTGTGTTAAGCAGAGGAGGAAATCAAGAGTAGTAAGTTTCACTGAAGTTGATGTTTTTATGTGAAGAAATGTGATTTTTATACGATTTTTATTTGATTTTTATTGCCATGTTTATAAGAATGCAAATTGTAGTATAATATTAGGAAGCATGATACTCATTTCACTATTTAGTCAAAATTAAAAAAATAAAGGTGCATTTTTATTAGGTATGCAATTTGACTTTAATTTGGTCTTGCCGTTATTATTTGTTATGTTTTTAGAAGGACCGTAATAAAACTTCTTTCAAACTATACGACTTGTCAATGTCTACCCTAGACGGGACCAGTAAACGACAAATTGCAGTTCTTAATAATAAAATATAACATTATTTGTAGTAGTAGTACTTGTAGTAGTAGCAGTAGTCGGCAAATAGATTCGAGAAATCTATCCTACCCAATTATGAAGGTCATGATATTATTCCAAGGGTATTGATCACCTCCCTCCGAAGCATTACCGTTCCAAAAATCTCCTATCTAAGTCTTCCCAGCATCTCACAGGCACAGATACAGTGTAGTTGCATCTCCTCCTCCAAACAACTTGGATATGTCAGTCATCGTCCACACCTAACTGTGCTGAATGCCTCTTCAACATTGTCCATAAGAAACCATACAGCATTTAAGACATGACTATCATCCTCGATTCAGACCACGATATGAAATCCCCTCCATCCTGGGTTTCAATAATATCGCTCCTTTGAGCACCGATCGGCCCATTTGTTGAGGGCTGCTTGCTTCTCTTGTTGAGATATACGCAAAGATTAGTTGAGATCCCCCGAGAAGAGTCATGGTCTCCAGATTAGCAAGTTTATCCGCAGTCTCATTGCCCCGCAACCCCTTATGTCAAGTTAACCTGTTTTCTGCTATCCAGGTTGGTGTCGAATTGACCTAGGGTATAACAATTGCTGCTTGACTATGAATGAATGAAGATGCTCGGGATAGGTGACCACTTCCTCTATGGTGGATTGCACCGAAATACCACTGTACTGTTTGCACTCATTTAGAGTTTACAAATAAATTTTTGTCTCCAACGAATTGAGTTCTGTCATTCACGACTCATCAATGACGAACACAAAGGCGCTTTGAGGGAAGTTGATTTCCTGTTGTTCCTAATTAAGCTTCACATAATTTTCAGTCGTCATCATCCTATGATCATTCTAAATAATCACCGTTCTTCTGAGGAATGGTACCATAAACGCAGTTCATGCGGGAAGTCAAAACGTCAGATATTCTGAAAAATGTTATTAATACACTTTTTGCAGAAACCAGAGTATATTAAATTTATGTTATTTGTCGTTTTTCCATAACTCTAAATATATTTTTGTAAATTTTCCAGCCAAATTGTATATTATAGAAACATTACCTTAAATTTTTTATGTAAAGGGAGCATATACATTGATAAAATTTAAAAAAAAACTACACTGAAAAAATAATTAAAATAAATTCGTAAGCTATCTGGAGTCTATTGATCTACAAACTTTGTGAAAAAATTTTAAAATGTATTTAGAACTCATTTCCTTATATTAAAGAACCCCAATTTTTTTTTTTTCAGTTTAGTCTTTCATGTGCATGTCAAAAACTCATCTTTATTTTATCCTATTGATAAGAATTTTTGTTTGTATTGTAATATATATATATATATATATATATATATATATATATATATATATATATATATATATATATATATATATATATATATATATGTATATATATATGTGTATATATATATATATATATATATATATATATATATATATATATATATATATATATATATATATATATATGTATAAACATATCTTTCTTTTCTAGTAATATGATTGTGGAGCACTTTCTGATACCTGAAAACGAAGAATCAGAGAAACTAAAATACAGTGACTTAGCTTTTGAGTAAGTAATGTACGGAATATATACATTATTACAGCACGAATCTCCAAGGATGCAAGTTTAGAAAAAAAGACGTTTAAAAATACATCACTTATTACACTGGTCAACATTTTTTTTTTTTGACTTTTTTCTTTAATTTTTTTTTTAGTTTTGGGCTTATTATAGTGTTCTGATTTCGAATCCTCTATTAATTTGTCTCTAACGGCTCGTAGTTTTTTAATATTTTCGGTCAACCCTAAATTAGAGGACACCCGCAGTTTTTAAGGTCTACTCCACTCAGAATAATTATTTTTTTAATATCAGATTATTTTTGCTATATTTGTGGCAAATACATCTTTGAAAAATATCGAAAACCTATCTCGGACTTCGCTAAAACTACGTATTTTAACCACTTTCAAATAACATTTTGCAATCAAGACAAGCAATGGGTACCTTATAGTGTATGCCAGAACTGTATTGTGTGTCTGCAGAATGATCAAATGGAAAAAGAAGTGCTATCAAATTTAACACACCGATGATTTGGCAGGAACCTCAAAATCACCATGACGACTGCTATTTTTGCGTCGTAAATATTAACGGCATAAATTCTGGACATCGAAATAAATGGTCATATCCTAACTTACTCTCCTTTCAACGACCTCTTTAATACTCTGGCGAGATACAAAAAGCATCATCTAAATGCTCTTATGGAAATTGAAGGCAACAGAATGGACAATACTTATTCGGATTTCACATGTAGTTAGTCATCAGATCCTCAACCTTTTAATCAAAAGGAATTGAATGACTTAGTAAGGGACCTAAATTTATCAAAAGAAGCTTCTGAACCTTTGGCATCTCGTTTAAAAGAACAGAATTTACTAGCACCAGGAACCAGAATTACTTTATATCAGACCCGAGAAAAGAATTTATTACCATATTTTTCTAGAGAAAATGATTTAGTTTTTTGTAATGACGTCAGAGATATTCTGGAGAAAATGAGTTCACAACGATACCAACCAAATGAGTGGCGTCTTTTTATAGACAGTAGCAAGAGAAGTTTAAAGTGTGTGCTACTTCATAACGGCAACAAGTATGGTTCTATACCTATTGAACACTCTATTACTATGAAAGAAGAGCATACAATTATTTCTTCAGTAATAATTAAGTATCGAGACCACAACTAGCTCATTTGTGTGGACTTAAAGATGGTTAACTTTCTTCTCGGACAACAGGGTGGATACACGAAATACCCATGTTTTATGTGTCTGTAGGATAGCCGCGATAAACGTCATTGGTCTCAAAAAAAGTGGCCAGCGCTAAAGCAACTGATGGTTGGTACCAAAAATGTTATTAATTTGCCCTTAGTAAATCGAGATCGCGTTATACTACCACCATATCCTATCAATGAAACTGGGCATTATGAAACAGTTTGTAAAAGCCCTTGACAAAAACAGCGAATGTTTTGCATTTCTTTCACGCAAGTTTCCAGGATTAAGCACAGAAATATTGAAAGCGGGTATTTTTGATGGGCCACAAATTAAACAACTTGTGAGAGATCCAAACTTTGTGAATTCAATGAATGAAGTCGAGTCTAAAGCTTGAAAATAGTTTGTTGTGGTGATTAAAAATTTTCTCGAAAACAATAAGTCCGACAACTATTCTGAGTTAGTTGAGTGCATGTTATCCCATTTGAAAGATCTGGACTGCAACGTGAGTATCAAGATTCATTACATTCTCATTTAGATCGATTCCCAGAAAATCTTGCCGATTTCAGTGAAGAGCAGAGTGAAAGATTTCACCAAGATATACGCACAATGGAAGAGCGTTATCGAGGAATGTGGGACATCCATATGATGGCCGATTACTATTGGAGTTTACAAAGAGATGATTCTCAAGCCGTACATTCAAGAAAATCGTATAAAAGAACGTTTCATAGTGTGTAATTATATAAAACATAGAAAAAAATGTATTTTTGTTTCATTTTTGAAGAAAATTTTAATTTCATATAAATAAAAAAGTAGAGCTATAAGTAGAGCTACCATTACTACTAACATTAAACTAGTATTTTTTTCGTAATCAGTGCCTCAGGTATACCCTATAATACATATAAAATTTCAGGAAAAAATTTCATTGTTGACCAGTGTTATCTTTTATTAGCAATGAGTAGTTTCGTAGCGGTGATAGCTATTTATAGTGAATATGCGCTCTAAAATTGACATAAATTTACAGAAAAAGAAGATACTCTTTTAACTCATTTAAAATAGACACGACGACTTAAATATTTATTGAGGTTAAGACATATTAACGACTACGGACTTTGCTGTACTTTTTTTTACCAAGGGATATCTAAGGGCATAGAACTAAATTTTTACTAAATAAGAAAGTCCACTGAATTGACATAATATTAATAATGACATAAGAGACTAAAATCATATGTAACATACTAATAGACCAATAACGTTTAACATATTCTAATTACAATGGCCCTAGAATGATCTAGTTAGACTATAGAATTCTTCAATGGAGTATGGACATATCCCCAAAAGTACCTACTTAGCTTTGTGTTTAAACTTTTTATTATTGTGTTTAACTTCTTTATTGGTAGGCAGATTAATTAATTGTAAATAACTAATATATAATATAATTTTTCTGGGTTAGTATAAACAGTATTGAGGTAACAGTAAATAGGGTAAGGTACCATAAATGTGCGCGGTCCCCAAGAGTACTCTGACTTGATATGTGCGACCATTGACTTCAAAGCGTGCCAACTTCAGTTGTGTTTTGAGCGTCTTTGTACTAGGATTCTATTGCAACAAATCTGCATAAAAATAATTCGTTTTGGAGGAAAGAGGTAAAATTTTCGATATTTCGATGTTTTCTTAAAATAATATGATCTTTTTCAACTAGTGTAGTATGTATATGTAAACGGTGACCGCGTTTTTTGATAATAAATCGTGTAAAACATGTCATAACCGGTAGATTGTGTAGTTGTTGTCGCCATATTTCAATAGATGGCACTAATGTGTCAATTTGTTTCTGACTCAAGCTTTTCCACAAGAGTGCCCATAACAAGAGTGCGCATGCACACTCTTGTGGATTCTGTACTCTTGTGAACTATTTGGATTTATTTTATCTTCTTGTTTTCTAGATGGCTTCCAAGCAAAGAAAAACCAATCGAATCAATTGTTCTAAAGAAATATTGGATCTTGCACGGAAAATGGTATTTGAAGAGGGAAAAAGCAAAAGAAAAGTGGCTGAATTCTTAGAAATGCCCGAGTCCAGCCTACGTAAAAGATTAAAAAAAAGAAGACGTTGCTACGTACTTAGACATATTTAAACCCACTTTTACGCTTGATGTGACAAAAGAACTAGTTGATCATATAAAGACTTTAGATGCTATGTTTTATGGGACTACGCTAAAGAAGTTAAGATCTGTTGTGTATGAATATGCCGAAAAAAATAATATTGTACGTCAATTTAACAAAGAAACCAAGATGGCTGGAAAGCTTTGAGTTAGAGATTTTATGCGCCGAAACCCGAATATAGCAGTTCGCCAACCAACTTCAACCAGCATTGCCCGCGCTATGGGCTTTAATAAGCCTCAAGTGGACAGGTGCTACGATTAATTAGAAAACATAAAGAAAGGAATAAGTTCCGAATAAAGCGCCAAAATTGTTAGCGTCAAAGGAAAAAGGTGCGTCAAAAAAATCAGTAGCGCAGAGAGAGGAATAAATGTTATTGTTGTCTGTGTGATGAGTGCATCGGGAAATTATATACCACCAGCCTTTATATTTCCTCTTAAACATATGAAAGCGGGGTTGTCAGATGAAGCTCCAGCAAATTCTATAGGTCTTGTTACAGAGTCTGGTAGAATGACTACAGATTTATTCTTGGACTGGCTGAATCATTTTAAATACCATGCCAAGCCCACTCTTCGGGTGTTATTGGTTTTGGATAATTATTTGGCGCACACCACTTTAGCTGCAGCAAGCTTTTGTAGAAAAAATTTCATTCACGTCATTACTATTCCGCCTCATTGCACGCATAAGATGCAACCGCTAGATCGTTGCTTTTTTTCACCACTGAAAAAATATTTCGCAAGCGAGTGTGAAAAATGGATGATAAATCATCCTGGAAGACCTATTACCATCTACCAGATAGCCACTTTGTTCAACGCTGCTTATATGAGGATTACAAATATCTCTAACGCCGTCGAAGGTTTCAGACTTGGAGGAATATGTCCTTTCAATAGAGATCTATTTAGTGACGTTGATTTTCTTGTTAGTATGACAACTGAGAGGCTGGAAGAACATGCAAGTAATATTTCAATTACTGAGCAGAACGATCCAACAGAAGATGTACTCAACGTTGCAACAACTAGTCAAGCGATGATTCCACGCACTTCTACTAGTATGGCTTTGTCAGAAGAACACACACAAAATACTGCAGTAACAGAAAAAGTGGCGAGTTTTCACAGTCCATCTAGCACACCATTGGGAGAAAAACAGATACATACTGATGAACCAACTTACTCATTTATGGACATTGCTCCACTCCCGAAAGCATCAAACCGTAGTAAAAGATCTGAAATAATTACAGACTCTCCCAATAAAAGAAAACTAGAAAAAGAAATAGAAGCTAGTAAGAAAAAAATACCCAGAATAATATGCAAAATATCGCAGAAACTGCCATCAAAACAAAAAAAAAAAACACAAAAGAATAAGAAAAGTATTTGGAGATGCCCTGGTTGCCAAGAGAATTATAAGCAGCCTATTGTTGAAGATTGGATCTAGTGCAGCTTGTGCACTGAATGGTGGCTCGATAAATGCATATCTTACATCGGCATTGGAATCTACAAGTGCGATTTATGCGTGTAAATTAGCTTGCGTACTGTTAAGGTAGCATGCACACTCACTGGGACACGTACTCTTGTGGAATTGTAATATCAAGAGTGCGCAATTACCCACGATCTCAATTAGATTGTTATTTAACAGAGTATAAGACTAAGTCGATTTTTCATATAGTATATTAAAGTTGATTTGTTGGTCATTATATTAAACATTTTGTGATTTCATTGTAACCGTTTTTATTTGATTTATGTCATTTTATTCCTAAACCGCGCATACTTGGGGCACCTTACCCTATATGGAATAGTTAAGAGACAATTTCTGTTTTAGTGACTGCACTGGGTGTTCAGTTAGTTCGGGAACCAATTCTTATGTAACTCCAGATACTCCAAATAGTCCATTTGGTAATCCAACCACACCTAAAGTATATAGCAAGTCACCGAATATATTAAAATCAAAACGTCCTAGATTAACGGATAATATGACATGTTTAGCACCGAAGTCTCCAGATTCGCTAACCTCCAGTGGGTTACCGTCGGTAACAGAGAGTAAGTATTTGCTATTCTTCGATTATACGCATATTTAGAAAAGTATATTGACCGAAAACCAGTCGGTAAGTTTTGTCCTTGCATTAAAAGTGCAGCTCCAGAAATTATTCCGTCATTCAACAGATTTGATTAAACTTGGATAACTTTCTCTTCAGATCCGGTCAGACAGCCTAGGTGAAGATGACAGTGATCGATATCTCGCAATAAAGTTGCTACATAGCGAAGATTAAAGAGCTATATCCCAAAAGATATTAGTAGCCAACAAACCTTGGTGCAATTTGATATAAAAGCGCCAAAACTTATAATACTAAAGTAAAGTTTACGGTCCGAAAAAGAAAGATACTGTAGTTCTATCACCATAGACCAATAGGGTACTGTTAAACGTTTAGCAGTAACCGAATATAATAAAAAGAACAGTTTAAACGGGAAAACTGCAAGACCTTGTTACAGAGACTGATTTTAATACTTAATTGCAATATTACAAATTGAGAAATGATCGGATACTTTCATCTTTAACTAGGAATCGTTGATGTTCTGATAGACGGCACACATATCTCGTTTATAGAAATATGAATTTATTGCTTTGAGATTATATACTCAGTATAGAAGGTGATATAAGGTAAGAAGTTCCTTTTTCGTATCGATAATAATACATATCAGCTGCTATTGGTCAAGTTACCCTGTCAACACATGTTTAAATAAAAGTTATAGGGCGTACATGTTGACAATAAAATGTTTTGAACTGTCAGTTCGAAGAAATTACGCCATCTTTTGAAATGGAAAACCCTATATATTTTATTTTTGAATCCTACTAAAAATTCTAGATATTGTTTGTCTAACATACCATATGTCTAAACTGAACTGTTTTGGAATTATTGTCATTTGAAATTTAAAATATTAAAAAATAACCGGTCAAGTGCAAGTTGAACTTGCACAATTAGTGTTCCGTAAGTTGATGGCTTTTAAAATTAAAAAAAAAAAATATTACGGTGGTATAAAATGATCAGTGACTTCACAAAACACACCCCAAAGGAGTTTTAACAAAGTTGAACTTGCACAATTAGTGTTCCGTAAGTTGACTGCTTTTAAAATAAAAAAAAAATTATTACGGTGGTATAAAATGATCAGTGACTTCACAAAACACACCCCAAAGGGGTTTCGACAAATTTGTTTCCAATCTTTACTGAATACTGATGACCTTGAAATTTTTGTTTTTTTATATATCAAATAAATTATTAAAGGTAATGCACGCGTGATTATTTCGTTCAATCTACACCCCGTGTGATCAGTACTTTTCGATATAAGGTGAGGGAAAGCGATTTTTCGCGATTTTTTAAAAATAATACAAAGAAAAGTGAGCCCAAGTATTATATTATATTTTATTATATATGTATTTTTTACTCGTGTTTTCACAAGCTTTCATTTGACACCACACTCGATGACCTAGTAAAAAAATTTTTTTTTCACTTCCGATTTCACCGCCCAAAACTAACCCTAAAGTCTAAATTTAACTTTAAAAACTACACGGCTCTGATGAGGCCATCAATTCCTATATTATTATCAAATTTCTACTTACTATGACAAATAGTTTCGGAGAAAATCGGGGTGTGACAGACAGACACTAAAGTCATCTTATAAGTGTTCCATACGGAATACTAAAAAGACAAAAAATTATTAAAAAAATACTCTTTATTTTCAAGGTAACAATTGCTGAAAATGTCTACCGTTAACAGCAAGGCAATGATTCAATCTGTCATAAACAGCGTGAACAGAGTTTTGCAAGAAATCCGGGGTGATCTGTGCTACTTCATATTGAATTCTTTGTTGTAAATCTTCTACAGTTTCAGGTCGACTTCGGTAAACTTTGGTTTTCAAATGACCCCTTAAAAAAAATCGAGTGACGTAAGGTCGGAACTCCTTGCAGGCTATTCTACAGCATCTCTTCTGCCTATCCATCGATTAGGAAAAATCGCATCCAAATATCTACGAACATTGATTGATTAAAATATTCTTTCTAACAATATTGAAAATTATGATATACTTTTTATTATTGTGGATTTTTACCTTGTTTAAACTCCATATGATTTTGTAGTTATACTAACAAATAACAATATATGATCTTTGAGCATTAATGCACCTTATCGCGTATGCTCTATTACGTAAAATATCTAACAAGTAATATATTGGAACCGTAAAAGCAAACTTATGTACACTACCAAAACATCCATTTTATCATTGCAGAGGTGAGAGGTTACATACATATTCGAAAATGTTAAGAATAGAAAATCTTCAAAAAAAATATCATGATTTTGAACACAATATAGAAAAATTTGATATTTATTCCTTTTTCTTTAATATATTAATAGAGTCTAAATTGTGATGATATGATTATGATGATAGTTCTAATAATCACATCAGACATTAAATCAAATGAAGAATTCATTATTTTAAAAAACCACTTCAGCTAATATCAATTTTCGGTATTTCTCTCCAATCGGTATAAATTACCAATGTAACGTAATTCTGCTTCGCTTTTAGAAACAGCATATCTTAAAGCAAGCATGCAAAGTCATATTAAATATGTATGTTTCTATTCTATTTATTTCTGTGTATAACATCTATATTTCCTTTTAGCGTTGTTAACCCCACTAGAATCTGAAACTCCTACACCTTTAATTGATTTAACAGAAGAAGAAAAATTAAAACCAGTATTAGATAGTAAAGAACTACAAAGTTTTGCTTTACAAATAGCAAATGGAATGGCCTTTTTAGAAAAAATACAAATAACACATAGGTAAGTTAATGTTTGTCGCCTAGATATATCTACGGTCTAATTTGAACAAGAGAAGATCGAGAGATGCAAGTTAATTTCAACTATTTGTACAGGTTAGCTCAAAGTTTTGTATTCGCAAAGAGGTGATGCAAAATCAACACATTTAATGCGGGAACTATCCACAGTTTAAACATATTTAAGTTGTGTAATTCAGATCTGATGGTACATTCGTTGTTATTTTTTGGACACTTCTAGACGTACCTTATGCAACCTAGCTTATATTCCTGAGAAATCTCATGTTTGATACTTTAAAAATTAAAAACAACCAAAAGATACCAGTTCGAATAAAATGAACTTGCTGCTACTATTTTAATTTTCAATCGTCTAGTCAAAATTGTCAATCTCTGGTTTGAACAGAAGTAACTGTACTGTTTACCTGTATAAACAAAAATATTTTTTAACCTTAGGCATTTGCGATAGTAATCATACACCGTAATTTTCCATCTTTTTAAAGTGATTAACAATTTTTTTAAAAATTTCGTATCAGTTATATGTATATAATATTCAAAAATCAGATTTCTCATTCTGGTGACTAGGTGACATTCTGACATTTGTGTTTACCCATCTGTATATAAAAGTAAACAGTAACTATGTTATTTTTACAATGTAAAGCTAGACATTTTTTGTGTTACTAACATAAAATTACACCAATAGAATAAAAGTCTTTAAATTTACCGAGCTTTGATGTTTTTTAAAGAAATATAAATATATATGACCTTAAATTAATATACAAAATTAAATTACTCTCGTTTTGTTTAAAATTCATACTTGTAGTTAATTTTTAAGTCGAATTGTATTTTTGTTACAAAAATAACATAAAATGAGGCAAATTTCTGTGTTTTAAATACTAAATTACTTGTAAGATCGTGCTATTGAAAATGAATCGATCATTTTGAAAATGGGCCATCTCTACTCTTTTTACAAAACCATATTTCACCAGATTCTGTCCCTTAATAGCACTATTCTTGTATTCCATATGAAAACTGGTCCTTTATCGCCAGCTAAAGCAGCTTAACAAAACCAGGCTATTGACAGTCAGCTGGAAAAAAGAGTCCGTTTTCAAAGTGAACCGGTGAAGCGCATGCTTAGAACCTACCTTCCTTCTCATCTGTTATGATCGTGTATATTGTCCTAGTGAACAATTTATTACATCCTCTACAAACACACAGAAATTCCAAGTGAAACACAACCTAAAGACGTAGCTACTTTTAAAAATTGGTGGTCAGATTTTGTTAAAGAGAAAGTTCTGTTACAGGAAGAATGCGGAAAACAAATTTTCAAAGAGAGAAAAATTCAATTTGCTGTTAACAAGTTTTACAAATTCGTTTTTATTAGTGAAAAGCCAAGAGTTGTTGTTGCCAAGCCTTATATCGATAGTGTTGTGCAGCATCGTTTTCTTCTACAGAAAGCATGCATCAAAAGCTCCCAACTATTCATACCAAACAGACAAACAGCCCAGTGGGAGTTTCATAGAAATAACTTTAATATTACCGTTCTTGGAATATGAATTGAATTGTGGTAGTTTTCCGAAACATCTCATTCTCCCGATACCAGATTACCGTTCTTTATTTTATTTTTCTTTAAATAAAAAAATACATACATCTTTTTAAATACATAATAATAATAAGTGTTAATAATAATCTAAATTTGTAATATGAATTTTATTCATTTTTTAATAAAAGTAATACATAATTAGAGCGAAGTAGTGTCCCAAAACACCTTAAAAAAATCGATCACTCGGGACCTCGGTTGGCTGGAACCCCGGATAATAGTGCCCCGGATAATGGAGGTCCCACTGTCGATTATTATTATTATTATTGTATAACCTTGCCAAAGAACATATGTATGAATTTAAAAAAAAAATGTATATCGGATAAGTGGTTCTCGCGTGATAAGCGCGCTAACGGACAGAGAGACAGGCAGAGACATTGCATTTTGTATACATTACATTCTTTGCCACATGTTATTGTTCCATATTTAACGGTTTAGGCCGCGTATTGCAAAAGAGCTCGCTAGCGGCAAACTTTTCTTCGACGTGATTCACTGCTTATTCCTTATGTTACCTAAGGTAACATTATATTTATCTATACCCTAGTCAGAGAACATATGTATGAATTTAAAAAAATCACATAAATGCATAAGCGGTTCTCGAGTGATAAGCGCACTAAAGGACAGACAGACAGAGAGACGTTGCACGTATATATATATATATATATATATATATATATATATATATATATATATATATATATATATATATATATATATAGAGTTTTAGTTCAAAACTGGACATGTCTAAAAAATTAAAAAACGAGTTTTAACTGTCATCTGTATTCAAGAAGTACTAACGGACAGACAATTCATTTCTGTTAAGTTTGCATTAAGTTCGCGAAAACTGGCTGAAAAGTTCGAGGTTAGAAAAACGCAAATTCTCGATATATTAAAAAATAAGAATGGACTAAAACAGATATTTGAAGAGGGTGTTAACTTGGAGTAAAAACGAAAACTTCTCAAGTCAGCAGAATTAGTAGTGGATCAAGTTGTCTACAATTGGTTTTGCAAGGCCAGGAATAAAGCAGTTCCAATATCTGGACCACTACTCAAACAAAAAGCAATCAATCAATCTGTGTCTATGCTGACTCTATTTAGTAAAATAAAGAAAATGTTTAAACATAGAAAAATATATGTCTTTTATTTATAGGGCGCAAAACCTGGGAATAACGGCCACCTATCTTAAACGACCAATATTCCTAAAAAATTTTGTGGCAACTTTTGACAGGTTTTACTGTATTAAAAAGAAATTTTATATCTTTGATAATCGAGGCTTGAAGAGAAATAAGTGCTTTTGCTCACATATTGTATAATGTTATTTGTTCCATTTGAAAATGTTATGTTTAAACTAAGACACGTGTTGCAAATTGTAATTTTATCGTGTGATTTTTTTTTTTTTATTGGTCTAGCACACGTGCTGCAGGGAAGTCCCTAAAGTGCTCCAGGAGCTGCACGAGTGCGGAAAAAGCGATTCACGTTGTTCTTGAATCGCTGTAAATTGTACTCGGTGGGAAACACAGCGCTGGGCAAATTATTCCAAAGGGATGACGTTCTCCATATAAAAGATTGCTTGAAAAGCGTCGTACGCGGAGTAACAAGCTGAACCTCATACGGATGCGAAGCACCAGCGCGACGTGTATTTCTAACATGCACCGCTTTGGGAGGAATTAAGCGGGCTACATCCCTCGAACACTTTCCATGAAAATACTTGTAGAACAGACTCAAGTCGCCAACCGTTCTTCGATGTTCCAGCGAATCAAGGCCGTCGGTCAATTCCGGGTCCCCAATCAGACGGACCGCTCTTCTCTGAACAGAATCCAGCAAATGCAGTGTATGTTTGGGAGCGGAGCCCCAAACGTGGGAGCAGTATTCCATAGTTGGTCGAATTTGGGCTTTGTAAAGAATTAACAGTTGCTATGGGGTGTAAAGCTTTCTGGTTCTAAATAATATTCCCAATTTTTGAGAAGCTCTCCTTGCTATGCCTGCAACATGTCCATGCCAAGACATATTTGCTCCCAAACTAACGCCCAACAAATTGAGCGACGATGCTAGGGGAATGGAGTGCCCCAACATAACTATGTCGGGTTCAGCAACGTTAACTCTTTTAGAAAAAACTGCCGCCTGGGTTTTTGTAGCGTTAAATTCCACTTGGTTACTGTCACCCCAAGATAGAATTTCTTCCAGGTCTTTGTTAAGTTGAACGACCTCCTGCTGTCTGCGGATATTCGCCTGAGCAGCAGATGTCCGAGCGTTCAAGGTGAATGAAGAGACAAGCGTACTGTCATCTGCAAAGCTATAGATTGGATTGCCGGTCTTTTCCAGCAGATCGTTAATGTAAATGAGAAAGAGAGTAGGAGACAGTATGGAGCCCTGGGGCACACCGGCGTTGATAGTGAGAATGTTAGAAAGAAATCCATCGACCGCCACTCGTAAAGAACGCTCTCTGAGGAAACATGAGAGCCACAAACAGAACCTTTCAGACATACCATAAGAGCGCAACTTAGCCAACAGTCCATCGTGCCAAACACGGTCGAATGCCTTCGATATGTCAAGAGCAACCGCTCGAGATTCTCCAAAGTGTTCAATTGCGTTGTTCCAAACATGTGTTACATAAGTCAGAAGATCTCCTGTTAATCTATGTTTACGAAAACCATATTGGTGGTCGCTAATAATATTGAATCGTTCAAGATATTTTAGAAGATGCTCATTGATAACCTTTTCCATGACTTTCGATATTATTGAAAGCAGTGCAACTGGTCGGTAGTTATTTGGCAAGGTCTTCTTACCTTTTTTAGGTATCGGCTGAACCGTAGCACATTTCCAGCAGGACGGAAATATTCCCTTTCTGTAGGATAGGTTAAAAAGTCTACAGAAAACTGGTGTTAGTTCCCTTGCACAGTTTTTGAGAACTATGGCAGGTATTCCGTCAGCGCCAGAAGCCTTCTTGGTGTCTAGCTTCATTAAAATACGCTTTATGATGCGCTGTCTGAAGACAACATCGGGCATCCTTGACTGCAATATGGGAATAGTAGGTGGTGTTTTTCCTTGGAAATCGACAGTAGAATGTAAAGCAAAGAATTCAGCCAACAAGTTCGCTTTCTCAACAGGTGTGGTTGCAATGGAATTATCTGGCCGTGTGAGTGGTGGTATGGTGGATTTGGTAAAATTTTGACTAACTGCCTTAGCGACTGCCCAAAAGGACCTGAAATTGTTGGGACAAGCGAGAAGTTTGTTTCTAATTCGTTGATTGTGTGCCTCCTTGGTTTCGTCGATAATTCCCTTGCATCTGTTCCGGGCATGAACAAAGATGTTTTGATTTAAGGTGTTAAGGATGCTTAGTAATACTATATTTATTTTAATATAGTAGAAGATATTCTTTTTTAACATTATTGTAAATTATGATATACTTCTTATTATTGTGGATTTTTACCTTGTTTAAAGTCTGTATGATTTTGTAATTATACTAACAAGTAACACTATATGATCTTTGAACATTAATGAAACTAATCGCACGTAGTCTAATACATTAAATATCTAAGAAGGTATTGGAATCGTAAAAGCAAACTTTCATTTTATCATTCAATGATTGGTGTGCAGAGGTGAGAGGTGGCGTCGAGTTGCATACATATCTGAAGACGTTAAGAATATAGAAAAATTTGATATTTATTCCTTGATCTTCAATATATTAATAAAGTCTAAATGATGATGATAGTTGTAAGCCAGTATTCAAAGGGCAAAATATATTGTAATATTAATGCATGTGTACATAAAAACTATTTATTAGCATCTCGAAGGAGTATTTAAGATAATTTCATTGTTCGCATTGCTCAACTATGGTTGGTGACTGGAGATGGTGGAAACTTGCTTTACCACGTTTATATTCTCTATTCATGATAACCCTATCATCTCATTTCGACCCTGATAATTTTAATAGTCTTTTCTTTATGGACAGTATGATTTATTTTTAATAATTATACATATTTTTGAGAAGATTTTCTTCTCTTAATGTTGGAAAATCCATCGTTAGATCTCGAATTAGCATGTTAGTCTGCAAAAAAATATATCAATATATTTTATTTTTAGAGATTTAGCTGCTAGAAATATTCTAATTAACGAGAACAAAGTATTAAAAATATCAGATTTTGGTATGGCCAGGATAGGTACTTATGTGAATTCTTCACAAAAAAGACAACCACTAAGATGGATGGCTCCTGAGGCTATCGAAAATAGGAGATGTGACAATAAGACTGATGTGTGGTCGTTTAGTGTCGTTTTATGGGAAATTGGTAGTTTAGGTAAGTGTTCGGTTTTATAAACATATCTAGCATTTACCAGACGAGCGTGATTTCATAAAAAAAGGATAAGGTGGTAGTTCTGTCGGTCGGATGATGCAATCACAGCGAAACTGACATCAGTTTTTATCAATCTTGAGGAACCAGCCAGTGTACACTATTTTAGTTGACGACTGTTGACACTGTGGTTCGCGAGCCCTTCGAGTACAGTGGCGGTTGAATCTGAAAGATCATACTTAAAACTTTTGGGTGGCCAGAATTCGACGGAAACTTACAGTGTACTACAAGAAGATTATGATGAGCAGACAAAAACTCGTAGCATAGCTTCAAGACGGACTACTAATATTCGTCGGTAATGGCAGCCGCAGCATCGATGCGGGAAACTGGTTGCTAGAAAGAAATTGATGATTCAGAGCATATAATAATCGCTCTAAAAGCAGAGATGGAGATTCCACTACTAATTCTTAAGGCGATGACGACATTTATGGCTGAACAGATCCTTTTCCCTTATCGGCCGAGAACAGTAGGACAAACATGATGGCTATATAAAAGGACTGTAAAAAATTGATGTCTAAAATAAAATGTACTTGCAATGTACATAACTTATGAAATGATACTTGCCTTTCAATAAGGGTTGATTTTTACTGTATTAGGTACTGTGGTAATATATTCAACGTTCTAGTACATACACACACACACACACACACACACTATTATGAGTTTTTGGAAAACTTTCTGCGAATGATCTATGGTTGTTTAACGTTTTCTTTATGCCTTATAATTTATAGAACATAAATATGTTCACTATATTTGAGAAGCAGAGGGCTCATCGTTGCGGTAAATTAATATCACTACGAATCAAAACATTATCCATATTTCTATATGGCTGCATTGTACTGTATTTGTAGTTGTTCTACTTCATTTACAGTCTGTCAGTAAGAACGTGTCTGCGATATTCATTTTTGGTAGATGCGATTCTAGCGATTCAACAAAAAATCGGTAGAGGGAACCTTTGTATACGACGCATTTTAGCAAAAGTATCAGTCGATTCCGAACTTTCGTCGAAATCACATAAAATCCAAAATGAGTCACTTCTTTGTGTGTTGGTTCGAGGTAATATTTCTTTGTTTACCAGGTGTACAAGTATGAAATGCGGATTTCAGACAACAGATGGTGCACGAATGTAGTTTGTGTTATAAAGATTTGACACTGCGCCATTTTGTTGTCATCAACAAGTGTCAGATGCGCACGAGTGATAAATTGGAAAAGTGTGTGCATAGTGTTGTGTTTTGTGTTCAATACGTCGAAATCTATACCGAACAAAGAGCATTCGCGGACAGCATTAATTTTTTGTTTTCATTTGAAGAAAACTGCTGTTGAATCATACCGATTATTTCGAGAAGCTTATGGTGAACATGCTCCATCGCAAGATACGTGTAAACGATGGTTACGGCGTTTCAAAAGTGGTGGCTTCGATGTTGCAGACAAGGAACGTGGAAAACCGCCAAAAAAATACGAAGATGTGGAATTGTAAGCATTGTTGGACGAAGATGATTCGCAAACACAAAAACAACTCGCCGAGCAATTGGGCGTTAGTCAACAAGCTGTTTCCAATCGGCTACGAGAGATGGGAAAGATTCAGAAGCCGGTAGATGGGTACCACATGAGTTGAACTACAGACAAATGGAAAAGCGCAAAAACACGTGTGACATTTTGCTCGCTCGGTACAAAAGGAAGTCGTTTTTGCATCCTATAGTTACAGGGTGGGTTTATTTTGAGAATCCCAAGCGCAAAAAATCATGGGTAAACCCAGGCGCACCATCCACATCGACCGCAAGACCGAATCGCTTTGGCAGAAAGACGATGCTCTGTGTTTGGTGGGACCAGAGTGGCGTGGTCTATTATGAACTGTTAAAACCTTGGGAAACGGTTAATACTAAACGTTACCAACAACAATTGTCCCATTTGAACCGTCCCCTGCTTGAAAAAAGGCCAGAATACCGAAAGAGGCAACACAAAGTCATTTTTCTTCATGACAAGCTCCATCACATACGGCAAAACCAGTTCGCGACACGTTGGAAGCACTCAGCTGGGAAGTTCTACCCCATGCGGCTTACTCACCAGACTTGGCTCCATCCGATTACCACTTGTTTGCGTCGATGGGTCACGCACTTGCTGAGCAGCGCTTTTTACTGGCGTGGTATTCACAAATTGCCCGAAAGATGGGAAAAATGTATAACAAGCGATGGAGCATACTTTGAATAAAGCACTTTTTATCATTCTTCCCAATTTAACGTCTTTTTTTTAGAAAAAAAAATCCGCATTTCATACTTGTACACCTGGTACATCCCAAGGGGCTTAAAATGACACATTCCACAGCCGCTGAATATATTAAAAAGTCGATGTTATTTGTGAAGAAGTGGGTGAATCATTTTAACGAGACGATAAATGTCGACGACTTGCCAAAACGTAACTCGGTAGGCAAAGTCACTACGAAAGTCGAAAAACGAATCCTATCTTTGATTTCACTGGACCCGAAATTGACGCTGCGTCGAGGGGCGGCAACGTTAAGAAAATCGAGTTTGAACAATCAAGATAGGAAACGAAAAGATGCATATAAGATCAATATACGCACCTGATACAAATAAGGGAAAAGAAGAACGAGCAGAATTCTATAATAAACTACAAAAAGAAATAGATACCTTGTATAACAACAAAACAATAATAATGGGAGATTTTAACGAACAACAATGAACGAGAAAGGAATGAAAGTGGAGAAGAATTGATAGAATTCTGCGCACATATTCAATTAAGGATAAACAATACCTTCTATCCTCATAAACCACAACACATGTAAACCTGGAGGGCAAATGACAAATAATCGGTGATCGACTATATCATAACAAATAGAGCAGTCAAACCAGAACAAATCATGGATGTAAGAGCGCTCACATCAGCTAACGTAGTATCTAACTACAATATGATACTGTGTAAAACAAGGATAAACATAAAACCATCTAAAAGAAAACAACCATGATACGTAGAAAAGATGAACATAGAAACACTACAAGGCGACACGACAAAATGATTATATACGAAAAGGATAACTGAACAGAATAAGAACAACGCAATACTAGAAACAGATAGAAGAAAGCTGGAATAAATTAAGAAACAACACTCTACAAGCGAGTAAATAAGCTCTAGGTACAAGACGAATAAACGTGAGAGACAAAAACAACAAAACTCCGTGGTTCACCCAAGAAGTCAAAGAACTTGCACAAAAGAAAAGAAGAGCGTACATACAATATATATCACAAAAAAACGAAGAAAACAGACAGCACTACATAGAAATACGAAATGAAGTAAATGCAAAAATTAAGAAAATAAAGCAGGAATATTGGACAAATTTTGTAAAAGAAATGGAAAGAGATTTATACACAGGACAAAAAAAGGTATGAAAAATGTTACGAAGAAGAAAAGCCAATATTAATCAATCCTTGACAATCACAAATATTGAAACAAACCATTGGCAACAATACTTTAAAAAACTATATGAAAACCAATCCGACGAAGAAGAGAACATAGCCGAAATCATAAACAACAGACAATAAACAGACCAAAACTACAAACTAGGAGGAGAAAAAGTATTGATGGCAATTAAGAAACTTAAAAATAGAAAAGCACCAGGAGAAGATGGGATGCCAAAGGAACTAATTAAATATGACAACATTCTTTAATAATATATTACAGGAAGTAGAAATACCGAAGGAATGGACAAAAAGCATTACGATATCGATATTTAAGAAAGGCAGCAAAAAAGACCCGAGCAACCATAGAAGAATAACACTGCTAGCAAGTATTATGAGAGTGTTCATAAGTATTCTGAAAAGTGAAATAGAAAACAATATACTCATAAGCGACGAGCAACAAGGGTTCCGTCAAAACAGATCAACCTCAGACGCTATCTTTGCAATAAGGCAAATAAGAAAAAAACCGGAAGAATACCAGAAACCAGCATTTTTGTGTTTCATCGACTTAAGTAAAGCATTCGACAGAGCCAGGGTGAAAGATATATTAGAATTAATAAAGGACCTAATTCCGTACCCAATACCACAAATAATCCGACAACTCAATCACGGTAACACAACAAAAATAAGAAGTAATAACGAATTAACAAAGGAAATAAATATAAAAGTAGGAATAAGATAGGGAGATAGCTTAAGCTCGTTACTATTCTGCATAATAATGGACAAAATCATTGATGAAGTAAAACTAGTCAGCGATAGATACGAACTAGGAGATAAACAAATAAAGATACTGGGATATGCAGATGATATTGTTCTAATATCACAATCGGAACACGGCCTACAAAGACTGCTCTATAAATTCAAACAAGCAGCAGAAAGATACAACATGGAAGTCAATACCGACAAAACAAAATGCATCACAATAGCTAAAGAACCAGTAAGGTGTAAATTAGAAATAAATTGAAAATTAATAGAGCAGCATAGAGAGAAATGGAAATTCCCGTATCTTGGAGTACTAATTATAGCTACGGAGATATAACAGAATAAGTGTTACAACAAACAAATAGAGCAGCAGAAATGTCAGGAGCCCTCAGTGTAGAAGAAAAAACAAGATTATATAGAACTTGCGTTAGACCCATACTGGCTTATAGCATAGAAACACCGGCAGATACAAACAAAACCAAACAGCTACTAAGAACAAATGAAATGAAAATACTGAGAGCAATAACAGAAAAAAGTTTATTAGACAGAGTGAGTAACAACACCATAAGAGAACAATGCAAGGTAGAGGATATAGTCAGATGGGGAAGAAAGAGAAGAAGAGAGTGGCGTGAACATGTACAAAGAATGGAAGATACGAGAATGATAAAAATATGTATGAACAAAAAACCACTTGAAACAAGACCAAAAGGACGACCACCAAAGAGATGAAGAGACAGCTGGACATCCGAATCACAAGAGGCTTAATAACGAAGTAGAACAGGTCCGTGGCCTACTCAGAAGAGTAAGTAAGTAAGTAAGTAAGAGTTTGAACGTGTCCCATGAGACCATTCGACAACATCTTCGTCCTCATGATGTTAAATTTCGAAGCACGTCGCGAAGCGGCCCGCTTAAGCTTACGCTAAGATACTAGAGTGGCCCTCACAATCGCCGGAGACCAATCCTATTGAAAACGGTTGATCTCTTGTAAAGAGAAAGCTCAGAGGAAAGACTCTGAGAACTTCGACTCAGTTGTCCCACGAGTTTCGAAAGATTTGCAGAGTATGGAGAAAATCTCGTCGGCAGCATGCCTCGAAGATGCCAGGTGATATTATTAATGCAGGAGGCGATTGGATAACTTACTGAGGTAATTGCACCGTTGTAAACACACCAAAGAATATATTGATGGCAAATAAATGTTCTCAAAACACATTTGTTCAAGAATATGAGCGGTCACGTTTTTACTTGCCAGACTGTATGTTTACTGTACGGCCTAACATCAACTCAATTTTTTACGACAGCCTCATTTTCTTAATTTGCACCAAAAATATTATTTGTGAGGTCATCATGATCTAATCAAAGTTCATTTTAGGGCTGTTCTCTGTACTAAACAGAATATTGTAAATAAAGTCGAATAAAATTGTTGCCCGGACAATCCTAGTTTGCTTTTAACTTTTCTATTCTATACATACTTTTTAAATTGGTTTACACATTCTTTTAATTTTTTAGGCGCCTTTCCGTACCAAGAACTAAGCAACGAATTGGTGATAGTGCACATAATGCAGGGAAAAAGATTAGACAGGCCACAAACTTGCACGGACCAAGTATACGAATTAATGCAAAAATGCTGGCAAAAAAATCCCGATGATCGACCGAGATTTGAAGAAATAGCTAAACAATTGGATATTAGTAATGGAAAAATTTATGTTGATTTTAGTAAAATTTCTCCTAAATATGTATTTCCGCCGACTCAAGATGAAACTAATTAAAACCGGTATAGATAAATTCTGAAGAAAAAATACAATACCTTGTAATTACTGAAACAATTTCATCAAATAACGAACATCAGCGTCTTAAACAAGCTGTCCCATGAGAAAAATTAATTCTGAAATATGTACAGTAAAAAAAAAATGAAAGAATGAAAAATATCTTAACTATTTATCAAATTATGGACCTTGAAAATGATTTAATGATTATAAGGTCATCCAAATGTAAACCGTTACGTCTTTGGCACTCTTCTAAACGAGAGCTGAAATTATTGATCAGTGTTCCGCATTTAATTTCAATGATTCCTGCCATCATATACTCACTATATTTTTTAATTGTTCCAAGATCCGAGGATTGTTATTGTAAACCTTGTTTTGAGATATCTTCACAAGAAAAACTTTATTGGAGTCAAATCTGCGCTACGTATCGTAATCGGCCGTAAAGAAGTTCTCCGTCTCCTTCCATTCCATTCTTTAATTACAGGTTTGTGATGATTTTTGCCCTTACAAAACTAAACAGTAATTTATGAGGGGAATATAAAAAAAATTCTGTCACGTAAGTGTTCTGAGAAAAATATTTTTTTCAGTTTCCTTAGTAGGTAGGTAGTGTTGATATGTAAATATTTATCTAATCTAACTAGTTGTTTTTATTGTGATCATAAGCATATTTTCAGCTACGTGTGTTGACTATGCTAAGTGATTTCTCTAATTTTTGGGTGATAAAAACAGAAAAGTCTTACTAATTTGTTTCCGGGAAATGTCTGTATTCTCCAGATAACTTTTCCTATATATGTGGCAGTTATGTGATAAAAAAACAGATCAAGAAAAATTGGCCACAGACAACAATAGAAGTAAAAATATTGTGCGCGAGGGTCCGGTTGAGCCCTCTAAGATTCTACTACCTTCACTTTATATCAAATCAGGTATTATCAAGCAATTTGTGGAGGCATTACCTAAAGAAGGTCACTAATTCAAATACTTTTGTGATAAATTTAAGCATTTATCGGATGTCAAAATAACAGAAGGCATTTTTGTTGGCCGAGACATTCGGAAGTTAATGCAAGAAAACGATGAATAAGACCTGAGATTGGAAATCATTTAAGGAGGCCGTAGAACATTTTTTAGGAAATAGAAACACTCTGGTTATGAAAATATAGTCAACCACATGCATAACAATGTCAGAAAGCTGGCCTGCAATGTAAGTATAAAGCTGCATTTTCTGCATTTCCATGTTGTTTCCTTTTCCGAAAATCTGTAAGTGAAGAACGGGGGGCGATTTCAGCGAGACATAAAGGTTATGGAAAACAGATATCAAGAAAGGTGGGCCGTTAGCATAATGGCAGACTATTGCTGGATGTTGAAGAGAGACGAACCAAATCGGAAGTACAAGAGAAAAAGATTGAACAGAAAACAGAAATATATATCATAAGTCTTCTTGTTTTGTCTAGTCTCTTAAGTCGTGTTTAAAACTAATTCTGCGCTTTTTATAACTAAACATTTATCATATTTTATTTTTCATAAAAATTGTTTTAAACATGCACATCTTAAATAAAAATAAATTTTGAAGTGCTATAAAAGAACTAAAGCTATATTTTAATTCAGCATGCCTAAATACCTAAAAACAAGAATTACACTAGTTTACAAAAAAAAAATACTTATTTTTATTCATCGAACGCAACATATATTTTTTTTAAATAAACTAAGTAGGCTAATTAATAAAGTATATATATTCGTCATAATTCTTAGATAAAATCGTTTCTGTTTCTCATCTACTCGCAGTAATTATAATGATTTTTTTGTTTGATTTTGTAAAGAAGTAAATACGAAAGATTGTTCTAAAATGTCGTCTAGAATGTGTAAAATTAGTCCAAACTATTTTTGCTACGTTTGTGGCAAAATTCTTCAGTTAAATCGAGACTATCGTATAACAAACTCACTGCACTACGTTATTTTGGATTTCCGGCGTCACATCAAGATAAATACTGGGCTCCTCATGTGGTTTGCACAAACTGCAAGCTGGTCCTCGACTACTGGTATTCAGGTTAAAACAGATCCTTGCACTTTCGTAAAGCAATGATCTGGAAAGAGCCAACTAACCACGCAACCGACTGCAACTTTTGCTTGACTAAAACTTTTGGTTTCAACTAGAAAAACAAAGATAAAATAGAAAAGCAGTTGTTTCATCAGTGTCTAAGCCTGTGCCTCATTCAAAAGATTTGCCAGTTCCTACACCACCCGGCAAAAATGACCAAACCCGAAATGTCACAGATCCAGAGTAGTGACAATGAGCAGTCCAGCTTGAATAACTTTGTCGGCGATGAGGACAGTCCACATTTGATATCTCAGTCTGAACTCAACGATCTTCTAAGAAGAGATTTGCAGTTGCCTCAAGGTTGCAGCAGTGGAAGTTGCTTGATCCTGACACAAGAGTTAGTATTTAACGCTCCAGGAGTAAGACACATGCTGCTTTTTTACAAAAGAAAATGAATTTTGTTATTGTCATAGTGTTAATGGACTATTTAAAGAAATAAAACAACCATACAACTCAGAAGAATGGCGCCTTTTTATCGATTCCTCGAAGATAAGCCTCAAAGCTGTTCTTTGGCATAACGGAAATAAAAAGCAATCTATCCCAATAGGTCATGATATGAATTCTAAAGAAACCTACGAAACAATGTCCATATTAATTAAATTGATCACAATTGGTATATGTATGGTGACCTAAAAGTCATCGGTATGCTTTTGGGTTTGCAAGGCGGCTACACAGAGTACTGTTGCTTCTTGTGCTTATGGGACTCGAGGGCAAAGAAGCATTACTATAAAAAGAAATTTTGGCCTATTAGAACAGAATATGTTCCAGGTAAAATGAACTTTAAAAATACATGTTTGGTTAACCCAAAAAAAATTATATTACCACCGCTTCACATTAAGTTAGGCTTAATGAAAAATTTTGTCAAAGCTTTGAATAAGACAGGGTTAGCGTTTCGTACTTATGCAGTGTATTCACGAATCATTTTGAGGCTAAACTAAAAGAAGGAATATTTATAGGTCCTCAAATCAGAAAAATTTTGGATGATTAAACATTTGAGAGCCATTTGACCGACGTTGAAAGGTTGCCTGGAATTCCTTCAAACTTGTCGTTCGAAATTTTTTAGGTAATAGAAAAAACGACAGTTATCAAGACATCGTTGCAAATTTATTGCAGGATTACGAACTGCTGGATGTGAACATGTCCCTCAAAATTCATTTTTTGCATTCCCATCTGGATTTTTTTCCGGAAAACTTTGTAAGTATGAGTGATGAGCAAGGCGAGCGGTTTCATCAGGGTCTAAAATTATTTGAGCAAAATTATCAAGGTGTTTGGGACCAGAACATGCTAGGTGACGACTGTTGGTCTGTTGTAAGAGATACATATATAAGTATTTACAAAAAATTCTCACGAACTCACTCCTCGCTCACATCGCGTCACAATAATCGAAAATCACCTAAAGTCGAACAAGTTCCATCTAAATGATATTGAACAGGAAATTTTCTCCACCCGATAGTCCTATAATTATTGTTTTTGTAAACCTCTCGCACGTAAAATTAACGCTTCATTTTACTGAAATGCTCCGTAACAACAAAATTTCCATGAATCAGGGTTACGCTTTGTGCTTCTGCCTTGCTTCTCCTGTCTGTTCAGTTCACGGAATACGCTAAATAATTTTCAACTTATTTATGAGATACATTGTATAAGGCGTTAAGTACTGTGGTTCTATTATCTGGTACGGATTGATGACAATTTAGTTTTAAATAGTTTCACTTTTAACACATTTCACATTTTCATTATCCTCTTTTATTGTTTTATTTTCTTTTTTAGAGTTTGACTAAATAATATTTTAATTTATTGATTTATTGTTTTATAAATCTGATATTTTATCGACAATTTTTTGTCCCCCCTGTATTTCTTATAATTATTTAGATTCTTGCATAGAAGCCAGATAGAATTGAATATTCCTTGGCTATACATAAATATGCATGCATATTATGCATATGTTACACAAGGGCATGTAGACTTTCAGAAAACATATTTTAAACGTATTCAAGTTATGTATATTTGGATTCTTAACATAGAATATAAGCATTTCCGTAAATTGTTGGTATGTTAGCGGTTCAAAAAAGAGAGAATTTTTTTTTGAAAGTGGCACTCATTAGACTCGATTTAAATCGTTCCTTGAGCCTCCAGAAACAATTATTCACGGCTGAGCACGACCTTTTTAAGCTCAATATGCAAATTTTTGCGGAAAAAATGGCCGTAAATGTATATATACATTGGCTGTAAGATTAATATCTTTAAATAGACCATTTATAATTTATGGCAATTTCTGACCAAAAAGTGGCTAAAATCTGGCTATAACTTGGAAACGACATCCTAATATCAACAAGGTACATAAAAATTCAAAGGCAGCAGGTGAAAGAACATAAGAAAAGTGTACCTGGTCGTTAAAATGGCCAAATATTATATAAAAGAGGAAAACGCTATCAGGAGTCAGGATGAATAATTTCAATAAATCACATGGATAAAATTATAATTATCATCATTAGCTTATTCCATCCATAGTCGGATGTAAGAGTCCCCAATTTGTCTCCAATTAGCTTTGTTGTTTACTTTTTGCATCCAATCGTTTCCTGCTAATTTTTTTATGTCGTCTGTCCATTTTGTCTGTGCTCTACCTCTGCATCTTTTATGTTCTCTAAGCCTCCATTCAACTATACGGCGTGTCCATCTGTTACTATTCAGCCCTGCGATATACCCCGCCCAATTCCACCTTAATATACATATTCGTTGCACTACATATATCACTTTTGATCTTCTTTGTATCTCAATGTTAGGAATACGATCTTGGAGTCCAATATTTAGCATTCTCCTCTCCATTACTCTTTGGGTTACCTGGAGTTTATTTATTATACTTTTATTTAAAGCCCACGTTTCAGTGTAATATGTTAATACCGGTAGTACATACTGATCGAATATTCTGGCTTTTATTGTATTTGGGATGTCCAATTTGAATGTAGATTGTAACCTCCCGAACGTAGACCAAGCTAACGAGACTCTTCTATCCAAACCAGCCTTTAAATTATTTTTTGATATTTCGATTTTTTGTCCTAAATATATGAATGTTTGTACCTTTTCTATTTTTTTACCTTCTGTTAATAGGTCCTGGCTGTTATCTTCACTTTCGTTGTTCAAATATTTGGTTTTGTTAAAGGTTATTTTTAGACCTATTTCTCGAAATTTGTTATTTAATTCCATCAGCATGTCTCTTTTGTGTTGGCCATGTTCACCGTCCATTAGTATTCCTTTAATTTCCTACTTTAACGATTTGAAAATGTCTTCTAGAGTCGAAGTGATCAGCTTTGGGGATATCGAGTCGCCTTGTCTCTTATATATATATATATATATATATATATATATATATATATATATATATATATATATATATATATATATATCAATCGGTTTTATAACGTCTTCCGTCTTCCGATGCCTAATTTCCACTCCTCCCGGTTTCTCGATCCCTCCTCCTCCAGATCTCTCTCTAGTACTTCCTTGTTGATTCCTGCTCCAGCTTTGACGTGGTCTTCCTCGCTTTCTTTTTCCATGAGGGTTCCAATTTAAAATCTTTTTAGGTAGTCGGTCTTGTGACATTCTCTGTACATGTCCGTACCATACCAACTGTTGGGTTCTAATTTCGTCCACTATATCGTGCTTTATTTCTAAAGCTCGCCTTATCGTGTCATTTGGTATGCGGTCTTTTCTGGATTTTCTGGCTGCTCGTCTCCAGAAATCCATTTCTGTAGCTTTTAGTATTTTTTCTGTTCTTTCCTTTAATGGCCACACCTAGGAGCTGTAAGTTATTATACTTTTCACTATTGAGTTGTAAATTCTCTTCTTCTCGTTCCCAAATACTTATAACTAGCACAGTGTTTGATGGTGTGTCCTGTGGCGTTTCAAGTCCTGCTGTTGTCCTCCGACGCACATGTACTCGGTCTTTTTAATATTGACTTCTAGGCCCCATTTTTCATATTCCTCCATAAGTTTTCGTGTCATGTATTCCATATCATCGATGTCCTGAGCGACTACTACCTGGTCATCTGCGAATGATAGCGTGTACAATGTAGTATCGTCATCCAGTGGTAATCCCATACTGCTGCATTTCCGTTTCCAGTTCTTCAGTGCACTCTCCAAATAGATTTTAAATAGCGTTGGGGATCTACAGCAGCCCTGTTTGAGACCCTTTGTGACCTGGAACCCTGTTGTTATACCATATTTGGTTTTCACACTACTTCTTGCGTCTTGGTATAAGGATTTTACGGCTTTAATTATTTCGGTGCTTACATTACAATCTCATTAGGGGCACGCTGACGTAGGCCTTTTTTAAATCAACAAACAAGACATGGACTTCCTGATCAAATGCGGTTTTCTTTTCTAGGATTTGTGTCAGTGAGAAGAGATGGTCTATTGTGGATCTTCCTGTTCTAAAGCCTGCCTGTTCTTCAGCTTCTACGTCCGCGTATTCCGTTTCTATTCTATTTTTAAGTATTTTTCCGTATATTCTGCTAATAGATCCTGTAACCGTTA
Organism: Pachyrhynchus sulphureomaculatus; assembly: GCA_019049505.1. Lineage (NCBI taxonomy): Eukaryota > Metazoa > Arthropoda > Insecta > Coleoptera > Curculionidae > Pachyrhynchus > Pachyrhynchus sulphureomaculatus. The sequence goes on from CM032456.1 coordinate 189,439,914, forward strand.
TTCCCCTATAGTTATCGCAATTATTTTTGTCTCCTTTCTTATGAATTGGTGATATGTATGATATTTTCCATTCCTCAGGAACTTCTGATGTGTTAATGCATCTTTGGAATAAGTTCCTCAAAGCGCTAAATAGCTTTTCAGTTCCGTATTTTACTATCTCTCCTGGGATGTTTCCTGGTCCTGGAGCCCTACCATTTTTTAGCGTTTTACATACTTCTTTAACTTCTGATGTTGTTATCCTTATTGGGGATCCTCGTATAACTATATTTGGGTTTCCATGTTGGGTACTTTTGAACTCTGGTCTATCTTCTGTTAGCATATTTGTAAAATATTGGTTCCATGCCTTGTCTCTTTTAATTTTAATTTAATTTGTTTTTTCTTCAAGCATTATTTGTGATGTGGCATTTTTATAAATGTGTTCAAGAAGAGTTGTGTACCTTTCATCGACTCTACTGTTACTTAAGGCCATCAAATGTTTTTTCGTAGTCAACCATTGCTATCCACATTTGCTTTTTCCACTAGTAGTCTAATTGTTTGAAAATGGCCCAAAGTGCTGTATTCCCGTCTAAATCCCTTTTGTTTACGTGGTTGATAACTGTCTCATTTGTTCGTTAATCTATATGTTATGATTCTAGTGAGTATAGTACCGATAAAGGCCGTTGGGTCTATAATTCCCCAATTTAAATGTGTTCCCTTTTTTAAATATAAACACAATCAAGGCGTTTACCCAAGGGGTTGGTATTTTACTTTGTACGAAGCACCTGTTAAATAGACCTTGAAGAAATTGTATTGTCGATGCCTCTTCATACTTTATCATTTCTATAGTTATCTGATCGTCCCCTGGTTCTTTGTTGTTGTGCATAGGTTGTAGGACGTTCATTATTTCTTCCGTTGTTACATCGGGAATTTCTGCAGATCCTACATTTCTTACTATCACTCTATTTCCTTCTTCTTTTCCGGGCAGTGGCGGTATTTTCGTCTCATCTGGTGTTTGATAATATTTAATACGGTACATTATATATTGATTTTTGACGCTTTTTACGGCAATTTAACGAATTTTTGCCGTAAAAATTTGCATATTGAGCTGTAAAAAAAGGTTCTTAAAAAAGTCATGTTCAGTCGTAATTTTTTCTGGAGGTCCAAGGAACGATTTAAATCGAGTCTAATGAGTGTCACTGTCAAAAAACATTTCTCTCTTTTTTGAACCGCTAACATACCAACAATTTACGGAAATGCTCATATACGTGATATTTATATTTGTGGCAGTATTTCTTGTAAATGTAAGTATTAAGTATATACAGGTATCGATAAATGTACAATTAAGTTTGTTTTTCACACTAAAATGAGTACAGTAGTAGTGTAAAAGTAGGTAATTAATTTTCTTTTTACATTAATATATTATGTAACATGAGTACATACAAAGAACACACATGATGTTCCTGTATATGTCCATGGACGGTGAAGAAGTTGATACCGTGTATTAATTTTAACACATTGCCTGTATATTCTGAACGTGTTATTTAAATGGATATTTCTAAATTATTATAGGAATATTTATATGCTATCTGAATATTATGTTGCAAGTTAATTTACTTCTTTATATGATTTAAGTTCTAATACAGTAATATAATTTTAATTTCTTATTTTTCATATCGACATATTGTGTGATGTGTATAAATCTTAGTATAAGTTTTTGTAATCTTAACTGCTATTCGTTTTCTATGATAATTTTTTCAAACAAAGCATCATAAGCATTTGCTAATACTTATTCACATCACATACTATTGAAAAAAAACTCCTAAACTACAAACTAATAACGCTAATTCTCGATGTCCTTTCTCAGTATCACAGATACATTGTTTAAATTTAAGCCTTGCCATTTTTTATTTGAAAATAGGAAAAAGAAAGTAAAAGTTTTTCGATTTTGGTTATGTCTAAATTTAACATACTCACGGCTATAAATTCCAAAAATATATTTTATTAGCATAGGATTACTTATTTCCTTGTAGTTTGGACAATCTCTAATAATGTACTTAAAAAATTTAGAATGTTTATTTAAAGTATACAGAAAGTGTACAAGATAATTTTTCTTAAAGCAGCTAATTTTATAGTTCTGGTCAAATTTCGAGTGTTGAGTCGTATGTACACTTTACGTATATAGTAAGTAGAAATTAGTTTAAACATTAACTTTTTTTTTAATTAGTACTCTTTTTTTTTGCTTGTGGATGGATGAATTATCTCAAGTAATCAACTCTACGAAAGTGAACTTAAATCTATTTATATGTATATATAAATATATATGTATATATATATATATATATATATATATATATATATATATATATATATATATATATATATATATATATATATATATGTTCAATACAATACGGTAGCGCTAAAAAATGGGTTTTAAAAAACTGAACTGGCATGACCGAGGAATTAGCATAGATGAGGTACGACTCAACCACTTAAGGTTCGCAGATACCATTGGCATTATTAGCGAGACACCAGAAGAAATCGGCATTATGTTGCAAAAATTCAATAAGGCTTCCCTAAAGATTGGACTAGAAATGAACGCAAATAAAACCAAAATATTGAGTCCCCGAGGCATAGATGTGACTGTTGCCAATCAGCGGCTCGAAAACGTGCCTTTGTATCTATATTTAGGAGACAAGATCCAATTGAGGAAAGAAAACCAAAATGGGCAAATCTCACATCACTTGATAAAGCTGAATATAATAGACGAAACGTCATTTAAATCTATAATTTTTATAACATAAAAATAACTACAAACGAACACAAGAATAAATAAAGAAGAATATGTATATATATATATATATATATATATATATATATATATATATATATATATATATATATATATATATATAGTTATCATTAACCCACTTTATCTGTATGGATAATCTGATATATTTGCCAACACCTTAAACAAATTAGGCCCGAACATCGACCATCGAATGTTTAGAGCAACCATATAGATTAACACCAAGTCCGAAAGAACAAGGTTAGTACAAAAACGATTATTTTCAACATTGCTCAATCTAATCGAAAATAAAGACAATTTCCAGCAAATCTGAATTCCCAACTAGGTGATCCCAAATATCTCATGCCTTTGCAAATAAATGATTTTGCCGAAAAAATAACTACGAGTATACAAGTGAGTACATCTGTTCAAAAAGAAAGGGAAACTTAGGAAAAATCAATTTACGAACAAAAAACCTAATTGAAACAAATGGATCACCCTAAAGCACACAGAAAAAAAAAGAGAAATATTCGAAAGGATGTAACAAAGTACATACCGTTAATACAAAACTCGTAAGGAATACCACAGATGAAAACAAGAACATGAAAGTCTTACGATTCAAATTCTCGAGAGGTAGACAAAGATTACTACAGCAAAAAATGAACAAGGTATCATAGTCAATAGTCACGGTGAAATCATCGCGACCGTCCAGATGTTCTCGAAACTTCGTACAGTTCTAGATCCAAACGAGATCAATGCCGTAGAAGAATGATCCAAAACACAGGATTAAAAGAAACACCTGAAATAAGTCCAGAAAAACTAAAAGCAGCGCTACAGCAAAAGAAGAATAAAAGAGGCCCGGGTGAAGATCGGATCAGCAATGATATGTTAAAGATAGCAGGTAAATCGCTGTTCGAAGGTGTACGAATTCGAATTTTACTAGATAAATGTCTAACGCCAGCAAGAATTCCAGATATGTGGCAAAAGGTGGAGTTATCTTATTATACAAAAAATGGGGTTGAAATAACGTAGAAAACTATCGACACATCAGTTTGCTGTTGCATTTATATAAGCTACTGATTAAAATAATAACAAATAGAGATCAAGCAGGTTAGAACAATATCAACCCTTCGAAGAAGCGAGATTCGGAAAGGATTATGGTAATGTCGACCATCTCCAGACACTCCGTACTCTTATCGGTCAGGAGTCAGAAGCAAAGGGATGTAACATAAGTGAAAAATTGTCTAAATTAAGTTATGTGCTTTAAGAGGTTTCTTTACCTAACATCTGGCAGATAGACAGACTCATTCTCTGTACCCTAACAATGTTTTTGTTAAAAGTTATTTGAATTTTTAAAGTTACAGTAAGTTTCAAGATGATTTTTCTCAAAACTTAAGTAATGTCACTTGCACACCTTTGCTCCTAACCTCCTTTATATGTATATACATATATATATATATATATATATATATATATATATATATATATATATATATATATATATATATATATATATATATATATATATATATATATATATATATATATATATATATATATATATATATATATATATATATATATATATATATGTTTGAAAAGAACACAAGGACCGATAATATCCGTACCGAAATGGGAGTACATCAAAGGGGCACAATTTCACCCAAACGGTTCAGTGAGGCACTGGATGATGGGTTTAAAAACCTGAACTGGCATGACAAAGGAATTAACATAGATGGCGTACGACTCAACCACTTAAGGTTCGCAGGTGACATTGTAATTATTAGCGAGATAGCAGAGAAACTCGGCATCATGTTGTAAGAACTCAATAAGGCTTCCCTAAGGTTAGACTAGAAATGAACGAAAATAAAACCAAAATATTGAGTCCCGAGACATAGACGTGATTGTTGCCATTCAATTGCTCTAAAACGTGCCTTTGTATCTATATTTAGAACACAAGATGCAAATGAGAAAAGAGAACCAAGATGCGGAAATTTCCAAGGCCAAGGTAGACCAAGAGAAGTGTGAGAAGACCACACAAGCGATGGCGAAACGATATCCAGAGAATTGCAGGAACGAACGGGAAGCAAGTTGCAGTAGACGGAAGGGCATGGAAGGTTTTGGAAGAGGCCTATGTTCGGGAGCGGATGAACACAGGCTGAAGAAGAATGTGAGATAAATAAAGATGACCCTTATGTGCATTTTCCTTGTTAATAACCATACTGAAGTAGAATAATATAGCTACCAATTTGATTTAGCTAGATGTTCATGGGTGCTAGACAACTTTTTCTGGTCCTGAGGCCGCAAAACATTTCGCATTTGAAAACTCTTCCTTCTTGATCGTCTAACTTTGTTTGTTGCCTGCAGAAAATTGTAGTCCAGAACAACAATGGTTACAATTAATTACTTTTTAGTAGCATGGAAATTTTCCTCCGGTATCTAGGTGTGGTGGCTCGTTATATGTCCTTTTAATGGTATTAGCAATAAAAATATCTGAAAATCGTATTATTTTTTTATTATTTTCAATCTTAGCAGGAATCGTACATGAAGGAATGTTATTATAACTCACAGAGTGAACTATTATAACGCATTTCTTATTTGTTACTTATATGATAAACTTCCCATCGATATTGGTAACTTCATACAATACTGTATCATAAATTTGTATACGGAATGTACACTTTCAAACGACTTATTATTCACTAATGTATACTGTCGGTATTGACCAAGGCAGCTATTTATTTAATGCGAAGCTTATAGGATTTGCACGTTTGACTCGTTTAAGAATTAATTTAGATTCACATTCTTGGTTGGTTACTTTGGAGTTATCTAACAAAAGATTCAAAAAATTTTAACTAAAAAGTACAAATTGAGTTTGCTGTATATTATTATAGGTTTTATATTTTTGTATCGACTGATAAATTGTTTATTTGTGTAAATTTTTCGTGTCAGTATATTTTAAGTTGTGTATTATGTTCCATATTTGAAAATAGTACAAGGTACTAGTGGTAAGATTGTAAATATAATTTATTATACACCTATATATTGTTCAATACAATGATGTTGATTTGTCTTTTAATAGTTGTGTGTTATTTGCCATACTTTCACTTTTACTTGCAGAAAGAAATAATATATACATAGATGTAGCCCTTTTTAAAAAATCCATATGATCCAACCTTCAATCGATACGTGTCAAAATTTCATCACATTTCGACGATTAGTTTACAAGTTCCAGTGGTTTTAATGATGCTATACTTTTGATATATTCAAAACAATGGGAAAAAACGAATTTCATGTATTGATTAAACACTGTTTTTTGATGGAAAGAAATACCGTCCAAGCAAAGCAATAGCTTGATTACGGGGACTCTACTCCTGGAAAATCACTCATTATTTACTCGTATGCTGAATGTAAAGGCGGTCGTACAGATACAAATGATACTGAATGCTCTGGACGCCCAAATGAGGTGGTTACACTGGAAAACATAAAAAAAATCCACAAAATTGTTTTGGATGTCCGTAAAGTGTAATTGCGTGAGATAGGTGACAGCCTAAAGATATTAAAAGAACGTGTTGGTCATAGGCGTTTGGGCATGAGAAAGGTCTGTTCGAAATGGATACCGCGTGGACCAAAAACAACAACGTATTGATGATTCTGAGAGCTGTTTGGATTTGTTTAAGCGCAATACAAAGAATTTTTTCATGCGATATGTGACAATGGATGATACATAGATCCACCACTACACACCGGAATCAAATCGGCAGTTGGCTGAGTGGACAGTAGCGGGTAAAAGCCTCCCGAAGCGACTAAAGACACAACAGTCGGCTGGGAAGGTTTTGGCGTCTGTATTTTGGGATGCGCGTGTAATAATTTTCATCGACTATGCTAAGAAGGGAAAAACAATCAATAGCGAGTACTATATAAAGTTACTGGTGCGTTTGAAGGCAGAAATCGCAAAGAAACGGCCCCAAATAAACAAGAAAAAAATGCTCTTTCATTAAAACAATACACCGTGTCACAAGTCAATGGTTACGATGGCAAAATTGCATGAATTGAAGTTCGAATTGCTTTCTCATCTATTGTTTTCTCCAGATTTGGCCCTCAGTGACTATTATCTATTCGCAGATCTCAAAAAAATGCTCGCGAGAGAGAGATTTTGCTCAAATGAAGAAGTTATCGCCGAAACTGAGATCTATTTTGAAGGCAAAGACAAATTCATCTACAAAAAAGGTATACAAATGTTAAAAAAGCGTTGGACTGATTGTATCGCTCTTGAAGGAGACTATATTTATGAATAAATTCGAATTTTGCAAAAAAGATATGTTTTAAGTAGCTATACCAAAAACTTTTCAGCCTACGTGTTATTGTTTATTACGTTTTTAACTTTAAATTGAAAATAAAAGTTATTTGCGTGATAAAGTCTTAAAGTAGTACACTAGAGAACGAGTAAGCTCACGCAACATGAGGAAGCTTGTAAGTCGCACGCCTAATGCATATTTTGGAATGCAGAATGTGCGTGTTTATACACTCGGAAGAAAAACTTTGCCTCCTTCTGTTTCTGCGTAGGAAAATGGACAAAACAAAAAGACTGCGAAACTGCGTTTTAAACTTCGGTGCTGGAAGCCGGCTGCACTCCTACCGCTTAACGCACGATTTGACGAACGCTATGTCCACCCTGTGTCCTATCAACTTCCTTATATCGGACAGTTTATGCCGCATCATTTCCAGCGCAAGCCCCCACGCAATAACCCTCACGTTCTCCGGCAGTCCCATGAGGATGATGTTCATTTCCCTATTGCTGATTTCAACCCACTTGCTGAGCTCTCGATGCTCAACTCAATGTAACTCCTAGCTTCTTATAAAACTCCGCGTCCGCGGTGCAGCCCGCTCCCAGCCACAAGCCCTTCCACCTGAGGCAACGCGTCTAGCTGAGTTGCGTCCGTCGTTTCTTTTCTAAATACTCAATATCAATGAAAAACACTTTTACCTCCCTGACTGTCCCTCGAGCTCGAGTTGATACTGTGTCCTGAGAACAGCTCTCCTGCATTCTTCCATAAGAAACTGTGTTCCGTAGCCTTTAAAGTGGGAGAAGGACGGGCCGTGATGGTTCCTACACACCTCATCGCAGCACCTTTTCTTTCCCTAAACTCCGTACAAATGTGCCTTCTTTACAGGCTCTAGATGTTCAACTCCATATTTATACAGTGTCCTCCGATGGATGCAGCTGAGAAATAAACGGAGAATCAAAGTTCCACAACGAAGACTCGACATAGGTCCTGCTGTTCATTTCACGAAACCTCAATTGAATAAATATTTGGTTTATTTTGAGCTCAGCAGGGTAAGTGGATGCAATGTGCCGCCATGTGGCCTCAGGTCCTGAGCATCTATGTTGTACTTTCTGAAGGAAATCGTGTATTCTAGCAGAGAGGAAATAAGATTTTTTGAAACGCAATGCTCTTCCTTTGTTTTACAGTGGAACTTAATGCACGCCCCTGCTCACAAGGTACTGTCCTGCTACAACACTTTTTTCCAACGTGACGTTCGAAAATTTTTGCCTATTAAAATAAAAAAATAGTAAATAAATAAATATTTATTTTGTCAAAATTTCTATGCCTCATTAAATAATCAACGCTATGCGAGGATTACGAGTTTAATTTATGTTTTATTTTTATTGGCTTTTCTAATCTAATGCTATGGAGAAAAGTATCCTGGGTATGTCCCTTAGGGATAGAATTCATAACGAGCAGATAAGGAGGTAAACCAAAGTCAATGACATAACTCTGGAAGCGGCAGGGGTGAAGTGGCGATGGCTGGGTCATGTGGCTAGATCATCCAGTAGTGCCGTAAAAAAAAGGTCAAAATAGTGATGAGATAGACAATATTATGATTTTATTTTCTCTGTTTGGTAATAATATCCCATCCTTTGTATTATTTTCTTAAAAAATCGCGAAAAGTAATCGCTGTCCACTTGCGCGCCTTATCTCGAAAAGTACTTATCAAAAAATTTTGAAAAAATTCTGGAATATTCTCCACGGGGTGTAGATCGAAGGAAAGTGCATTACCTTTAATAATTTATCTGGTATATAAAAAAACAAAAATTTCAAGGTCATCAATTTTCAGTAAAGATTGGAAACAAACTTTGTTGAAAACTCATTTGGGGTGTGTTTTGTGAAGTCAACGTACGGAACACTAATTGCGCAAGTTCAACTTGCACTTGACCGTTTTTTTTTTATTTTATTGTATGGGTTGACTAAGTGAACTGATCAGCTTGAAACTTTCAGAAAATATTCCTTTTGTTCTAGCAAAAATACACTGAAATTTTGATACAAAAATATTGAATCCAGTGAACAAAATTGAATTGGTTATTTGAAATTTGAATTGCCCGCCATTTTATGCCATTTAGTTTAAAATTTAGGTCTCGACGTCAGCTTTCCGATGCCATTATTTTTTTTTTTTGGAGTCATTTTAACCGTTTTTTTTACATTCGTTTATTAGTCAAATAACAATTGACATTTTGAAAAAAAATTGTTAACGAAAATGTTTATTTTTAATGAAGGTCTCGCGATTCTTTACCAAATGTAATAAAAAATACATTTATTTTTATTTGATTAATAAAGAAATGTTAAAAAAAACGGTTAAAATGACCACAATTTTTTTTTAATGGGATCGGAAAGCTGACGTCAAGACCTAAATTTTGAAAAAAAAGATCCATTTTGCACCCAATGGCATAAAATGGCGGGCAATTCAAATTTTCAAAAAACAAACTCAAGGGTACCCACTGGGTTCAACACTTTTTGAACCAAAATTCCAGGGTATTTTTTGTTATAACAAAAGGCATATTTTCTAAAAGTTTCAAGCCGATCGGTTCGCTTAGTCGGCCTGTACAATGAAATTTAAAAAAAATATAGTTTTTTGACGGTTATTTCAATTTTATAGGTTATGTACACATTTGAGCGGATTAAAACTAACGAGGATTTGTCATTACGAAGGGTTTGGGTTTTTTGTCTCGATTCGATATATATAACCAGAGTTATTCACATTTTTAAACTCAAAAAACGCATTTTGAAAACTTCAATTGTTTATAAACAAAAGAGCACAAGTTTTTCGATGTCCAAAACTCAGGACAATACTCCTGGTGATACTCCAGAGAGAATAAAATCATAATATAGCTGTAGCTAAACTGTGCAATTTCAAATGCTTTTTTTACTGCACTACAGAGAGAGATGAGTATACTAGGTCACAGAAAAGAGACCCAGAGGAACAGAAAAAGGCGTGGGACGTCCCCAGAACCGATGAGTCGATAATATAAGAGTAGTAAGCAAGCAGTGGTTAAAGATGGCAAGATACAGGGAAGTATGGAAGAGACTGGAAGACTGTCTGAGTGGACAACATGGGTTGAGAAGAAGTACAATATCATAAATGCTGAAATTATACAGAAAAAACAATCTTTCGGATAGGAAAGGTTACTTTCAGTTAAAACAATTTATGCGAAAGTAATAATTTTTTTATACAAATAAAGAACGTTGGTCAATGTAACGTTTTTTGTTCAAAATTATTCTTTTTATTACACCTTTTAAATTTAACCAGACTTACTACAGAAAATAAGGAATAAGGAACAAGACTACAATAGTTAAAATAAGAAATAGGTAGAGTGATGTCAAAACAATATACATACACAAACATAAAATAAATGTTCATTGTTTATTATCTCTTTCACACATTACACGTACCCTCAGGGTCTCGTGTTTTAACAATGTAATCTATTTTGGACAGTTCTTTTGAAAACTCTTGGAATTTTTTGGCTTTATATGGATTTATCATTTTCGGTTGTTTTCATTAGTTCCACATGCCGTATTTAATGGAAGGACTCGTTAACATCCATTTCTATTACGGAATGACTCACGGTAACGCGACTCTCGCACGTGAACTGCATAGTGAACAATTTGTTGGTCGAACAACAACCATTCCTGATACAGCGACGTTTCCATGAACGTACAGGCATTTTCATATTGCCAACTTGTTTGTAAATTTATTAGGAATATATTTATTCAATTATTTATTTAAACATTCAAGATGTTAACATGACAAATGTTCCAAAGAACCATTCACTATTTACAGTATAATAATGACAGAACAATTAATTTAAACTAACCTAATCTAACCTAAAAAACTGGTTTAATGAATAATCTAAATATTCAAGCTAGTAACAAAAACACTTGTAAAATATCTTCTTGCCGCATTTTTAAATTGCTTAATGTTTATTTGAAAAATATCTACGTCTGAAAGATGGACGTTATAAGTGCGCTGCAACCTTGAGTCGAGTTCCAAATTCGTGAGATGATATGGCAAGTTAAATAGAGGAAAGTTTTTTTAAGTCTCTTGTAGGAATATTATAATTTATTTGACATAAGAGTTTACGCACATTCAACAAGGCATTTGTCAATTTAAGCAAAAGAACAGAGATCCAAGATCCTCCTCTCTCCAAGAAAGAGGTAATAAGTTGTAGGTTTGTGCTGCCAGTTCTACAGTACAATTGGTCTTAAAGGATACTAACATAAGAATCTTTTTTTTGGTATAAGCTAGTGTGGGATCCAAATAACGGACGTATGCAAAATATAAGCCCAGAAGAGTTTTTGAATTGTTAAACCCTTTGCAAGTCCTTAAAAGAAATCCCAAGATACGTGAAAGGACCATTTAGAATTTAGTGTTACTCTCAGGTCTTTAATTTGATTAGTTTTAGACAAAATGATTTTATTAGTGTTGTATGAATGTTCACTGACGTTAATATTCCGCGTGAATGCTATACTAGAACACTTTGTTATATTATATACAATACTCAGAAAGTCTGTCAAGACTTTCTTGAACATCAAAACAGTCCTCAGTGCTACTTATTAAATCACACACTTTTAAATCACAGACGTAACAGAAAATTATAGTTCTGAAAATAGTTTTGAATATTATAAAGAGAAGAGGTCCAAAGTGACTTCCTTGAGAGACACCTGAGCTAGCTAGAAATGTTTTAGAACAATACCTGTTGACAGAAACACCCTGCCTTCTGTCACAAATATAGGACCACACTCACTTCTTCCACACCTCAGAAACCCTCTTGATCAGTATTTTGTAATCGATCTTATCAAAGACCTTGCTGAAGTCCGTGTAAATGCAGTGTACCTGCTTTTCCGAATCCATATCGGTACATATCACTTAAGAGTACCATATCAAATTTGTGTCTAGAGATCTTTTTGGAAAGAATCCGTACTGCTGTTCAAATATTATGTTTCTGACTGTAGGTAATATATTATTATATTGAATTATCTCAAGCATTGTAGCAAAAATACAGATTTTACTTTGAGGTCTATAATTACTTCCATTATTTTTCTATCTACTCTTAAAGATTGGAGATATATGTGATATTTTCTGGAAATATTCCAGATCTCAGAGACAAGTTGAAGATAAATGCAATGGTCGAACCAAATTAAATCTACAGTTTTTTATAAATCATGGAGGTAAACCATCAGGTCCAGAATTTTAAAACAGTCCTCAGTGCTACTTATTAAATTATACACTTTTAAATCACAAACGTAACAGAAAATTATAGTTCTAAAAATAGTTTGGAATATTATAAACAGAGGAGGTCTAAAGTGACTTCCTTGAGGGACACCTGAGGTAGCTAGAAATGATTTAGAATACCTGTTGACAGAAACACTCTGCCTTCTGTCACAAATATATTACCACACCCACTGCTGCAGATCGTCACAAATACCAACCTCAGAAACCCTTCTGATCAGTATTTTGTAATCGATCTTATCAAAGACCTTGCTGAAGTGTAAATGCAGCTCCGAATACATACCGGTACATATCACTTAAGAATACCACATCAAATTTGTGTATATAGATCTTTTTGGAAAGAATCCATACTGCTGTAAAATTATTATATTTCTGACTGTAGGTAATATAGTATTATATTCAATTTTCTCAAGCATTTTAGCAAAAATACAAATTTACTCTGAGGTCTATAATTACTTACATTTTCTTTCTATCTACTCAAAGATTGGAGTTATATGTGATATTTTCCACTTTTCTGGAAATATTCCAGATCTCAGAGACAAGTTGAAGATAAAATTAAATTACAAATTAAATGTACATAAAGTTTTTTATAAAACATGGAGTAAACCATCAGGTCCAACACTGTTTTTAGTGTCCAAATCGTCAATTAACTTAGAAATTGCACTATAGTCAACCTGAATCTGACTCATTCTTTTTTTAACTTATGGGTTTGGCACACTGTTATTATTAGGCACAAAAACACTCTGACAAAAGTCAGCGAAAAGATCACAAATCTCCAATCCATTCTTAGCCGTTTTACCTTCAAGGTGGAGAGTATGAGGTACGGCTGTCCGACTTTTTCTTACTACTAACAAAATCCCAAAATTTTTGTTATTTTCGGACAACTCAGCGTCTACACTCTTCACATATTAGATAAAATCTCTTTTCATTATCATCTTGGATAGATCTTTCAAGCGAGAAAACTCTCTACAATCAACTAAGAGGAAAAGTAACTAAAGATACAAGAGAAGAAATTCTGTATCTTAATACACGTTAGCCGAAAGTCATACCAACAAGCATTACTCTACTTCCAAATGTATCAAAGGACATTGCTTGGCTAGTTTTATATAATACAAGATTGTATCCGTATCACATACCTTAAGAGCGAGGATTTTGGAGATAGGTAAACAACACAGAGTTGAATTTTGTTGCATTATGAGGACAGGTGCCTCGACGAGAGGTCACGTTATAAAGTATATAATTTGTAGAATGAAGATTTTTTGGCAAAACTTTTTATTCTTTACCAAATTTTAGTTAATATGGTACTACATTACTACTATATTAGGGCTACATCAAATATTACTTGCTTAAATATATTTTATAAAAAATTTATTTCAACAGATGTCTAAATAGTACGAGGTTCGATGATTCATATACGAGGCATGTTTTTTAAGTAAGTACCGTTTTGGAATTAAAAAAAGACGTGCAAAGATATCGCTATAATTTTATTTTTACATGAAAGCCTGTACCTTAATCTACTTTTCTACATAATTTCCGTGAATATTGAGGCACTTGTCATAACGTGGCACCAGTTTTTGAATACCCTCCTCATAAAATTCTGCCGCCTGACTTGTTAACCACTGTATCACAAATGTTTTGACTTCGTTATCGTCTTGAAGACGCTGACCACCCAGGTGCTTCTTCAAGTGCAGGAACAAATGGTAGTCTGTTTTCTATCACCTTTTCGTCCACTTTCTGCACCAAATCTTCATTAACGACCGAAGGACGCCCACTCCGTTCTTCATCATGCACATTTGTGCGGCCATCTTTAAATGCTCTCACCCATTTCCTTACCATTCCATCACTCATAATGTTTTGTCCGTAAACTTCACAGATCTCACGATGAATATCGATCGGTTTTACGCCTTTAGCACTAAGAAATCGTATAACAGCCCGTACTTCACAATCGGCGGGACTCACGATTGTCGGAGGCATCTTAAACACTCAGTAAACAACGTATACAATGAAGAATCAGACTGTAATGGCGTCAGTGCGTAGACATGAGATGTAGGTTACCAGCGCGCATGCGCGGAACGCCGACCGTATCGCTGCGGCGGCGGAATCGCGCGGATCTTGGGTACCATTTTCAAGAGTTGATTTCTAATGATGCAATCTTTTGGAACTTGGCATTCTGGGAAACTGACTAAAACGGACAAGTTATGCCATATTCTGACTTAGCCCAAACGTTACCGCATGTCAAAAACGTTAACGTTGAGAATTTGAGCAATAGGATCTTCAATCTATGCAAGTAGATTTTGGATTATTACAAGATAGTGCCAATTGCGATTGCGGAGAAACAGGAGTATTTTCAGATTGTAGAGTGAAATCAAATTATAATGTCAAACTTTTCAGAAAAATTAAATCACCTGCTCAATTGCCGATTAATCTGCAACATCTATTAAGTTTAAGTAACATTAATATCTATAGAACTATTATAGATTTAAAAAAGAGGAAGAAGAGAAAAAAAGGTAGAGAAAAAGAAATGGAAAAATAAATAGGAAAAAAATAATAAAAAAAATACAAGAGAAAAAATAAAGAAAAACAAGAAAACAATTAGACAAGTAAGATATATTTGTATACAATAAGGAAATAATCTATTTTTTTTTGTTTTTATTAAAAAAAACAACTGCAAGATGGACCTGCGCAAATAGTGTTCCATACCGTGATTACCTTGAAAATAAAATTTTTCTTTAGACTTCACAAAACACATCCCAAATGAATTTTCAACAAAGTTTGCTTCCAATATTTGCTGAAAACTGACGACCTTAAATTTTTTTTATACGCGATAAATGATCAAAGGTAATACACTTCTGATAATTTTTGTTCAACCTACACCTTGTGGAGAATATTTCAGAATTTTTTTTAAAAATTATTTGATCAGTAATTTTCGAGATAAGGGGGGACAGCGATTTTTAGCAATTTTTTAAAAATAAGGCAAAGAAAAGTGTCTGCAAGTATTACATCATCTATATTTTTGAATTCGTGTTTTTACAAGCTTTTATATGACACTCCACTCGATGACTTGGTAAAAAAAACTTCCGATTTCACCACCCAAAACTAACAATTCAAAAAAAAAATTAAACTTTCAAAACTACACCGCTCTGATGGCGCCATCAGTTCCTATATTAGGGCCCAATTTCAACTTTCTGTGTCAAATAATTTGGGAGAAAATCTTTTAGTGTTCCGTGCAGAACACTAGAACAAGAAAAGCTGGCCAGTTGGTTATAGCCAGTGCCAGAACACTCATATACACACATGAGCGCCCTTGTATGGCCGTGCAATCACCATTTACTGGTTAAGTTTTCTGTAAAATATTTATTTTAAACATACTAGTGTTCGACCCTTATATAATTGGGAGTAGCTGGAATAGGAGATAGCAAAAATAAAACACATTTCATTTCTATTAATTTACGGTTTACTGCACAAAATATATTATCGAACAAATTCATTGCTTACAATTCTCGATTTTAAAGGTCATATGTTGCAGGTCAACTGTGTGATAGGACACATATCTGTCTCTGTCAGTCACATAACATAACATATAGGCATTCTGTACAGTAAAATCAACTATAATATTTATAAAACAGTACCAAGGTGACTGACATAAACATTTTAGCCCTTTGGACATCCTTAAAAAACCAACAACAATATCATCAAGATAATAATTCATTCATCTTTTAACTGACGTCTATAATACTGCCAATCAGCATTCTCTGTGTAAAAATTAACACAACTAATTATGTCAATATACAGTCCTAACATATTTATATAAAAAAATTAGTAAAATTTGTACATATTGCACTTTTTCCAATAATTAATGTAGGTAATTATATCTCTTAATTTTTCTGTAGGAAATATTTCTTTTGTAAAAGCAGCTAAGTTTTTGTATTCACCGGGACTTATAAAAGTCGAATCAGCTAAATTAACTAATTATTTTTCTTATAAATTACAACTTAATTAGCTCTTTTTAGCTCACAGCTCAACTATGTCTGCTTAAACAAAAGAACAAATGAAAAACTCGTTAGAAACTAAATATTGTTAAATTCCAAAAATTATTTACATATCATACATACTCTAAATAAGGATTCAGAATGTATGTTTTACCATTCTGCCAGAAGTATACGCTTAAAGTTTATGTTTTACAAATAAAACAAGTAACTTTGAATAACCTTAATATATTTTTAGTTCTAACAAAGTTAAAAATTAAACTAGAGACTTAGTTATGAGTTAAAATTATTCTTTTTATTAATATACAGATCTTTTTTGGTCGATATCCTGTAAAAATTTGATATTACTCGTGAATAACTAGCCATGTGTTAGTAAAACCTTCGTCATAGTGTGTTCAACAAATTCTATCTTACGAAGCGTTACTACACTGATTACCTAAAGATGACAAGAATGACAGGCGTCACCTAGTTTCACTTATAATTTTTCGCTGAACGGAATGCCAGGAAAGTTAAAATTTTTCTGTGACTACGTTTCTTGAGCTGCGTCCTACAAGATCTTCTTTTTGTTATTCTGTTATGTGAGAATAGTAAGATGTTGACACTAATGAGCCTCGTATATTTGTTAAATATTGGGAGTAGAACGACTTCAAAGGCCGACTTGCAAAAACATGCTTTTATTGGAAAAAAACTAATTTGGTAATTCTAGGCCTAGCTTTTATCCTGGATTGACTAAATGATATGATTCAATGACATGTGTGGCAAATGTGGAAAAATTATAATGTAAAAGGCAAAAGAGGATAGACGCGGTAGAAACGGATTGTTTAAACAGACCATTAGATTATCTAGACAGGAGCACGTCCAAAATGAAGAAATCAGAAGGCGGGCATGAAGAATACATACAAAAGCAGAAAGAATAAAAACCAGACAGTTAATTTGGTACGGATACATGAAAAGAATGCCCGGTACTAGATGGCCAAAAAGAGCATTTGAATGTTTCATCAAATAGAAGAAAGAAAGGAAGATCAGCACAAACATTGATTAACGGAATAATGGACACAATGAGAGACGAGAGTTATCCAAGAGAATAGTTCAAGAGACAGAAAAACATGTAGGATCCTCGTTATATATATATATATATATATATATATATATATATATATATATATATATATATATATATATATATATATATATATTTATTTATATATACAGTCGACGTTTTACGATGGTTTCAAGTGGCCCGTACGCATCAAAACGTACCAATATCAGGGAATTTAATAAAACAAAAGACTTGCTTTATTAAATTTCCCCATATTGGTACGTTTTGATGCGTACGGGCCACTTGAAACCATCGTAAAGCTGCATTTTGGTCTTTCACTATATAGAGAGTCGACTGTGTATATATATATATATATATATATATATATATATATATATATATATATATATATATATATATATATATATATATATATACAATCTATGGATATTTTATGGATTCATTCGGTACTGCTGGCTTACTTTAGATTTTTTTGTCTTTTCATTATCATATTCTATTGTACAAGAATTGTTTATTAATTGTATCTTTTAATATATTATTTATTATGATAACCGCTCGAACGACTTCATCTTGGATGAGCAAGAAAGTAACATGTAAGCTTGAACAAAGTTGTAAAAGCAGAGTCATATAATAGGGAGATATTAAGAATATTTGAAAATATATCAAGAAGTTAGATGAAACTGTCGCAAGATTAAAATTTAACATGGTTATTTGTGTAACGGATGCCTTCTTGTCAATACAAAGTATTTTAATAATAAATAATTAGTCTTTAATAAAGAAAATCAGCAAGGAAAGTTAAAAGCCGATTTTATTTTATTCAAAGTAATAACTAAATTTTTACAGTCATCAGGAAAATAAACTTAGCATGATACCTCGGGATCACAGCAATAACATACATTCTGACACGATTTTGAAGGGAAAATAGTGTATAGTTATAAAAATAATTTTAACGAAAAAGTTAAAAGTAATATTTAATAAATAAATACCTATTATAAAAGTGGTAGTGCTTTTAAGAGGATACCTGCTAGTATTTTGCCGATCAGATTAACGAATAGTATTCCTTTTTTAAATTTCATTCCGTATCCACGTTAAAATAAAAGAAAAGTTACAGAGTCTTACAATATATAGTATTTTCCTTAGAATAAACTATAGTGTCTAATTTAAAGGCTCCCAAAATTGTTTACAGTTTTATAACGCATCAACCACTGATTTATTTTAGTTAATTGAATTTGTCGCATATGTAGTTTAATAAGTTTGTTAAATATTCATTCCAAATAAAAAATGCTCCGCGTAATTTTAAACGACTAGTTTTTGAAAAAAAACTGCTCGATCCACAGACAGGGTACATTCGAAGTACCGTTCGAATGTACCCCTATCTGCTACCCTTCTCAAAAGAGAAAAAAAGGTTTAGTCCACTTATTAGAATGAGAATGTAAATAAACACCTTGAATCTGTCTCGGTGCCGATGTTTTTAGTGAGGGCTAAAAATATGTATTTTGGAAATTTTATTTATCGCGTACTAACACTGATTATTTTTCATACTTAAAATACATAAGTAACCAAAATATTCCGCAGAAAGAAATACACATTTTAAAAATGAATTTTAAAATATGTAATAGAATTTAAAAAAAAAATCAGTAGTTAATGCTGCAGTGATTTTTTATTTGTTATTCTAAATGTATTTGTTTAAATCTCTCACATCAAAAAATTAGTAGGTATATAGAATTAAATATTGTAAGGCTTTGCAACTATAATATATAAAACTACTGAGTACGAAACATTAATAAAAATTTTAATGTACTTTTAACATATACACAGTCGTTTTTGTTGATTTGTTAATATTAATTTTCACAAAAATCCACTCAGTCGATAAATATAACGAGTAACTTTACGATGATTTTTTACATGTAATTACGACACATATTGACATGTAGACTACTGTATTTTAAAATGATGGCAGTCCGAAAATGTTGGCAGTGTTTAAATGTATATATTTTCAATGTATATTATCTTTAATCCTATCTTTAATATTAAAGGGATGTGACCTATGTGCCAAAAGACTTATTTTAAGTATTTTATATTAATTATAAGCAATAATTGTTACCTTAAAAAGTCACTGAATGTCTAGGATTAAGGACTGTGTGGATTTTCGTTTCAATCCCATAAAACTAAATCTAAAATGTCAATATTTTTGAAAAATTTAACATTTTTAGTCTTTTACATCAAACGTATATTTCGAGTAATAGAGAGCAACCAAATATTTTAAAATTTGTGGTAATAAAATGGGTATTTAGAGCAGCCACCATCAGTTTCGTTAGTTTGTTTGAATCTTTTTATCATCTACAAGAGATGTTTATTATTTTTCTTTAATTAAATATCTTCTTAACAGTAATAAACTACTCCTGAAAATGGCTTCTTTTACGCAATGGGCTGCGAAGAAAAGGACTTCCAGTCTTTTGAGATCTCTCTAAAAAGGTTTTGATTTTATGAAGCATCGAAGATACCTTTAAAATTAAACCGCGAGAAAATTTTTCTAAAACATTATAATTTTATATAAATAAAGTTTTCGCATGAGAAGAAACTTGTAAACATTATGAATAAAAAACAGAAAATGTAATTTTGCATGCATAGCACAAAGGTATTCCTTTTTTTATTGTCGTCTATAATTACGTCACAGTTTTTAAATGTTTCAGTTGTAGCATTGCAGTGAATCAAGTCAAACAGTCAGATTATGAAAAAAATCCCTTAGCCAATAAATAGCATAATAAGGTATTAAATACACCGGCTGGTTTTCGTGTTTCTTTCAGATCCGCGTACTATGACGTAATAGTCGATGTGACTTAGAAAAAACTGGAACTGAAGTCAGATTAGGTGAATCTGCCAGGACCTGCAGAAGCGGCTGCAGCCGCAAACTATTAAGGGGTAATTCCACTCTAGAAATTGCCAATTAAGCCAAAAAAAACATTTTTTTTTGGCTTAAATGATGCTTTGGGTACAAAGGATTTTATGAGGTTAAGAAGCTTATAAACTCTCCGAGAGTCCTTATGTTTTGTGCTGCTTAAATGACTGTACCCTTTTGAATATTGAATAAATCTATTTATCTACAGAATTTAAGTTCATCTAGAATCTATCAACAAAACATCAATTTAGAAAGCCAATTATATGGAGCAGGAATCGCAGATTAGAGGTGTCTAGAAAATTTATATAACTTTAAGACATGTCTTCCTCAAAACTACATTTTTCAAACTGGCCGGGAACATAACTTCTTTAAATTATCACCGATTTATTTGAAATTTTAACTGTACCTTAAAAATTACATTTTCTAGCGATGTATATACGGATTTTACAATTTATTTTGAACTTTTTTTTATAAACGATTTTTTTACATGATTTTTTACCATTCATAAAAAAAATCAATATTTTTTTAATTTTTCCATGTAATTCTTATGTAGAACTCAAAAAACTTTGCACTTTGCTCAAGGTAAAAAACTAGAAGAAAAATCTTTCCGGTCGCAAAGTCCTATTTATAAGATGCGTCTTCCTTTACCGAGTATTGGTGTCGCCATTTTGTAAAAAAAAATTGTTTAAAAATTTGTAAATGTACTTTAAAGTAAGTATAATAAAAAGCGTTTAAATAATTTTGGATTGCATTCACTATATTTCAAAAAAAAAATATTGTCAATATCAGGCTTTTTTCTAAGCTCTAGAGTGGCATTACCCCTTAATACAAAGGTAAACTGGAAAAAAATAAACCCAGAACGAATGAACAAGAATTATTCTAATTGGTTAAACTGGAATCGTTTTAGCCAATAAGAATTATTTGTTTATTTTGTTTTCATTAAGGAGCACGAAAAAATAAGTAAAAGTCTAATAAATACTCTATATTTATTAGTTCAGGTTAGTTTAATTTTTTAATCACGTGGAAAACGAAAATATTGAAATGTTGTTAATTCTTCAAGCTGCATTTATTTTGTAGAAATCGACTGGTTATTTACACAAAAAAAAAATGAATACCTTTTTATTTATATATTTTTATGTATTAACATACAATGACTCACAGCTTAAAGGTTGCAGTCGCTATAAGAGAAGACTAACTGGTCTCAGTGCCTCTTTATTTTTTTTAAAAAAAAACAACTTATTGAAATTAAATTAGTCAAGAGTCTTCTAAAAAAGTATGAATTACTTTTTGTCCTAAATATGCCTTACTTAATTAACAATAAATAATTAATCAAATCATATGCAATTTTAACGTCACAGCACAGGGGTCAAAACTTATCGCATTTTGAAATTTACAAAGGCGGCGTTGCTTTGATTTCTTAGTGCAATTGTTTTTTGTTTAGTTTAACATTTTTTCATTCAATAAAACGAAATTGTTTAAGAACGGGTCGTCGAACTACAATTTCTGAAAGAAATTTAATTATTACTCATTACAGGAATGGATACAGCCAAAGAGACATAGCCAAAATGGTAAATAAATGTCCGTCAACTGTTCAGCATATTATTGAACGTTACCGGAATGAAAATAGAGTCGAGAATAAGTCAAGGTTGGCTCAAAATAAGATCTTCAATGAACGTGAAGAAAGATGGATTTTATGAGAGGTATCAAATAATCCAAAAAAAAGTGCGCCAAAGTTGTGCGCCGAAGTGGAAAGACAGTTTGGAAAAAGGTGTAACCCCGAAACAATTCGACGGATCTTGCGAAATAATAATTTACATGGTCGAACTACTAGAAATAAGCCTTTCATTAGCCAAAGAAATAGACGCGTGAGATTGGAATTTGCCAGAGAGCATATCAATAAAGACTTGAACATCTGGAATTCAGTAATATTTGCTGATGAGACCAAAATAAACTTATTTGGGTCCGATGGAAAAATATCAGTGTGGAGAAAGCCTAACGAAGAATTAAAATTGAAAAATATGAAAGCACGGTGGAGGTGGAGTGATTTTATGGGGCTGTATGTCATCTGCAGGAGTAGGTAACAGGCATTTCGTCAAAGGGAATATGAACCAATATGTGTACTTGGATATACTAAGGCAGCATCTCGTCGCTAGTGCCCAAAAATTAGATATTGAAAACAATTATCGGTTCTATCATGACAATGATCCAAAGCACACGTCATTTCGAGTCCGCAGTTGGTTGTTTTATAACTGTCCAAATGTTATTAAAACACCAGTCCCGTCACCAGACTTAAATGTAATTGAAAATTTGTGGCTGACATTAAAAAAGTAAATAGTGCCCCAATATCAACTAAAACTGAATTAAAAGTAAAACTTACTGAAGCATGGAACACTGCTTCCCCGGAGTATACTAGAAAGTTAGTTGAATCAATATCCAGAAGATTACAAGCCGTTATTGATAATGAGGGAGGCCCAACCAAATATTAGCAGGCTTATTTCAAATTCTACAGTTTGTTTTCTCTAATAATTTTGGTATATTGAATTTTGCATCATTTAAGCTGTGACGTTAAAATCGCATATAATTTAATTAATTATTTATTGTTAATTAAGTAAGGCATATTTAAGACAAAAAGTAATTCATACTTTTTTAGAAGACTCTTTACTAATTTAATTTCAATAAGTTGTTTTTTTCCAAATAAATAAAGAGGCACTGAGACCAATTAGTCTTTTCTTGTAGCGACTGCATCATTTAAGCTGTAAGTCACTGCATATTCCAATCGGAACTTTGTAGAAATAGAAAATTTAGAACAAATTGAAAATAAATTGCGTAAACGGTGTAGTATCTTCTTGTTAAATAAAGAAATACGACCTCTCAATATGAAGATATTAAAATTGGTAAATTGTAATATTTAAAAAAAAATATAGCATAAAAAGATTACAGCATACGCTTACAATATAATTTGGAAAAGTACCTACAATATGAAGTCCCGGTATAAAAAATTTTAATATAAAGAAAAAATTTCAGTCTCTAAGTATTAAGTAACTTCATATTTAAGTATTTCAACTCCTAAATTTACACATTTAGTTTTATGGGATCCTTATAAACACCAATAATTGTGACACACCATTTTGATGATTTGATAACGATTTAGAGACAGAGCCACTGCTGGCAGTGAATTAAATAATGGAGTCAACCGATTCTTGAAAATGCAACATTTAACAAGTTTTTTTCCTGAAGAATTTTGTACCATCATTATTTTGTACACTTACTTACGAGGTCCACGATCTATTTCTATCAAGGATGGTAAATAAATTTAAAAAATGACGGATTTTTTTTCATCAGCAAATAAAGCTTATACTAACGGAGTTGTCAGAATAAGAAAATTCAAGCAATAGACAATGTTGACAAAAGTTTCATTTTAGATAGCCTTAGTATCATCTTCTGCGATTTTTTTGTTGTTCTAAAATCCGTCATTTCTTTTCTAAACTTTATCTCCTTATTTCTATAATATATTTTATATCCTTTATTTTCAAGAGATTAATCAATATACTTCTCAATTTTTAACAAACATCTACACATCAGAAGGCCATCATATTTATAATCACGATCTTTTCAAATCGGCTGTTACATACGACTGGTTATAGAATTGCCGATTATTCTTTTTGTTTAAACAACGCTATACCTGAAGAAATAAGGTAATGGTTGACTCCTGAGTTAAATTAATATGTGCTTTTTTTATTAAGGCAATAGATGGCATTAATTTGTTAAAGTGTACTTTATGTATCTGTAAATATTTTTCTTAAAAATGACAAAAAAGTCAGTCCAGCTATAGGCTGATTTAAGAATATAATACATACAAAAAATATTGCTTGATAGGCAGTATAATTTGATCAGGCTAGTGCTAATGAAGATTGTATTTAAAATGCTAAGTTATTTTTTGGAAACGTGAAAAATGATTTTCTTATGCTGATATTTCTGACTGTCCTCTTTATTCTGATCGGATTAACCTAAACGCAGTTTGAGTAAACCCATAATATTGTCATTTATTTATTGTTCTATGTCCAAAAAGAAACCGAACTTGTCCAAAATAGCAGCGCCAAGTTGTAAGAGTGTGTTTTGTTGAGTGGTCGGACAATAAGAGTCAAAAGAAGAGGAACGATTGACTTTTGTCTTAAACTCAATCATTGAAATATATTAAATACTTTTAAATGAATTAAAGCGATTTAAAGTGGTCGTGGGTTGTTTAAGGGCGATGAAAATTCGGGTCGTCCAAAAACTGAGCAAAGCGAAATTAAAATTCAAACTGTACTTGACTTCATCATGCACAATAATTTGACCGAACGTTTCAGCCTGCGTAAATAATACGATTTGTTTCTGTTCCGAAGTAGACCAATAATCTCATAGTTTAGCCGCTGTAAAACAGTCTTTAAGCAAAAGCCAAGTTTGTGTGTTGAATCACTTCATCTGTTTGTAGCGGATTGCGACTTCTTTTTACAACAACACTGAAAATATTCAAGCGACAGCGACCAGGACTTCCAACCGTATTGCAAAAATCTACATAAAAATTCGTTTAGCGAATTAATTCACTTTGAAATGCAGCGAAGCTGATTGATGATTTTAAACAATTATTTTTAGCACGTGTTTTATTTTACAAGTTCGGTTTCTTCTCGAACAGAGCGTGTATTTATAATAATCTTATTGTAACTAAACTCCTAAAACTGATATATTCGGAAATGAGAGGGAAATTATGCGTAAGTTTTGAAAAGTAATTTGAGTTAAACCAGCTAATGTGATAACTATATTGAGAGGCCCCCGTAAGAACGAAATTTTAGAAAAATGTTTTAAAATCAGTTTTAGATATCCTATTCAATGGCTTTTTAACGTAATACACAATATAATTGTATTTAAAGTCGCTATTCAGAAATAGTAAAATTTGATATGAGAATTTCAATCTCATACACAAAAGTGAATAGACAAAGTATGTTATTTATAACTTCGTTTCCCCCAAAGTTAATGATTCACTACTTAATGCAATGAGGGCGGTAACGACAACGAGAGAACACTGGGCAAAACGCCGCTAAAAAAACTAAATGATCACACGCAGTCTACCAGTAAAATTTGTTGGGAATGTGTGCCGGTGTTCTTACTTACTGTATATTTTTTCTTTTTGATAGATGCTTATACGTGCTTATATATAACTTATTAAAGTATAAATTTAGAAAATGTTCAGCTATCTTATAGAAATATAAAGTTATGTTGCTTTCTTCTCTATTAGCTAAAACTATGGAAGATAATTTTACTACATTAGATGCGATTCACGGTGTGCCTGAAACAGGTCTAATGACTTCGGCGGCTACTCTAAATTTTCCGGCCGTAATCGATTAGTGTAGTGAAGTGTTTTGAAAAAAGTGCATTTAAAAATTAAAAATGGAAAATTTCGAAATAAACCTAATTTTCTACATTAATAATGCCCATTGAATTTAGTTAAAATATATTTATGTGATATTGCAAATTTCTATAATAGTATACGTGAAAATCATTAATTTGAGACGTGGTAGAAGTCTGATGCCATGGAATCAAAATTATGGTAATTTCAAGATTTTTTTAAGGTCCGGGTCAAAAATCAAAGTTAATTTTCTCGACATTGTTAAATGTGCACGTGATAAATATATGATAGATTTTAGATTGAGTGAGGTCAATAATGTTATTAGTTGAATTTAAGTTGGCTGGGTATAGTGGTAGAAAATAACATGTTTTTAATTTCTTTGCCTTAGTATATTATCATTTAATTCAACAAAATGTTTAAAAAACAAAAAGATTTACTTATTCATGGAGAAAATCAAGAAAAATTATGTTTATTATGTTTAAAAAAAAAGATTCGATGAATAAATTGCTGGATCTTTAGAAGATAATATTTTCAATCATAAATTTAAGTACATATTTTAAGTCATAAATTTCAACTCAGACGATAAATGTCTTCCCACAGTAATTTGCACTTCTTGTAAAATCTTAGTTTACGGGGCTGTTAAAAAAAATAAATATATATTTTTTTGTAACAAACCATCTGAAGAAGCTGTCGTACAGCGAAACATGTCATGGTGTTAAAAATATAAAATTTAGTGGAAATTTAAGTAGTGCAAAACTTCTAAATATGTAAGTGATACCCTGTTTCCAAAAGGAAAAGAGCATGTGATTTATTAAAAAAACAATAAGAAAGAAAAATTTGTTGACAAAAACCATCTGAAGTAGTTTATTTCTTTACCTCTCTTTATGTATCGCTCTTGATTGTTTGCCAGAGCAAACTATACTAACGGCATTGAGAGGACTAAGGGATAAACTTACTTGTGGCTCTGACAATATTCCCAGCTTTATTTTGAAGGATTGTGCTCATGCTTTGTTGTCACCTTATCTATATTCAATTTGTCTCTAAAAACGAACAGATTTCCTGACGTATGGAAGAAGGCCAAAATCATTCCCGTATTTAAAAACGGTGAAGCAAATGATATATCTAATTATAGACCGGTATCTTTATTACCGATATTCGCCAAAGTCTTTGAGATATCAGTATACCAATGTATTTTTGCAAAGGTTAAAAGCCTGATTTCTCTAAATCAACATGGTTTTTTTAGCAAGCGTGGTACTTTTGCTTATTTTGCTCAATTTACAGGCAATGCTTTGGACAAAAAAATGCAAGTTGATGCTGTATACAATGATTTCTTGAAGACCTTTGATAGGGTTGACCATTCTATATTTCTACATAAGCTGGATAGACTGGGATTCAGCAATAACCTAATTACTTTTTTCAAGTCCTATTTGTGTAACCGCTTACAGTACGTCGAAATTCGTTGACATAAATCCTCAACGTTTAGTGCCACAAGTGGTGCACCACAGAGTAGCAACCTTGCACCTTTAATTTTTTCACTCTTCATTAATGACATTGGTGATAAAATAACTAGTAATTTTTTTTTGTTTGCTGACGACCTAAAGCTTTTCCGCATCATAAGAGACTCTAATGATTGCCTTTCATTGCAACATGATATGGAGTCGTTACAGTAATGGTGTGAGCTGAATAGGAATAAATTTAGCATTATTGACTTCCAGTACAAGTTAGATAATGAAGATATTACACGTTGTAACACCTTCAAGGACCTTGGATCTGCACTACTGCGATGAGGACGTTGGGTTTCATAATACGTTATTCGAGTGGTTTTCATAAAAGTAAAACATTAAAAACTTTATATTCGAGCTATGTGCTTTCACGGCTTGAATATGGTGCAATTGTTTGGAATCCAATACACGCTAAGTATATTAAACAGGTAGAGAAAGAAAGTTTGCCAAATTTCTTACGTTAAAATATGATGGTGTGTACCCTGATAGGGGTGTCAATGAGGTCATTACAATTGAAGGTTTTCAGCTACCTTTATTGAAGAATCGAAGAAATTACCATCTGGTCTGTTTTTTTATAAAATTATGAAAATCTCTTATCGACTCTCCTGACGTATTATCTCAAACTTTCACGTTCATAATAGATCGGTCAGAACCTCTCCTGTTTTCTATTTACCTACTGCATCAACTAATTTTCTCATCAAAACACCACTGTTTCAAGCTATGAGCGTTTTCAATAGCACTTGTAACGACATTGACATGAACAACCTGTCATTTGCGCAATTTGCCAAATGCTTAAAAAATAAATTGTTGCATATATAGGTATTTATTCCAAGTGTATCATTTTAATTTTAATTTTCCAGTTTTATTTAATTTCTATGTGATTTTTGTGTTATCTGTCTCTTTTGTTCTATACTAGTACTTTACTTTACTTTTTTGTCTCTATCTCCTTTGTATTATGTTATGTATGCTTAATTATCTTGTAAATGGTATATCTGTTAGACAATAAAGATTATTATTATTATTATTATTATTACCTCAAAAAATAGGGAAGCCATTAAATGTACTAAAGATAAATCATATTATTATTTTGACATGCAAAATTATTCCTCGATGAAAAAACATATACATGTTAGACATGTTAGAAGTTAAACCCTTCAAATAACATTTTTTAAAGAAATTTCTAGATGATCTAGAACTAAAGTTATGAAAATTTTAAAAAATATTAAAATTATGTCCCATAACTTTGGTTCCAGAGCACCAACAGACTTCTACCACGTCTAAAATTAATGGTTTTCACGTATACTATTATAGACGGTTCCAATAATATCACATAAATATGATGTAAATATCTTTTAAATAAATTTAATGAGCATTATTAATGTAGAAAATTATGTTAGTCTCGAATTTTCCATTTTTAATTTTTAAATGCAGTTTTTTCAAAACGGCTGGGCAAAAAATTTTAAAATTATTCACATATGCTCTACATTACTACACTAATCGATTATCATTGGAAAATTTGGAGTGGTCGCCGAAGTCATTACCTGTTTCAGGCACACCGTGGAATGTAATGACATTTTTTTTTTTATTTTAAAAGGTTTTCTCTCTCATTTGCGATGGCACCAGTATTAAAAAGTCTTTATTTGTGATTGTTACTATCAAATTCGAAAGAGTATATTACTCGTATTAGATAGAGCTTTAAAGAAGTTTTACCACTGGAATAAATCAAAAATAAAGGAAACAGTTTTGATGCTAACATGAGAAGTTAACTGAATTTCAAATTATTACTACTTTATTCAATTATACAGATAAGTAAAATACACTTCAATCATCCAAAACAAAAATACACATCTGTCTCATATTTTTTTTATGAAAATATGTTTTATTTACATAGATGAAAAATATGTATATGTATGTTATATTTTGTATAAACTAGCAGCAGAAATACTAATGCGGAAAAACTATACAGTATAAAAAATGAGTAGACTGTCAACTACACATCCAAAGAGATTAAACATCGATAGTTCTTAAAGGCAGGATAGTCTGTTTAGGGGTTAAATATTATGTACGTATGACTATGCCCAAAATAAATGGCACTCGTCTAGAGATAGCACTGTCTTAGTCCTTCAGGAATCACTTCACAATCACTGTCTATATTTAAGCGGTTAGTAGTTTTTTCGGACGGCTACTCAAAATGTCGTTTAGAAGTAATTCTGCCATTTAATTTTTATCCTCCGTATTTTTCTAGTTAAACATAGTTGAAGGTTTTCAAAAAAAAATAAAAAATTAGACAACTTAACAAATTAGTTTAAGTTTACATATTACAAAATATATTTTTAGTACGGTTATTAAACTAAGCAGGTTTTGGAGGTATATATATATATATATATATATATATATATATATATATATATATATATATATATATATATATATATATATTAGAAACTTTATTTTATTTTGTTTTTTACCAACTCGAGATTATCCCAACTGAAGAAAAAGTAAACATAATTACCGAGAAAATTCAAACTTTTTTTCATTTACATTTTGTACCCTACGCAACGACCCTGTAATTTC
The DNA here is from genome assembly GCA_019049505.1 of Pachyrhynchus sulphureomaculatus. Classification (NCBI taxonomy): domain Eukaryota; kingdom Metazoa; phylum Arthropoda; class Insecta; order Coleoptera; family Curculionidae; genus Pachyrhynchus; species Pachyrhynchus sulphureomaculatus. Next base: position 189,469,655 of record CM032456.1, read on the forward strand.
TATAACTTCCATTAAATATTCTGAAGAAAAATTTGAATTTTCATTACAAATTTTAAGTTTTTTGTTTCCAAGTTCTTGTTTTGTTGTTTAAAATTTTAGCTTAGTGTTTCAAAATATCATTTGGCATATCTAACAAAAGTATATATATTTTATATATATTTATATATATATATATATATATATATATATATATATATATATATATATATATATATATATATATATATATACATATACAGCGTGCGGTGCTTAAATTCGAACAAATTAAAAATTTGCTTAAAAGAAAATTTTATTCGTCAAAAAATTAAAATGAAAAAAAATCCTTTCACATGTCAGTTGTGTGACCTATCCAGAGTGCAATTATTCGAAGTAACCTTCCTCAGCCGCAATGATCTCCTCCATCCTTGGCCTGAAGCGCTTGCGCGCGCTCTTTAAAGCAGGACTGTCCATATTGGCAAATGCTGCTTCGATAGCGGTGTGTAAAGCCATGCCATATTAGAGTGTCTGGACTTGTTAGTAACTCTTTCGATTACGCTCCAAACACAGTAGTCACGGGGGTTCAAATCTGGGTTATTGGGGGGCGAGAACTCTTTAAACCAAAACATGTCTACGTTAACCGATAACCAGTTTTGGACTAAACGGCTCGTGTGTGCCGGTGCACCATTCTGTGGATACACATACACGCCTCATGTCGTACACAGTTGATCTCGGGTACCCGAAGAAGGGAATTATTTCAGTCGCCGAATATGCAGCGCGAACACTTTTGATAACCACGGTTCTTCAGTTGTACTCAGCACTTGTTCGCAACCGCTTGGTGATTTCAAGGTAAAGACTGTTTACTAGAAGTATGTGGCTTTCACGAACGTTTATATGGCAGAAAATTCAAATTTAAATTTGTCCGCACTCTGTATATATATATATATATATATATAGATATATATATATATATATATATATATATATATATATATATATATATATATATATATATAATATATATATAAATAATAAAATACCCTGAAGAGGATAAACAACTAATATTTTTGGAAACAAATCAATTTATTTATTTATATTTAGATTTATTTTTTTACTCCTCCAATTATACCGTTTGTTTTTATGTTTGAATTTGATTATTATTTTCATATTATAAAAGCACAGATTTAATCAAAACGATATGCTAGTCGTTTCGTTTTCTTATCAGTACTAATCTGTTAAGTTGAATTTCTTTAAAAATTCTTCACTATCGGTGCATATACAAAAGTAACAAATTCCAAGATAATAAGAAGACTAAATTTGCTCTAATTTATTAAAATTAACTAAATTGCACTTAAAAATCCATACTAACAGATCGCCAATGTCTTAGAAATTTCTCTAGTTCCATTGTTTGCACCTGCCCTCAGTCTGAGTGGATCTTTTTTGTGTTCATGAAGGCACCTTGTATGTTTCAGTCCAGTCCCAGTCTTACCAATTTATGTATGTAAGCATTTTGCCAAGTTTAAAGTTTCTTATAAAAGTTCCAGAGTCTTACGAGGCTTATAAAAATCTATATTAGTTTAAATCTTAGTTTGAAAAATCGAGCTAAATTAATCATTCTAAATAAAACTAAGCTCAACATAATAACATTTTCCTAGATGCCGTCCAACTCTCTCTAGTAGTATTAAAAAAGTATAATTTTACATTATTTCACAGCCAACTGTTGGTGGTGCGCCGGTAATCTTTCTACCTTTGTTCTTTTTCTCTAATAATATAATCTCTTCATTTATTTTTTCAACATATACAATCGAAGCTGCACATGAGTTACATACACTAAAACAAAGATAGTGAAAAATTCAGAGCACCACCCATGCCGGATCATCCGGTATGGTGCATTTTCCTACACTATGTCTTTACATCGACGTCCCAGATTTCCGCAAGGAACGGAGGCAATTTTTTGTTCTTGAGTTTCAAGGAGAAACACATTTCTGAGTTTTGATTACCCAGAGTCCTGAGTTCAGTCAATACCGACACGAGTTTAGCGAAAATGATGTGAGCTCGAGGTTTTCTACGGTTGTCAACGTAAGCTTTTAAAGCTTCTAGGTAGATTTCCTGGATTTTCTCTACCTTCCAGCCTTCTATTAATGATGGCCGTTCTGAAACAAGGAATAATTAGATTATCTACACTCCTTTATGTATCTTATTTATACTAATAAATAATAGTAGGGTTTAGGATTATGTAATTTAAATAATGCATGGACTTAGGAAACCCCAGAATATACAATAGAGAGATTTTGCAACGCTTATTTTGGTAGGCCATTGTCTTTATCTTTATTTGAAGCATGCTCCCACTGTTTAGAGCTTTCGCAGAAGTAAAGGGAAGAAATTAAATATAAAGACTCAGCTGTTATCGTTATTTGAAGCGTGCGCCCACCATTTGGAGCTTGCGCAGTATTGAAACAAAATAAGAGAAACCTTTATTAAGGATAACGATTTCCCTTATTTAGGAACTTATAAGAGGGGTTATTTGAAGTAAGAAAATACAGTAAAATTGAAATGATAATCCTTTATCGCAAATAACACTGACAAGAGTTAATTAGTGTTCAGATTAGGTTGGAATTTTGCAATTTTTGGCACGATGGCATTACAGTGTGTGTACTCCTCATTTCAAACGAAATTTTATTTATCGCACATTCGTATTACCTTGGAAATATTGAAGGAAGTGATAGAAATCTGCCAGATACAACTTTAATTTAGACACTTGTGTTGACCCATCAAATACTAATAACCGGTGTGCTTAACCATGAAATAAATAAAACAAATCCCCTAAGTATATAGAAGATGAATACTAACCTAACCTTACAATTCTTCCGCGTTAATGCTGCGCATGCTTGAGATAATGATAAGGGCAAAGATATGTGAAAAATAAACGTTGCAAAATCTCTCTAATAACTACTTCTGAGTATTTATTAAAATAAAACATTTATTTTTTTAACATTTATACTAAATAGAAATATGATAGTCATTTTTACATACACTTCTGGACTAAAAAAGCGGACACCTAAAATATCTTAAACCTTGGATTTTCAGATTACAGACGTAATGTTTCAGATTATCACCTTTGTTATAAATTCCAAAAAATACTACAAGTTTTTTGGTTTATAAAAGTGTTTTAACTTTATCCTCTAAACACCCCCTAGAGAAAGTACAATAACACTTAAGTGTGACTGGTTTTTCCTTACCATGTTTATTTACTTACAGGATGGTTATTTTGAGTAAAAATAGAAATTTTCAAAAAAAAGTCGACAATTTTACAAATTTAGTACGCCGCACAGTGAGCCAGGAAACTGATTTTTCGTTCAAAATTGTTTAGAGCTCTCAATTATTAACGAAATAAGATATATTTTTTTTAAATACTCGTAAGCGAATTCGGGACAAACGTAAGGAAGCCGATTGGCAAAACATAACCTCAAATTTTTTTAAAATTGCAAAAAGCAGCACGAAATGGGAAGATGAAATTTTGAAGTTCATGTGTTTTAAACTTTACGCGTGCAAAACTGGTTCCTCCGGGGTTTCTGGGGTCGCTGAATCTATCTTCGGGGTCATTTTAATCATATTTTATTTATTTATTCATAATTGTGAACGAAAAATCAGATTCCTGGCCCACAGTGCGTCGTAAGCATTATGAAATTTTTTTTAATAGTATATTGTTTTCTCGTGTTCTAATAATTTCTGCCATGCGATCTCATAAGCGTTGAAAGCAGTTGGCGATCTTCAAGGAAGGTCTTTCGGAGGTAGGAATAAGTTCTTGTTACTGATTGCGAATACGTCCTCCTAACAAATCCTTCATTTGTCCTATTAGATTAGGGAAACGAAGATAACAATCTAATCAATGATTATTTTATAACATCGAAATATTCAGAAACGATTCTTTCTTGGGATCCTGTTTTAAGAAAAACTTCCGGCCAAATATACGAGCGAATAATGATAATTTCAACCTACTCCATTATACTACCGCTGAAAATTGATATTTTTGGATGAATGCAAATAAAACTGGGATTCATTTGAGAATAATGCATCCCTCTTTATCTGATAGCCCAGTTTATATGTAATTATCATAGTATTATATTTAGTTTTGTTTTTACGTGAATTTAATATTTGTAATGTATTAAATACATAAAACTACAGAGTTTTTTTTTTAATTCATACCTCCTTTCAACAAATAGATATTCAGATAAACAAATAAGTCGCAAGTCGAACTTGCGTAATTAGTGTCCGGTACGTTGATTGCTTTTAAAATAATTTTTTTTATGGAGGTATAAAATAATCAATGACTTCATAGAACACACCTCAAATGATTTTTCAACAAAGTTTGTTTCCGATCTTTGTTGAAAACTGAAGACCTTGAAATTTCTGTTTTTTTTTTATATATACCCGATAAATTATTAAAGGTAATGCACTCGTAATCATGTTCGTTCAATCTACACCCTGTAGAGAATATTCCAGAATTTTATCAAAATTTTTTGATCAGTACTTTTCGAGATAAGGGAGACAGCGATTTTTGGCAATTTTTTAAAAATAATTCAAAGGAAAGTTGCGCAAGTATTACCTTATATATATTCTTGAACTCGTGTTTGCACAAGCTTTCATTTGACCCCCACTCGATGACCTGGTCATTTTTTTTTCTTCACTTCCGATTTCACCTCCGCAATACTAACCCTTTAAATCAAAGTTTAACTACACGGCTCTGATGGGACCATCGATTCCTATATTAGTGCCAAATTTCAACTTTCTATGTCAAATAGATTCGAAGAAAATCGGGTGTGACAGACGGACAGACACATAGACGAACAGACCCCGAAATGATCTTATAAATATTCCGTACGGAACACTAAAAAATAATTTTAAATTAAAGTTTAAGATACAGAACAGTTGTGGAAACATAAATTCGACCAAGATTTTTCTGTACGGTGGTATATTTCCTACAAATCACTCTGAAGTGAGAAAGATGCTCTTACAGTGGCAAAAAATACTATACATAAAATACAGTAAGTAATCTGAAAGATATTTTTTAAGGTTTAAGAGTAATAAATTATCCACTAGACATTTTTCAATAAACGAATCTTTTAAAATATACGCAGAAATGACTTCATATTTCACTGTTATATGAAATAATACTATAGTAAGAAAATGACTGTTTTATTGAATAATTATCACAAGAATAAATTAAAACATTAACTTTAAATTTAGTAAACTAGTCCAGACAAATTCGCTTTGAATAAATTAAACTTAGGAAAATAAGTATAATACGAGGCCCGCCTTTTAAGTTTTTACAAATGACCACTAGATGGCGCTACTGAGATGTGACATTACCATTGCTGTAAAATTTGACATGTGGCTGTTCAGAAATTGGCCGAGTAGTTTGTTTACAGTGAGCGTAAAAAAAACAGTTTTGTGAACAAACGTGAAGGTTTTTGTTGGATGATTTTTTACGATTTCAATTAAAGTCTCAACAACAATACCTTGAATCGTTTCGTTCAACTTTTGGTAGTGAAACATCATCAGAAAAGACTGTTTACAATTGATTTGCGGAATTTCGTCATGGTCGTGTTTCCGTCAGCAATGAATTTTGTGAAGATCGACCAAAATAGGTTATTGCTACAAAAAACATCGATGCTGGACGCAATATGATTGAAAAGGATCGGTATGTGACTTACCGTGAGATAGAGGCATTTTTAGGCATATCAATGACCGCAGTACATTCGATTTCGGATGAAAATTTAGCTGTCAAAAAGATCTGTTCCCCATGGATTCCACATAATTTGACCGTAACTCAAGAACAGGCTCTCGTCAATTGGTATAAGGAAATGCTCAAAAAATTCGACCGAGGACGTGCAAAATCCGTACACAACATCGTAACAGGAGACGAAACTTGGATATATTTGTACGAGCCAGAAACTAAGCAATAATCAACTGTTCGGGTGTTCCAAGATGAACCGAATCCAACAAAAGTAGTTCGATGGGGAAGCACTTTTAAGAACATGATCGCGTGTATCTTTGGTTATACTCAACATGTTGCAACCATTGCTTTAGAGGATCCAAGAACAGTTAATGCTGAATGGTATACAACAATTTTTTTGCCAGAAGTCATCGATGAAATCAAAAAAAAAACAACCGAAAACGTTGCTACAGTCTTCATCTTGACAATGCCAGCTCTCACACAGCCCGTCAAACCATTGATTATTTGACGGAAGAAAAACATCGAATTAATCTTTCATTGCCCGTATTTATCTGATCTATCGCCTAAAGCAGGTATTTCCTAACTGTGCGTCGCGACACCCTGGGGCGTCGCGGGGCTATCCTATGGGACTCGCGAGACGATATGCACAGGTCACCTGCATGCGACGTAATGAGCTAGTGTGCGGCGCGGCGCGCGTCTCATCAGTGACTCAGTAAGTCCGTAGAAATATTAGAATAGAGAGAAAGTATATAGCCTGCTGTAAGCGAAAGCGTATAGTCGTTAAAAAGAAAAGGAAATAATCTGTCTCTTTTACTCTGCACTTGAGCGCTGAATAACGGCGCCGAGTAAGAGAGACAGAATGACTCTTATATTATTTCTTTCTCTTTCTATGAGCACTACGCTTTTCGTAAGAACTTACCCCCTCTATTCTAATATCTCTATGAGTAAGCCCGTCCCTCCATTTCCTCACGCTTTCGTTCGTTCATCGTTCGGTCGTTTATTACGGCGCTTTATTTATGCGTCGATTAGAAGCGTTGATGAATGCAATGTTTTGATTTCAAGTTCATTCATTACCTAAAATGGGTAACTTTATTCAAATAAATAGAATACGTATTGAAAACGCAGGAGAGAGTTGAAAAGAAACTGTAGAAAAACGAAAAAAGTACAGAAAAGATGGTGACCAATATTTAGATTTTGGATTTACCTACGTTAGCAAAGGAAATATGGAACTTCCCCAATGTGTTATTTGTCATAAGGTGCCGGCTGCTGAAAGTATGCTTTTTAATAAATTGAAACGTCATTTAGAAGCAACTCACAGTAATTTGCAAGGAAAGCCGCGAAATTTTTTTGCAAGAAAATTGCGAGAACTAAAACATCAGTCAACATTCTTGTGTTCCAGAGCATTTATTCCGTCTAAAGTTCGCCTCTTACAAGGTCGCTCACCGTATTGCCAAACGTAAGAAACCACATATTTCTTTTTCTAACAACACGATTAGTCGTTGCATTCATGACATAGCTGAAGACATTAATGAGCAAATTGTGGAAAATCTTTCTGGTTTATTTGCCTTTCAACTGGATAAAGCGACAGGCAGTAATAACGACGCTCAATTAATATGTTACGTGCGGTACATGGAAGAAACAAATGTACGTGAGGTTTGTTATTTTGCAAAATAATGACTGATATCGGTAAGGCTAGTGATTTGTTTGAGATCACTGATTCTTAGATGGAATATAATAACATCCAATGGGAGAAGTGTGTCGCTCGCTCGGTTTTCAGGGCAGTATGGAGGATTTTAAGCTCTCATTAAAACCAAGGCTCCACTGGCTGCAAAAAATATTTCACCTGAATTAAATTTCGTGATGGATATAATTATCAAAGTGGTGAACTTCATAAAAACAAGACCCGTGAAGGCAAGATTTTTCCATAAGCTTTGTGAAGATTTGGGTGCCGAGCATACTTTACTTTATTACTGTAACTCTCGTTGGTTGTCGAGAGGTAACGTACTCTCACGTATACACGAAATAAAAAATGGGTTGTACACGTATTTATTGGCAGAATCACATCGTGACGCAGAAAAGTTTAAAAATACTGACTTCTTAATAAAATTGCAGCGTTTCAAAAGAAGTTGCTATTGTGGAAAAGAAAAATAGAAGAGGAGCAAGGAAATACTAACTAATTTCCTGTTTTGAAAATCTTTCTGAAAGAAAAATCTATTTAAAATCTAAGAGCCAAGTTTGCAATTGATATTTATCCAACACTTATCAACATTAAGCACCCATTTTAATAAATATTTTCCAGAGATTCTGAATCAATACGACGGATTAGAAACACATTCCAATCGACCCCACTACCATCTACACTTCGAGGAGTCGAGGAAGAACAGCTGTCAGAACTATCTTGTGATACGAGGCTAAAACTACGATTCGATAAAGAAATACTGTTTCAATTTTCGAGCAATGCATCCCAAGAATATCCTACTAGCAGTACTACGCCTTTGAGGGTTCTTTTAACATTTGTTACGTCGTACTTGGATGAAACTGGCTTTTCTGCAGTTGCAGTGATCAAATCGACGTACCGGTCACAAATAAAGTTAGAAGAAATGAAAGTAGCAATTTCAAAACTTCAGCTCCGATTTGAGAAGTTATGCTCAGAAAAGAAAGCTCATCCTTTTCATTAATTGTATTGTTTGTAGTTTTTTTTTATGTTTTTTACTAAATAATAATTAAGACTCTATATTCCTTGGAGTTTTTGAATAATAAAGTAATTTTATTGCCTGCTAGAGCTCCGCACAGGCATCTTCTTTTAGAAGGGCGTCACATGAAAATAGCAACCTGTAAAGGGAGTCGCAGTAAAAAAAAGATTAGGAACCCCTGGCCTCAAGACTTTTTTTGTTCCCGAATGTCAAAAAAAAAAATGCATGAACAACGATGCTTATCACCTCAAGAAGCTGTTGAAACCTTCCAAAACCATGTTTTTGAAGTATCAGCTTCAAAAAGAGAAAATTATTTCAAAAATTGGTTCGAATGCATGCAAAAGTATATAAATCTTAAAAGTGAATAGTTTGAGAAACAATAAAATGATTTGTAACAAAAAATGTTTTTTCTTTCATTGTTTTTGTAAAAACTTAAAAGGTAGCCTTCGTATAATAAAATAATAAAAAATCCATTTTACACAACTATTATCATTACTAATAATTGTTTGACCGTTTGACGAGTGCAAATGTTTTTTGGTTTGTTAAGTTAAAATAGTCTCCGTGTAAATCTCCTCGCAAATGACAAAAATAAACTTACCGGAAAAAATGACAATGGCGGTCAACAATGCATACTCGGCATTGTCAACTTTCATTGAATACATTGTTCTGCAGAAATGCAAGAGATCTTCAATGGTTTCACCCATGCCGGCGAGATTATAACTATCCCTAGAATATGGTTGGTTGTTTGAGAACAGGATAGAATCTGTTTGGAAATCGTATCGTCGCGCCATCCTGAACATCATAACTTCACTGGAGCAGGCCTACAAAAAACGCTTAGGTTATATTAAAGACGATTTCTTCTTCATTATCTCTAAGATAATTTAATTAAGCGAAAAATATAAAATATATAGCAACAACTACATATGTAAGTAAGGAATTTGATATAATTTTAAGAAATAGTTAAATACTAAATCAGAACTTAAAATTGCAGATTCTAACATTTTACGTAGACTGGTTTATTCAAATATTATTTACTACTAGAACATCAATTGTTACAAACAAAACTGCATTTTCAACATAATAATTGTGTCAGGTCTTTAACAGGGCTCAAAAATATGATCGTACCAACATCTAATCAATAAAACTTGATATACCTAGGCTGTTTGAAAAGTTCTTGGCCTGACACGTTAGAGACTGAGAAATCATAATTATATTGGAAAGTTCCATCTTTTATGTAAACACACGTAAAATTTTATTTCGATCTGTAAATTCATTCTAGCAGTAGCAGTTGTTTAATATTGACGGGCCATCGATTTCTTTAAAATGGAATAAATTGAATATCGTGCAATGATTAAATTCTTTGTTTTGGAAAGTTTAACATGAGCAGAAATTCATCCAAAATTGTTAAAAGTGTGTAAGGATGCATCATCTTCACTTTCCACTGTGAAAAAATGGGTTGGTCTTTTTAAATCTGGTCGTACAAGACTCGAAGATGTTCCACGCCAAGGTTGTCCAAAAACTGCTACAACACCACGAATCATTCAACAAGTCCATGATATGTTGTTAGATGATCGACGAGAGAGGGAGAGAGAGGTTTGAGGTAGGGCGCATCGATATCTGAGATCATTTAGCGTCACAATGAAATGCTTAAATTAAATTCAGATATTTTAATTCAGTAAGGAATTTCATTATGTTTTTTAAGATTGTAGGATTAGGTTTCAGAAGAAAGTTGATTAGTTTCTTTAAGTCGTATTCTTGTGTGTAAGATTAAAAATATGAACTATAGTGAGCGGAACTTGGTAGAAAGGACATGTTGCGGGGGGGGGGGGGGTTCTCTTTTAAGAAGATAGGAGCGGTGAGTATGACCCACTGATAGCCTTCTCCAAATGGTGTTCTCTCTTCTAGATAAGGAATTTAGATGAAATGGTGTGAATACTAAAGGTTTTGTGTGCCATAGTTTATTGTCTGTCAGGAGAGGGTCCCACTCAAACTGAAAGAAATTGTTTATGATTCCGTCGCAGAACTTTCTGAGATCATTTGAGGAGCTTGGAGTTATTATTTGTTCTCCCTCAGTGCTTGCCAGATTAGAGAGATTGTCCGCTTTCTTCCTTCAATACCCTTATGAATGGGAAACTGAAAAGTTACATTGATGGATCTATGGCGAGAGAGAGTCCGAGATGACAAGGTAATTATTATTGATGCTGGATTCTATAATTATTCCGAGGGCTTCTCTAATTGCAAACAGTTCGGCTGAAAAGATTGAAATATATTTTGCAAATTTAAATTTTTTTGAGAGTGATACGAAAGGAAAACTGCCGTTCCCACTCCCCTTTGAGATTTGGATCCACCTATGTATATCTGGGAGTGACTGGGGCATTTCTCTTTAATATGGAATTTGAAAATAACGATGTTTGGTATTTGTGAGAGGAATACTTGTCTAGAGAATGAAGAAATAAGTATATACAGTAATACCCCGCTTAGCGCGACCCCGTTACGCGCGGTTTCACTATAACGCGAATTTCAAATTTCGCGCTCATGTAGTCATTAACTTCTCTATGGTCGCGGGGGGATCCCCGCTTTCTCTGAATATTCTCTTTGAAGAATTGGGAATTCCCTGTCCTTCGACTTTGTTCTATGGGGATTTCCTCGTTCGTTTCGTGTGTTCATTTGTTCCGTAATGTTAGTTCGGTCGGCTGGCAGTTTTGTTTTAATATTTATTGGAGATACATACATACATAATTTAACCCTACGTTAAAAATGCCGCCTGTAAAGAAAAAAGAGCGTAAAAGCGTCACTTTGGAATTGAAGATGAAAGTGTTAAGAAGAATGGAAAATGGAGGCAAACCAACAATTGTTGGGAGAGATTTTGGACTCTCAGAATCGACTGTGAGAACGATTTATAAAAATCGGGAAAAAATTAAAATCTCCAGCGAAGGTTCAACACCTATAAGTGCAACAAAACTTTCTCGTTCGAGATCATCTATCTTAGAAAGAATGGAGAAATTACTGTCAGTCTGGATCGAAGATTTGAATAAGAAGAACACACCACTAAGTCAAGATCTCATATGCACAAAAGCAAAATCTTTGTATGAGATGCTGAAAACAAAAGAAGGAGAAGGGAGTGCCACTCCGACTTTTGCTGCCAGCAGAGGCTGGTTCCATCGGTTCAAGCAGCGTTCTAATCTTCACAATATCCACATAACAGGCGAGGCGGCCAGCGCGGACATTCAAGCTGCAGCTGAGTTTCCAGACAAGTTTCAAGACTTCGTTAGACGAGAGAAAATTCCTGCTTGTCTCATCTTCAATGTTGATGAGACCGCACTTTACTGGAAAAAAAATGCCATCTCGAACATTCATTTCTAAGGAAGAACGTCAAGCCAGTGGTTTCAAAGCTGCGAAAGATCGACTAACACTTCTGCTGGGTGGTAATGCCACTGGTGATTTCAAACTGAAACCTTTACTAGTGTACCATTCAGAAACACCCCGTGCAATGCGAGGCACAGACAAGACAAGTCTACCAGTTGTGTGGCGATCAAACAGAAAGGCGTGGGTTACACGGGAAATTTTTCAAGAATGGTATTCTAATAGTTTTTGCCCATCAGTCAAATCATACTGTGACAGAAATGGGCTTGAACCTAAAGTTATATTACTCTTAGACAATGCCCCAGGACATCCAACCTCACTTGATACGCCCAGAGACTTAAAAGTGTACGTAAAGTTCCTTCCACCAAACACTACGTCAATATTACAACCTATGGACCAGGGAGCAATAGCAAACTTCAAAGCTTATTACCATCGCCGCACTTTTAGCCAACTAATTCATGAAACTGACGGGGAAGGAAGACAGTCTATGCGAGAGTGGTGGAAGTCATACAACATTATGAAGTCTATTCACAACATAGAAGAGGCTTGGAAGGAAGTTAAAATGAGTTGTATGAATGGGGTGTGGCGTAATCTTTGGCCAGATGTAGTGGAAGCACCTAGAAGAATTGTCCAGATGCAGAGACAAGTGCTTGAAGACATTGCTGCAATGATTGAGGGGTCTGAACTTGAAGATGTCACGGTAGAAGATCTCGTAGAACTTGTAGCAACGCACGACGATCCTATTAGCAATGAAGATCTGATCGAGTTACAGAATAATCCTATCTACGATGAGGAAGAACAAGTAGAAGAGAAAGTTTTATCTTCAGGGGAAATACAAAATGCACTTTCAAAAATTTATTCAGGTTTGGACATATTGCAGAGTATAGACAATAATGATGACCGTGTCTTGACCGTGTGTCAAACAATTAAAAACAGTGTTGGGTGTTATGAACGTATTTTACAAGAACGTAAACAAAACGTTACCCAAAAGACAATAGATGTATTTTTCCGTAAAAAATAAGAGTATGTATTGCATAAAGTGTTCTTAGAATTAAAGTGATTGATTAAAATGATTTGTATTTTTTTGTATTAAATTTTGACTATGTTTAATCATAAACCTCGATATACGCGAATTTCAGTTAACGCGATTTTTTTCGGAACGTATCCCTCGCGTAAAGCGGGGTATTACTGTATTCAGAGGCTGGTACTCCCAGAGAGGAAAACGTAATGAAGAGTGATTAGGAGGATTAATAATTATGTTGTGTGTATTTAGAAATGTTGTTATGTTTCAATGTAGAGGAGATGGATGATGAGGAGGTGTGAATGTTGTTTAAATTAAGGATTGATCTAATGTCAGGTTCAGGTCAATCAGATGATCGACGAGTGAAAATGCGTGAAATAGCTGAGGCCACAAGCATCTTAAAAGTACGAATTGGAAATATCTTGCATGAAGAATTACATATGAAAAAGTTTTGTGCAAGATGGGTGGGGGCCGCATTTGCTGATAATTGACCAAAAACACATTCGAATGCGTATTTCTCAAGCGTGTTTGGATCGTTTTAAACAAAATAAAATCGATTTCAAGAGTCATTTCATGACTGTGGTTGAAACTTGGATCCACCACTATACACCAGAACGAAAAGAACAGTCGAAACAATGGATCGAAACAGGTGGAAATGCACCAAAGAAGGCAAGGATGGTTCCATCAGCAGGGAAGGATATAGCAACAGTTTTTTGGAATTACAAAGTTGTTCTGTTAATCGATTATCTTCAGAAAGGTAAAACAATTAACTCTGAATATTATTTACTAAGTTTACCTAGTGGTTTAACGCAAATGCACTTTTTTTGTGACGATATCTCAAAACTAAAATTGACAGTAACAATTCTCGCTCCTTCCTGGGTTTACCGCTCACTTAGAAGAGTGCCGGGAAAATGATTTTCAAAGAACTGAATATTATTGTAACCTTTTGGATCAGTTGGATACAAAAATTCGTGAGGAAAGACCTGCTTTAAAGAAGAAAAGAATCATTTTTCATCAAGACAATGCACGTGTTTACACAACTGTTTTGACGACGGCAAAATTCAACGAATTTAAGTAAGACTTGCTTGAACATCCAGCGTATTCACCAGATTTGGCTCTCTCTGACTACTATCTGTTCCCAAATCTGAAAAATCATGGCTGGAAAGCATTTTACATTAAATGACGAAGCTATTGTAGCAGTGGATGGATATTTTGCAGATCTTCCGGAATCACACTTTCATGATGGTATTGAATTTTTAGAAAAACGTCGGAATAAATGTATTGAAGTTTCAGGAAATTATATTAAAAAATAAAACATATTCACGTCAAAAAAATTTTTTTCATTATTGCACCGAGAACTTTTCAGAAAGCCCACGTAGCTAGTGTATAGACTCAAAATCTTCTTAACTTCTTTCATACATAAAGTAATTTTAACACAGAAGAAACCTCATTACTTAACCTAATTAGGAAATAATGTTTATAATTTTAAAAGAAGAAATCGAAATAAAATAGAAATACCCACGCATCAAAGTGAGAAATATAAAACTTCATTTAAATTTGAATGTTCAATACATTATATTGCAGCATCATCTAAACTAAAAACTTTAAACTATGGCACTTCTAAAAATAGATTTAGAAATTTTCTCGACGGGGTGAAAGAATGACTAATTATTAATCAAACGCCCACCTATTTGTGTCGACGAGTGTGTTACTGTCATTTTTGTTCTCTTTGAATATGTATTAAATGCTAGTATTATTATATTATTACTATTTTATATATATTAGCTCTCTAATTTATAATAAAGTTATTTATTACTATCATTATTGAATATTAAAAAAAATTAAACAAAATTTTTTTTTTCCTAAAATAACCCTTATAAACGTCAGGCGAGTCATTTTAGTTAAATGTCAATAATGTAAGGGGATAATATGTCGTAAAGGTTTATAGAAAGGTTACCTATCGAAAATTTAGACCATCAAAAGTTTGTTTACCTACAGGTTAAAATTATCGGCACCCTATTTTAATCGATAAATTTGATGTTTATCTTTTTCTTTCTAAATTTCAGCTCTTTTTAATTTTATCTTGAGGAAGTGGGACAAACAACAAACAAAACCTCTACTCATTAAATCGGGCGCCGTATTCATGCACGGAACACTCAACATGTGGTAGTTTGTAGCACTTTTGACAAATAAATTTGTAGGCACTACCCAAACGTATGTAAAAATTTTGATTTCATGCTATTATTATCATTATTTTTTAATCAATCAAGCAAGGAAGCTTGTGCAATCGTGCTCGAGTATCAGGTCCTCTCAATACACAAACGATCAAATACCATAAATGAGTTCAGGAAATTATAACAATTTTCAACAGACAAATTTGCCTTTACTAAAGTCTGACAAATCGATAACCAAAGCATCAAAAACCTTTACATTTCCCTAAAGTAGCGACTTGTATCGCAATGTTGTCACATGGAATACTTACTCCGTATTTCTTTAAAGATAACAAGAAGCCGCGCAACTATTAATTTGGGACGATATGTGTAGATGATTGCGAATGTCCTCAGAAAAACTTATATTTACACATCCATTTGCAAGATTTTGATGGTTATAATCAGAGAACTTAATTTCAGCAAGATGGGACGCAATACACACTTTAAACACGTATTTGCCAGTCATTCGAAAAATTTTCCTGAGTAAATTTATTTCTCAAAAAAATTACCTAAGTTGGCCTAGTGGTACCTCTGATTGATGCAGATGGACTTTTTTGTGAGGACATCTCAAAACTAAAATTGACAGTAACAATTCTCGCTCCTTAAAAGAAGTAAGAGTAAATATCCGGAGGAAATGGAACGATGACTAGTCGATGTCAGTGGTTTTACCGCTCACTTAGAAGAGTTCTGGGAACATAATGATTAACATTTGGATGACATTATTTTTAAGAAATGATTTTCGAAGAACTGTAGCCTGATATACAATAAAAAGTTTCTTTTGTCAATCAGTTTGAAAAATACAATGTTTTATGGGACGCATTTCATTTTAAAATAAATCAATAGTTTTGGCAACACTCTAATTTGACATTATTAAAGTCTGTAAAACGAAAACGTTATTTTTGATAGGCTTTATACATACCTTCAATAAAGCTATTTGATCCTCCCGGAGTAGCTTATCGAACCCTGGTAACCGTTTCGCAAACTCGACTATGAGTTGCACTGTGAGAATCGTTATTTCCGTGATATGCCTAAATCGGACCTCCCGTTGGTCTTCATCGTCCATTGGTTGGTTCTAAAACAGACAGACAGATAAATATGGGTCCTTGAAGAATTTTTAAAAACAAAATTTTCCAGTTAAAATTTTGGAAAAACCGAGCGAATGCACGAAAAATAATTTTACGTTGTAATACTACAGTATTTCAGCGTCTAGGTATCCTCGGTCTCAGGTACTGTGCAGATGACATGTTTTGTCCTAAGAGCGTATATCATCTTCAATTGATGATGACGAGATGCTTAAATGTTTATATATGTTGCGCACTAATATTTATATTTAAAATCTGTTCATTATCACGACTTAAAATAGAGAAAAATTCTCATAATGCTATTACTCAAAATTTAATATATATATATATATATATATATATATATATATATATATATATATATAATATATATATATATCACTACAAGCCTAGTTCTATTCAATGCTGGATCTAAGCCTTCCCTCTGAATTTCCATCTCAGTCTATTTGCAGCTGTTGTTATCCATTCAATGCCCGCAACCCTCAGAATATCAACCCACCATCTTGTTTTGAGACGTCCTACGCTCCTTTTCTGTTCTTGTGGTCTCCATTCTAATGTTCGCTTTATCCCTCGATCATCGATCGTGTATGCTACATGTCCAGCCTAATGCCACTTTCTTTCTGCTACGTGCTCTATAATATCCTATAATTTCGTTTGCTTACGTATCCTTTTGTTTCTTTTTCTATCTTTAAGTTTTATCCCGATCATCTGTCTTTTGTGTGCTCTCTGGACCCGAGCTAGTTTTTGTATATTGGCTTTATTCAGTGTCCAAGTTTAAGCGCCATATATAATTACGGGTAGGATGCACTGATCGTAAACTTTGACCTTTAACTTATTTGGGATGACGTTATCTTTGAATATATAACTTAATTTCCCGAATGCGCAACATCCGCGCCTGATTCTTCTTGAAATTATCTTGTCGTGGTAATACAGATACACATAATTCTTAACAATCTCATGAGCTGGACCTTCTAAATTGATAACTATGTTGTTATTACTGTTGGTTGATATTTTTATCATACTTTTATTTATCTTAAGACCAATTGTCTTTGGTGGTAATTTAGCTCATTTATGATTTCTTGTAACTCATGTGGATTACTACTGATGACTACAATAGCGTCTGTGAACCTTAAATTACATGATACATACTATCTATCTTTAGGTCCTTTTTTGTCCAATCTAGTTCGCAAATTACGTCTTCTAGAGCTGTAATAAATAGCTTAGGAGAGATTGTATCTCCCTGTGTTACACGTCTTCCTATACCTATTTGTTCTGTACTAGGTTTTATGTACATCTTTGAATTTTCATATACATCTTTGATTAGGGTAGTGTAACTAGAGTCAATTCTACGGTTTATATATATATATATATATATATATATATATATATAATATATATATATATATATATATATATATATATAATAATATATATATATATATACATAATCAGTTTTTACATATACAGTCGACCAAAATGTTGACCGAAATTTCACTATAGAGAGTTTTTCACTGTATAAAGAAAAAATCCGTATATATTGCTATGTATGTAAGATATTCTAGGTCTTGAAAAAATTGCACTATAAAGAGTTTTTCACTATATAGAGTTTCACTATAAACAGTGTCGACTGTATTTAAAACAATAACAAGGAGCCAACATATAAAGAATGTTCCATGGGTATTAACGAAAGAAAGGGCACGACGAACCAGTTATATTAAATTTTTATCTGTAGAGATTAATTTTGAGAAATTTCTGGTAAATTTTCTTCATAACTGCTGTTTTTCCTTTGTGGCCTTTCAGTCACTATTGTAGACTTTACGACAGTAAGGTTTGGATTTATAACTGGTTAGAAGATGCAAATGTTAATGACTCTTTAAACTATGCACAAAAATTAGGCTATATAAAAAAGTTTAGTACTTATTAAGACATTTTTTCTTGTTTGTCATTTTTACATATGTCAATTTTAAGGTCATTTGTTTACTTTATGATTTATCATCTTTTACTTGAAATATAACTGTTCAGTGCATCTCTATAGTTGCAATGTTCTTTTAAACTATTTTTATATAAGGAATTAACAACTAGTTAAACAATTTTTACTATTTGACAGCTCTTTGTCACAAATAAGATTTCTTAAATTATCTAATATATCTCTGGGACATACGCCCAGCGCCAGACACTTAAGTACCCCGTTATAGACGCATATATATGCGTCTATAACGGGCGCCTCGTGAACACAGTGTCTGCGCTGAATCAGATGCACATTGTGTTTTATTAGGTTACACATAAACAACACCTCTTTGGCATTAAATTTAAGTACTATTATTAATATTTAAAATAAAAATAGAGGCAGTCATAGCGTAGTAGAGGCGACCATAGCGTAGTAAAGGCAACCATAGCGTAATGGGTAAGGTTTTTACTTCCTACCCTGGAGACCCGAGTACGAATCTCGGCTCGGAAAATAACAAAAAAAAAACAAAAAAACTTCACAACTTTACGGTCGCCTCTCTGGAGAAGGTAATGGCAAATCACCCGTAGTATCATGCCTGGTAAAGCCTACATATTTTGGCCGCTCGGAACCGGCATTAAACTGTAGGTCTCCTTTGTCTGTAGAACACTAAAAAAGGACACCAACTACAGGCAAAGGTGAGAGGGATACGTACGTCCGTATCGGATATGGCACTTCAAGGATAAGAAGAAAAAAAAATTAAACTTACCAATATCCTTTTAACATCTTCCTCTGAAGGGTGTTCATATTCATTTTGGAAATAGACTAGTCGATGTATGAGTTCTTCCTGTTCGGGAGAGATCGGCTTGATGCCATTTGGCGATAACTTGTCAGCCTCGGCGCACTGAGAGAACAGCAGCTAAATAAACATAATATTATAGTAAAATAAAGTATAAGTAAAAAAATGCTCTGATGGTCTTACTAGCAGCTATTTGGTTAATTAATAAAGAATAAAAATGAATTGTTATAAAAAACGATCTTTGGTTCTCTGAAAAAATTTTCTAACAAAAATATCCGAATGCGTTAATTTTTGAAAAAAATAATTCTAAAGCCGAGAATTAGATCCCTAGAAACTCAGATCAGAAAGACTAGTTGAGTTAAAAACAGGGTAGTTGAGAATTTGTTGCTATCAGATCGACGAACTCGAGAAACGCTGGCATATTGGCATAGATAGCCCGGTCGCCAGGGATTTTGACCTCTCATTAAATGTTAACAGGCTGCGTTTGGCACACAGGTAGTTTTTTGGACTTAGAATAGGATAAAAAAAGTTTACTAAAGTTTTATGTACGCTAAGCCCACAAAATCCAAAATAAAATAAAAAATTCTGTTCTTCGGTAATATCTCGAAAAGTAAAAAAGATATCGAAAAACCAATAGCACCACGTGAAAAAACGGGAAATTTTACAACTAATAGTATATTTTTTGTTCAGATTTTTTTTATTAGTCTGCGAATTTAATAAAAATTCGGTGATTCTAAAAGTGTAGCGCGCCAAACAAGTTAATTTGAAAGCCTACGCCCACGCTCGAAGGTTAATCGATATTACTTGTTTTCAGAGTGTAAAAAAAATTAAAGAGGAGACTTTCAGCTTTCCGATAATACTAATACTTTTTATTTTTGTTGCTTTATAATTTGTAAATCTTAAAACGAAATTTTTGTTTGCATGATTTTAACGGGTATACAGTAAATTATAAATATTTATTAAAATACAGTATTAAAAAAAATCCCTGTGCGTATATGATTATTATACATTAAGTTTCAATACAAAAATGATTAAAAATACCCACATTGTCTGTGTCATTTAAAAATTGAGTTTTAAAGTATAAAATTTTGCCTGCTGTAGTACGTACCGTAGATGTACGAAATGGTCAAAAAAAGTCGGACAATGTTTTTTAGTTACAGTTAAAACTATACTTGATATTAGAAAATAATTAAAAACTTAAATAAACTTTCTCTTTTTTCGCAATTTTTCTCTTAAAAAAGGGTTCATGATAAACATATTTTTTGCTTATTATTAATCATACAACTTAAACTTAAAATAAAAAAATATTTAAAGGTGGGAAATGAAAGATAAAAATCTAAGCTTTAAGTATTTGTATTTTATTTAAACATCAGTTACTGAAAACATAAAAATTCTAGATTACTCGTAGGAATTTTGTTAAAGGCGTTAATATTGGATCCGCTACTTTGAATTTTTCATATCCGTCATCGGATTCTTAATCAGGGCCCCAAGAAACCCCTTAACGGACAATTTCAAAATATTTAGCGCTATATAGAAACGTTAATTTAATCATAAATGAGGTTGGAAGCATGATTCCCACTACAAATGAAGGGGTTAAACGAGCCATTTTATTTTATTTTTTTTTTTAAATTACGGAGAAACTGAAAAAAATAATCGATATACTGTTTTGTAAAATTTCCTGTTCATTCATGTGGTGCTATTAGTTTTTCGATCTTTTTTATTTTTCGAGATATTTGCGAAAAATCAAATTTTTCATTTTATTTTCGATTTTGTAGGCTTAGCGTACACTTTAGAGTAGCAAACTTTCTTTATCGTATTCTCCGCTCAAAGAACTACTTGTGTGTCAAAATTTGCCTCTGACACCTGGGTTAAGACGACAGTCATGTAGAAAAATATTTATTTTTAATCTCTGCAAGTTTTCCTTCATGGCTAGGTAGGTACCTTAAAAGAGACCCTTGTACATTCGTTGTTGCACTGTGTGTCGATGAGAACATCGCTAATTTCCTTTTGAAAATTAATATCAAGGAATGCCTTCCAGAGGAACAAACAATAATTTTTAATAAGTATATTTTAATAGTATTTTAATCTTTATTTAATAACGCTTTCACTTGTGAAATATATAAAAGTATTATTATTAATATCTCTAACAATTGTTAATAGAACACACGAAAAGGGTGGTTCTCTTAGAATAACAAATTCTAAAATGAAAAAAACAATAATGATAAAAAAGTGAACAAACTGTTTATTATTTGGAGAGGAAAATGATTTTATTCTGCAAATCCCACCTTGGACGTGTCCAGTCCGACTTAAAATATGCCATTCGTGAACGACAGAGACAGTCAGTCTTTTCTGGACAAAGTGATCTCCCACCAACAACATACTGTCGGCGGTTTCCGAGTCTTTCTAAGTCTGAGTGCAGATATGCATTCCACATGTGTGCGAAGCGGGGAAGAACGTATGTTGGCTTCGAAAGTTTGTCGATGTCTACAGCATAGAAGCATGACGTGGTATGTGGCTTATCAAGTATACTTAAATAATTAAGTATACTGGGATCGAACCCGAGACTCTTAGCACGGTAAGTAGGAACTACAAGTTAATGTTAAGAACTTCCGCAAGGATTAACTAGGGCTATACGAGTACCGTTTGTCGTTAGCCTATACGGCGCTACTATTCTATCGTCATATTGTCTAGATAAAAAAATAGTCCTACTTAGCATTTTAGTTTCTTTTATAGCATTAGCATTTACTATATTGCCTGGAAGTAACGGTGTTAATACTAAGAAGAAATATTTTGATTTTCTTGTTGAGTAACTTGAGTAGCTATAAATTCTGGTATTACCACTTAAAAAAATAATAGAGGAGAACGGTGAAAAAAAAAATATCGTGAAAAATGAAACAAAAAATGTATAAAAATACACGTCGCAAAATACCTTTTCAGGAATTAAAATCCTCAAAGTAAAGTTTCTATATCTTGAAAAAGCCTTAAGAAAGATAAAATAAATCTGACATACTGCAAAATGTCTTAAACTTAAAATATAAGCGGACATTATTTAGAGCGAACTTTTTTGATTCTTGGCGCCCTGATGAATGAAGTTCTGGCTCGTCAAAGCGCTAAATTTCAGAAATCACCGATATGCAGGAACGCTTATGGCAAATCCTGCCTTGATTTTTTAGAAATTTTAACATTTCAGTTTGTCAAGAAAGTATTATCGTTCAATGAAAAGTTTCCGAGTAAAATGGAGTTAAAAATATATGTGCTATGAAAATGCAACATTTTTTTATTCTTTTTATTTCTAATTTTACTACTCTACAATTTAATTTCTATTAAATATGAACAATTTACAATAAAATTATTTTTATCTTCTTACGGACGATACTGCAATAACTCCAGTGTCCAAACAATCAAGACTGATTGTTAGAAAACTGCATCCTGGATGAGAAATTGGAAGATCAGATTAAAACTAGAGAAAACTACGGTTATACACAGAGTGCTCTTAACTAAGGCTAAAGTTTATCATCGAGAAACACGATCAATACTTTTTCTTTTTTTTTACTTCTTTTTCTTCTCTATAAACTATTAAACAAGAACAACTAGTTTTGGACCAGCTTTTGACATCCAAAGTTATGCAACGGAAATTTTACAAACTAAGAGTAAAAGGTTTAAAATCTGACTTGAAAGCAGCAGAAGATTCAAATAACCAGCCAAGTGTAAGTCGGACTTGCGCAATTCGTGTTCCGTACGTTGATTGCATTTAAAATAAAAAAAATTGTTACGGAGGTACGAAATGATCAATGACTTCACAAAACATCCCCAAATGAATTTTCGATTGTTTAGGATTTATATACCAGACAAATTATTAAAGGTAATGCACTCGTGATAACTATCGTTCAATCTACACCCTGTGGAGAATATACCAGAATTTTTGGCAATTTTTTAAAAATAATAAAAGGAAATGCGTGCCCAAGTATTGTATTATATATATTTTTGAATGCGTGTTTTCAGAAGCTTTCACTTGACACCTCACTAGATGACCTGGTATTTTTTTTTCACTTCCGATTTCACCCCCAACACTAACCTTTTAAGTCAAAATTTAACTTTCAAATCTACACGGCTCTGATGGGACCATCAATTCCTATATTAGTGCCAAATTTCAATTATCTATGTCAAATAGTTTCGGAGAAAATTGGGTGTGACAGATGGATAGACAGACACCGAAGTGATCTTATAAGTGCTCCGTACGGAACACTAAAAAATATACTACATAAAGAAGAAAAAATTATTTCCTATTACTCTTAGTATCTAAAATCCCATGATTGAAACTACGATATTTTATAAAGAATAACCCAAAATGAAGTCGAAATGGGAAATAAACAGGCATGATCTTAATGTAATGAGTAGTGAGAACGTGGTTTCGTTTAAGCTTTAAGCAATAATAGTAATAATCATTATTAAGGAATTGCTTTCTTTTTACACGCTCGCAAACCGTAATCATAATAAAGCGAGTTTAAGGTGGTGAGCTCATATTTAAAATCCTGTTGTAAAATAAATTTATGGCCTTTAGTTAAGATGTAGTTATTATATTCACACAGATTTATTAACAAAGTGGTTGTTTTTATTATTGTGTAATAATAGATTCAGTACCGATAGCTAGTTTTACAAGACCAAATACATATTGTATTTGCTTGGACAGCAGAAAATGTATTGCACTGTATATCACATTCTTAGTTAGTTAATTGCTCTGGCAATAAGTGCTACTTATGGTACCGTTTTCCATTGACACGATTTTTTTTTATGGGCATAGCACACATGCTGCAGGGAATTCCTTAAAGCGCTATAGGAGCGATGCGTGTGCGGAAAAGGCGATTCACGTTGGTCTTGAATCGCCATATTAAAGACTGCTTGAAAAGGGTTGTACGGGGGGTGACAAGTTGAACGTCATACGGATGTGAATTCCTAGCAAGCACAGCGCTGGGAGGAATTAAGCGGACTACATCCAACGAATACTTTTCATGAAAGTACTTGTAGAATAGACTCGTCGTCAACTTTCCTTCGATGTTACAAGGATTCAAGGTTGGTGGTGAGTTCTGGGTGTCCAATGAAGCGAACAGATGAATAGAATCCAACAAATGCAGTGCATGTTTGGGATTGAGCTCCACACATGGGACGTCGTAGATCGAATTTAAGCAGAATTAACAGTTGTGGAGTGTAAAGCTTTCTAGTCTAAAACAATATTTCCAGCTTTTAAGAAGCTCTCTTTGCTATGCTTGCAGTATGTTTATGGCAAGACATATTTGCTCCCAACTTAACTTCCAGCAAATTAAGTGACGATGCAAGAGGCATGGGGTGCTCCGACATAACTATGTCGGATTCAGCAAGGTATCGTTCCATATTACCATCGTAACCACTAATTGTAATTGAGAAAAAGAAAAAATAAAATATAATAAGATAAAATGTTAGGTTAGTCCCTAAGAAGTAACATTTCTAAAAAATCTAGAACTATTTGCTCTAATTAAGTATATAAAACTAATAAAGGGCTGGTAAAATAGTTGGGAAATACAGTTGCTTCTGTGAGAATCTTTTAAAATACAATAGGTGGTTATCTACAAATGAAAATCATTTGCGCGACAAATAAGAAGGTTCCTGTTGGAATCTTAATTAAAAATTCAGAACATGTGTAAACAATACGTTTAAGGAATAAAAATGTAGGGTATATATGATCGCCAAATTTAATTAAAGCTGCAGTACAAAAATAAAAGATTTTTAACACACACACTTTCATCGAACGAGATTATAAAATACAGTTATAGCCACACAGACAATATTTCTGAAAATATGTTTTAAACGAACGATCTTTTTTATATACATATTTGAAAAAAATAAAAAGCAAGCTGTATTTGCATTTCATTACAACTGAAGCAAATACTTTGAGAGCTGACACTTCAAATTATGAAGTTATTCCAAAATAAATAAAATAAATTTATTATTGGAAATAACAAGTTATTTCCAGTATTAAATAATCGGCCAAGTGCAAGTCGACGCAATTAGTGACTGCTTTTTAAAATAAAATTTTTTGTTACGTAGGTATAAAATGACCAATGATTTCACAAAACCCACCCTAAATGAGTTTTCAACAAAGTTTTTTTCCGATCTTTACTGAAAACTGATAACCTTGGAATTTTTGTTTTTTTTTTTATACCAGATAATTTTCGTTCAAACTACACCCTGTTGAGAATATTCCAGGGTTTTTTCAAAATTTTTTGATCAATACTTTTCGAGATAAGGGGGACACAGCGATTTTTAGCAATTTTGTAGAAATAATACAAAAAAATGTGCGCAAGTACTACAATATACATATTTTTGAACTTGTGTTTTTACAAGCTTTCATTTAACACCCCACTCGATGACTTGGTAATTTTTTTTTTACTTCCGATTTCACCCCCCAAAACTAACCCCTTAAGTCAAAATTTAACTTTCAAAACTATACGGCTCTGATGAGGCCATCAGTTGCTATATTAGTGTCAAATTTCAAATTTTTATATCAAATAGTTTAGGAGAAAATCGGGTGTGACAGACAGACAGAAACACAGACACCGAAGTGATCTTATAAGTATTCCGTATGTAACATTAAAAATAAGAGTTGTAACTATTTTTTACAGAATAATAAAAACTTAGTAAAATTATCCCGAATTATAAAACATACTGTTATGACGATTATAATTATTTTGGCAAAATTCAAGATTTACAGTTTTTTTTTTAGTGGTAATAGTAGCCAATAAGTTTTTGACGTATCTGTAAAATTCGGATCAATCTGTATAACACTATAAAAAATTAAGATCAATTGTAAAACAAATCGCTATAAAGGTATGTTAATTATGGTAGTGGTTTTTCAATAATTTGTTTTAGATATTATAGATATCATGACGTCTAGAACTAAATGCGTAAAAAGAAAAAAGGTAACATTTTAACATTTTTTCTCGGCCAGGACTAAGTTAAATTTTAAGATATTCTCTCAAAAACTTTTATATAGGCTGTATTTGGCGCGGAGATATGTTTTACTTATTAAAAAAATAACTTAAAAAAAGTTCCAATTTATCACATATTTTTATTTCAAATTACAAACGTATCAATATTAGGTATGTTGTCGTATGTTGAAATAAACTCCTATTCTACTGAATATGAACACACTAAATTCACGGCAATAAAATTTTTCAAAGGTTCAAACAATTTCCTATTTTTATTGTTTGGTTAAGTAAGATTAATTAAAACGGTCTTAAGCTTAGACCCGATCTAGGTATCATGGAATTTAAAAAGTGCTAGTTGTCCAGTTGGCTCGTGTTATTGACAATGTTGTATTATATGGTAAATGTTTATTTATATATATATTTATATATATATATATATATATATATATATATATATATATATATATATACATATATATATATATATATATTATATATATATATATATATATATATATATATATATATATATATATATACATATATATATATATATATATATATATATATATATATATATATACCATATATATATATATATATATATATATATATATATATATATATATATATATGTAAATGTTGATTTCTGTGTATGTTTATGATTTTTGTTACGTTTAGTTGTTTTTAATTATGTTTATAATTGTGTAAATTGGCGTAATGCCGTTTAATAAATAAATAAATAAATAAATAAAATATATATATATATATATATATATATATATATATATATATATAAATAAACATTTACCATATAATACAACATGTATATATATATATATAAAACACGTAGGCTGAAAAGTTTTTGGTCTAGGTACTTAAAACACATTTTTTTTTTTGCAAAATTCAACTTTATTCATCAATATAGTCTCCTTCAAAAGCGATATAATCAGTCCAACCCTTTTTTAACATTTCTACACCTTTCTTGTAGAAGGATTTGTCTTTGCCTTCAAAAACACGCTTCAGTTTCGGCGATAACTTCTTTATTGGAGTCAAATCTCTTTCCGGCGAGCATTTGTTTGAGGTCTGCGAATTGATAATAGTTGCTGGAGGCTAAATCTGGAAAATACGGCGGATGAGGAAGCAATTCAAACTTCAATTCATGCAAATTTTGCCATCGTAACCATTGACTTGTGATACGGTGTGGCGGTCTTGATGAAAGAGCACTTTTTTGTTTCTTTAGAGCCGTTTCTTTGCAATTTCTGTCTTCAAAAGCACCAAAAACTTTATATAATATTCGCTATTAATGGCTGTTCCCTTCTCAGCACAGTCGATGAAAATTATTCCATGCGCATCCCAAAATACAGAGGCCAAAACCTTCCCAGCTGACTGTTGGGTCTTTTGTCGCTTCGGGCGGATTTCACCGGCTGCTGTTCAATCAGCTGACTGCCGATTTATTCCGGTGTGGAATGTTGGGTCCATGTTTCTTCCATTGTCACATATCGCATGAAAAAAATCCTTTTTATTGTGATTAAACAGTTTTTGGTCCACTGTGAGTAAACGCGGCACCCATTATTTCGAACAGACCTTTATCATACCCAAATGTTCATGCAAAATATGACCGACCAAAATATGATATATTTAGGGTGTCAGTTATCTCACGCAATTTCACTTTACGGTCATACAAAACAATTTAGTGGATTTTTTTAATGTTTTCCAGTATAATCACCTCATTTGGGCGTCCAGAGCGTTCAGCATCATTTGTACCTGTATGACCATGGTTAAATTCACCATACCAGTAAATGATGAGTGATTTTCCAGAGGCAAAGTCCGCGTAACATTTATCAAGCCATTGCACTGCTCGAACGGTATTTTCTCCTATCAAAAAACGGTGTTTAATTAACATACGAAATTCGATTTTTTTCAATGTTTTGAATTTGAAAATATCAAAAGTAGCGTCACTAAAACCACTGTAACTTGTTAACTAATCGCCGAAGTGTCCTAAAATTTTGACACGTATCGTTTGAAGGTTGGTACTTCCTAAAAATAATATGGATTTTTTTAAAAGGGCGATATCTATGTGTCAGACCAAAAACTTCTCAGCGTACGTGTTATATTATATATATATATATATATATATATATATATATATATATATATATATATATATATATATATATATATATATATATATATATATTCATTTTATCGGTTAGTCATAAATAAAAACGAATTTTTCTGGTCTTGTGCGGGCCAGCTTCGTATTACTACTTGACTTACTGGTATTCTTGTCGATTTAAATCCTTATTATAAATTAAAACTGGTCGAATTTGGTATTCCAGTTTTAATTTATATTATTTCTTATTATTATAAACGATGGATTAATTCCGTAATAAATTTATCAACTAACAAAATTTGTTAAAATTACTGAGCCGAAAACTAAAATCAAATACTCCTCTGTAAAAACTGAGTTTTTGGGAATACAGTTGCATGTTAAGCAGACAAAATATTTAACTCCGCATCTTGTTTTTGCGAATATTTCTTTACCACCACCACCACAAAAAAAAATAACTACCGTATGGTTATTAGTGCTTACTTTCAGTTACCAAGGAGGTTAATACAGCTAGAATATCTATCACTTAAATTTCCTTAATTAGATTTATTATATCAGTTAAGTATATGAAAGATCAAAGTTAAGTGTTAAGTATTGTGTCAATTAATTAAATATATAATTTTCCTAATAACCAACTAAATGTATGTGTGTATTGTGTATACCTAGGTCTACTCAAATGAGTTTTTCATCCGTTAAGTGGTAATACCAAAATTAGTAGTTTAACAGTTTTAATAGTAGCTTAGTATAAAAATCTGCTAAAATTAGATGTATGTGAATTTCCATACTTTGTAACGTATGAAAATTTTTCTGGGTAGATTTTTTTATCAAAATGGTACTCATACACGTAGGTAAACATCACTAATTGTGGCAGAGTAGCCACAATTTAATGAATTTAATAATAATTTATTCCCCATAAGAAGCTGTTGCATCCTTCCAAAACCATGTTTTTGAGGTACTACCTTAAGAGTGAAAAAATGTTTCGAGAATTGGATCAAACGCATGCAAAAGTGTATAAATCTTAAAGGTATTTTTTTTTTCTTTCATTGGGTTTGTAAAAACTTAAAAGATAGCTCTCGTAGCAGTTTGTGCGAAGAGTAATGTTTTCAATAGTAAGGAATAGATAAAAAATAGACACAAAACCATTAATAATTTAGTAACATTTTTATCAACAGTTACCTCAGGTTCTATTTTAATCACACCCTGCGGAGATCCATTCGTCGTACTATTCGGTTTATCCTTTTCTTTTAACGCCTTTTTCTCTTTTCTTTTCACAGCACACTGAACTTCAGGAACTACACATTCTGGCCTCATTCCAACTGTCAAACATTTCTTTAGTCGGCATTCTTGACATTTCCGCCTCATATACATATCAATATCGCAATTGTTGCCGTATTTGCATTGATATACTGCATTTTTTGTGATGCTCCGTCGAAAGAAACCTAAAATAAAGTAAAATTATGTAATGTTTAAGACTTTACAACCAATATAATCTTTTTATCAACAGACATGTCCGTTAATTTTTATTCCATTGATGTCCAAACACAAAATTTTCAAAATGGGTAAAGTAAATCCTAAGATACAAGATCCTGCCTTTTTGCTTTTTCAATGGGGCAATAAACGACCCCGTTAAGGTTTTGTGCATAGTTGCCAGGTATTACGATAAACGTATTTTTATTTTACCTGCTTTGTATACTGCCCTCACTTGTACCTGCAATTATATTGGATCTATTTTTACTTATATATTTACTACCTGGCAACCCGGTTTGGAGCCCTTTAAGTATTTGATAATATATGCCTAATGACCACAAGTCTCCATTACGATTCGAAAGATACTTTTTATTATTTTTATTTTTAGTTTTACTTACAATTTACAACGTAACGGTACTATTTTAATTATGTGGCGTCCGTGGGAAAATTGCAATTATGGCTATCGCAAGAGAAAAATTTTATCACTTAACGTGGAAAATGTTTACGATAGTTTGGTAAAAAGAAATTTGAATTAACGAAGTGCTTTGCAAGAAACCAATTAAGTAACAAAAACCCCAATTTCTACCATTAAGGGTATTGTAGGAAAACCATCACTCAGGAACAGGAAAAAACGGAAGGATTTTCAAATGCATCATGTAGACCATTGTGAAAAAGACGTCATCAGGAGAAAAATATATTCTATGTATGAAGAGCAATTGGTGACGACATTAGACAAAATAAAATTAAGATTGGTCTAGGACGGGACCAATATACATTGTGGCCGATCAACCCTTCACAGAATTCTCTAAAGAATGGGATTCACGTTCCGAAAAATCAACAAAAGGCAAGTAGTGATGGAGTCACAAAGATTACGAATTTTGCGACATACTTATTTACCAGAAATTAAAAAGTATCCATCAGAGAATTGGCCAATAATTTACCTTGACGAAACATGGTTCGATACCCATGACACTGTACAAAAAGGGTGGGTTGACAGCAGTACAAAATGTCAGACTAACTCACCTTCAAATAAAGGTAAACGAATAACCATTTTGCATGTTGTATTTGAAAAGGGCTGGGTTTCAAATTATCTACTATTATCTGCAAAAAACATAAAAGGTTCTAGTTCGGGCTAGCACGAAGACACGACCGCAGAACTTTTTGAAAGTTGGTTTCAAAATTTCCTTTTGCCAACTGTTCCCGAACAGAGTGTTATAGTTATGGACAATGCAAGTTACCATAGTTGCCTACTAAATAAGGTTTCTAATGTAGCCAACACCAAATCGGAAATACAAAAATATATGTTAGAAAATGATATTTATTTTGACTTTAATTATAAAAAAATGATCTTTTGGTAGTTTTGAAAGACTATAAATTGAAAAAGAAATATGTTTGTGATAGTATGGCTGAGAAAATGGGACACACTCTTTTGCGGCTTCCTTCTATTGTGTGTTTAATCCAATTGAACATATTTGTCATCAAGTTAAATCAAAAATAAGTTAAAGTTGAAGATTCATATATTTATGTAAATAATATATAAACACACAGTGAAACCGAATTAGGCTTAAGTTAAAATATATTTTTATTTATACAATATGTCCCCTCTTGTAAACCCCATTCATTCTAACTGTATATTTGTATCTCTCTTATCCATTTGGTTTTACATGCATCCATAAATAAACTTCTCCAAAAACACTTATAATTTAATTTATTTGCATTAATGACTAAAATTCTTAAGTCCATCTCTGCAACCTACCAGAAACAAAAGGTCAGAATTTTTATATTGCCTACTTAAAACGGTAAAAATTAGGATCTTATACTTTGGGACAGGCTATACCTGTGGTCGGATTATTTATCGATATACGTAGAGTAAGTACTTGTAGTCGGTAAAAGAAATTCCTTTTTTTTTTAATTTTATTGTTGGCAAAGAATGCTATGTGGAAACGGATTCATTTCTAACCTTATTTTTGGCTATATAGTACATTATCGTACATGAGGGCTGCATGATGTGGCAGGCCGTGGCGCAGTACGTGCTTGCGTTGCAGTCTAAAGGTGCTGTGGAAAAATGTATGTTTCGGCACTTGGACAACGTTGTAATCATCCAAAAGGTCCAAAAATGGCGCCTACAGCGGCTGCTAAGTATATGAGCAAGTCGGGGACATTCGTTAGCAAGTGGATGAAACGATGCTTTCAGCTAAGAAATGTTGATAATCTACCTGAACGTGGTCCGAGAGGAAAAGTGTCGGACAAGGACGAAAAAAATGATTATTAACATGTTTTCCCGAAATCCTTAAGTCACTTTGCACCAAGGGGTGCAAAAAGTAAAGCAGCAAGGTTTGGATATATCGTATGAAACGATTCGGACTCATCTCCGGGATAACGACTTGAAGTGGCGGAATACAATCAAGAAACTATTGCTGAGCGACGAGAGAGCGATGACTCGCGTGGGCGGACTGAAATATAAATCGAGACAGGAGCAATGTAATTTTTTCCGATGAAACTTGGAGTTAATTTATTATCTCCACTAACCGATTGGTTCAGCGCACCGTGAAACACGCTGTGAAGATCCATGTTTGGGGATGTCTTTCAAAAAAAGGTTTTGGAAGACTCTTCGTCTTCTTAACTACAATTTGAATACTGAAAAAATGCTATAAATTTACAAGAAGGCATTAATACCGACTACCAAACTGTAGTTTGCCGATAAAGATGAGGAGTGGATTCTTCAAGAGGATAATGACCCTAAACATCGGAGCAAAACTTGTAACCAGTGGAAAGGGGAGTCTGTCACATTCCAATGGAGAACGTGTTGTCATACATTAAGCATAAGCTTAGTAATAAAAAGGTGTACACAGTAAAGCAGCTGTCACGGCAAATTCGGGCAACTTGGAAATCTTTGCCTCAAGAATATGCGGAAAATCTAGCCGAAAGTATGCCTTGAAGATGCCAGATGATCATCGACGCTGATGGGGGCTGGACGAACAACTGAATCATTAGCATCCTCTATACTCAATTGATGTAAAAAACTTTTAAATAAATAATTTTTCATGAATAATGCGCGACATGTTCTTACTTGACCGACTGTAAAACCAAATAACCTTTTCATAAACACTAGAGATGTCCATTAATTTTTGTTCCATTGATGCAGTATTTACCGCTCAAACAAAAAATTTAAAAAATTTAATTAGTTTAGGTTATTAATTGTAATAACTTAGGGCCGAGGATCACATTTTATATCCTGTATATCTTTTAAAAAATAGCTTGGTGATGTTTCCAAAATTTTTAAGTACTTCTAGATCGCGCTGAATTAAGGATCGCTGAACTTTCACATCGTAAACGATATATCCGTCAGTGTTGTCCAAGCGCCGAGCATATATTTGTACGTCGATATATTAGCTTTTTAGATAAAGTCGAGAACAAAATGTCGATAAAATGGAAACGTGGAAACACTTTCATATCATAGTCATAATGCACTGTCCTAAATTTTGGGTGGAAAATCCACTTTTATCAACGTTAGTTATTTTTTTAGACGAAAATTTATTTTTGTTTACGATTTTTTTAAGGTGAGGGTCGATTTGCCCTACTGTCCCTACTTGAAAACAGCTGTTAGGGAGGAATGATCTAGTGGTTTCGGCGCCTTATTGAGGCCAAGGTCAGTCTTTTATGATCTGGTTGATTTTGTAAAGATTTGGTAAAAAGGAGTTTTGCCTCTTTTTTTTTTAAATTTTTTAAAAATTTTCGAATCTAAAAATCTATATATATATATATATATATATATATATATATATATATATATATATATATATATATATATATATATAAGGTGCCCCATATGTATGGAATAATGATTCCACAACATTTATTAATCAGTGTATCAAAAAAATGTTTAAATAAAAGTTATAGGGTGTTAACGGCGCATATGCTGACGTTGACAATAAAATGTTTTGATCTGTCAGTTCGAAGAAATTACGCTATTTTGATTTTTTTTTTTTTATACGGAGGCCCTGTATAATATTTTATTTTTGAGTCCCACTAAAAATTCTAGATATTATTTGTTTAACATACCGCATGTCTAAATTGAACTGTTTTGGAATTATTGTGATTTGAAATTTAAAACAAAAAAAGACAAAGAAACTATTAATAAATACTCTAGATTTATTTTTAAGGTAACAGTTGCTCAAACTGACTACCGTTAACAGCGAGGCAATGACCCAAGCTGTCATAAACAGCCTGAATAGAGTTTTGCAGAGAATCCGGGGTGATCTATGCTATTTCATATTGAATTCTTTGTTGTAAATATTCTAGAGTTTCAGATCGACTTCGGTAAACTTTGGTTTTCAAATTTTCAAAAAAAAAAATCGAGTGGCGTAAGGTCGGGACTCCTCCGAGACCTAATTCATAATATTGTTTTTTTGACGAGGCCACATTTTGTCTTAACGGAAGAGTTAAGAGGCATAACTGCCGGTACTGGTTTACTGAGAGTCCCCACTGGATAATCGACAATCAGTCTCAAAGACCACAAAAGATAAACGTGTGGGCAGAGATTTGTGGACGTCATATCATTGGTCCCTTTTTTATCTATGAAAATATTGCAGGACAGCGGTATTTACAGTTACTCCAAGAGCAAGTTATTCCAACTTGAGCAGGTCTTTTTCCCGATGAAAATAATTTGGATACCCCTAACAGGAATCTATGGAATCAACAGGGCGGAGCACCTCCTCACTATGAAATCAATGTTCGCAGATATTTGGATGCAATTTTCCCTAATCGATGGATAAGCAGAAGAGGTGCTGTGGAATGGCCTGCAAGGAGTCCCGACCTTACGTCACGCGAATTTTTTTATGGCGTCATTTGAAAACCAAAGTTTACCAAAGTCGACCTGAAACTACAGAAGATTTACAACAAAGAATTCAATATGAAGTAGCACAGATCACCCCAGATTCTCTGCAAAACTCTGTTCAGGCTGCTTATGACAGATTGGGTCATTGCCTCGCTGTTAACGGTAGATTTTGAGCAATTGTTACCTTAAAAATAAATTTAGAGTATTTATTAATAGTTTTTGTCTTTTTTTATTTTAAATTTGAAATGACAATAATTCCAAAACAGTTCAATTTAGACATATGGTATGTTAGACAAATAATATCTAGAATTTTTAGTAGGACTCAAAAATAAAATAGTATATAGGACTTTCCATTTAAAAAAAGCAAGATGGCGTAATTTCTTCCAACTGACAGTTCAAAACATTTTACTGTCAACGTCAGCATGTCCGCCATATAACACCCTGTAACTCTTATTTAAACATTTTCTTGATACACTGATTAATAAATGTTGTGGAATCATTATTCCATACATATGGGGCACCCTGTATATACATATACATATATATATATATATATATATATATATATATATATATATATATATATATATATATATATATATATATATATATATATATATATACATACATACAAACACATATATGTACCAAAAACGCATACCTCGTATTTGGTACTCGGAGACTGACTCGTTGCAGACCTACAAGCCGACAGAGTGGTTAGCAGATTGCCAACATTCCCTAGGCTTCGCGACATTTCAAGACATTTGTGTGCTACGAACTGTAAATTTTGAGAATATGTGTTATAGTATCGAAGTCGCTGAAACCTACGATTTTTGGCTTCGAAAACTGTTGTATTATTTAGGTGTTTTATACTTTATATTCAATCTCATGACTCCGAAATGTTATTTTTATCAATTCCAATTATTACGTCGTTTGCTGCAGTTCTTTTCTATAACAGGATGTACATTTATGATCTTTTTTTTTAAATAATTAAATATGGTTATTTAATTTTTCGTATTATCCAATTACGTCTACTTACCTTTACAGCCTTCACATGTAAGCGCATTATAATGATACCCTGATGCCCTGTCCCCACACACCAGGCATAGTTCTTCCTGCTGCCGTGGAGTTGGACCTTTTTTCTTTTTCGCATCACAACTGTCTGCACTGTAACCGTTCAAGCTGCTTGGCGGTGACAGATCTTCTCTACCTGCAAACAAAAGAAAAACTATAAATGAACACATCCTTAATAAATATTTCTTTAAAAAAATGTGAAAATATAAAGCTTTCTTTTGTAATTTCATAGCAGAATTTAGTCTGTAACATTTGCTATTAATGAGTTGAGTAGAATTAATTTTTTTAGGTGGTTCTTAATTAATGTGAATATTAAGAAGAACGACATCCTATTCTTCCAGCCGCCACCAGCGACGACGACACTGAAATTATTTAAAAAAGAAAATGTCTACAAAGTTGCAAGTAAAGCACTAGTTTGACAGGCTGGTACTGATTAATCAACAATACCTAGTCCCTTTAGATTACAGCAGATAGATGCCAAATTAATATCGTAATCGTTAGTGAAAGAACTGTTTTTTTTACGTGGCTATTTCTTGTTGCATTGAACAAATACATTATAAATAAAAGTCGAATAGGCAACGCGTATATATAACAACATATTGTTTGTAAGTTATTTCAAGTCTTAGTTGGGAATCCCTGCATTTAAATGTAACTAATTATCAAAATCTATGAGGAGGTAAGCCTTATTAATATTTTATAGTGTTCGACCATATTGCAAATTGGCGTAATTATCTACCTATTCTTTCTAAAAAAAAATGTTTTTTAACGTATATAAATGATATCACTTTGAAATTGGTACTGGTTCATGATTAAATAAATCTTAAACATATATACAATTTAAATACCCTCTATGGGAAGGCAGATGAAAAATAGATCTTTTCCTGTATTGGCTGTCTTGCGTTTGGATACTCATTCTACAACGCAATAATAAGAAATAAACTAATGTTTCTCAAGGTCATAAGTGGCCTCACGACAAGTCAATGTCGCTCACTGCCCTCGGCTATAAAATAATACGTCATACGTAATGTTGGCCAATGGCCTCAAGGTAGATACATCCTGAAAATGATGGTGTACCAAACAAACATTTGTGTAGGTAGTACGCACTTTACTTGGTGGCGTTTATAAACAGTTTTATATCGGACAATGATCAGTAAACGCACGTCAATGGACGCGTAAAAATGTTGTTATTAAATTTGGTCACTCTAATAGAATTGCTGAAACGGTTAATTAGGATTTAAAGGTCAGGGTTGCAATAACAAAGAAATGAGATCGTAATTAATAAATTTATCTGTAAGATTGTTCTTAAAAATGTATTTCAGGGTTTCCAGGATAAATTGTTGAATTTTTGCTGCGTTGCTTGAAACACGCAAAATATATACTCAAATTATAACGTCTAACCAGTGAAGTGAAACAAATTAGGCATATTAATTTCTGTATCTTTGCACTTTACTGAGATATTCTGGGAACAAAAAGTCAGCTCTCAAGCCGATAAATAAGATTTTCTCTTATTATTACAATATAATTTGAAATACCATGTCATAATAAAAACATTATTAAATGTGAAAGTATAGAGCATTGTTAGAAAATTATTTTATTTGGGTAAAGGTGGTGTGGCTGGCGGCGCACAGTAGTCCGAAAACCGGAAAAGCTGGCCATAATGTAAGAAACAAAAGGTTCTATTTAGGGATTTTTAACTGTTTGAATACTTCTGCCAATTCGTCTACTATGATTTGCGACCACTCAAGTGCATCTTCCGCTTGTACCTGTCTCATAACTTTTATATCATTTCGAAGCGTCGAGTGCCACGCAGCATCTCTCATGAATCACGTCAGACGTCATCAGGTTTGAACTATTATAGAAAGTGCAAAAGTGAACGAATTTTAATTGCGTAAAATGAATTCTATTCTATATTTACTTGATGTTAAGTGAGTAATTAACTGTTCGATTATCGAGTTTTTTAAGAAAATATTCTCAAAAATCGTTAAAGAACAAACAATAAGTTAAAAAATCCATTGAACTCTGACGTGAAGTGAGTTGGAGGTTAGATATTTTTTCGTCAAAATATCGAAACATTGAGTGCTAGATGTCGCAAGCTTGGTATATGTGAAGGTGTACGTGGACGCCTTGGACGCGTCAATCTTACTTTCATCTTAAAATTCTGGAAAGTTTTGCAAACTTAAAAAATTGTTAAAAAATTCGGGATAACATTACAAAATTCAACTGTTTGAAAATTCGTGAAATTGTTGCGAAATCTAAAAAATAGTTGACAAATTCGGATAAATGTTGCAAAATGGGAAAAATACTTTTGAAAATGAAAAAGTTAGTTAAACAATTCGGGAAAATGCAATTGCAAATTGTGCACGACTTCGGGAAATTGTTGCAAAAATTGAGAAATACTTGAATATTTCAATAAAACGTTACTAAATTGGAAAAATAATTGTAAATTTCTGCAAAGTGTTGCACAATGTAGAAAATTGTTTAAAAATTCTAGAAGTTGTTGCAAAATGGTAAAAAATGTTTAAAAATGCGGGAGCAAATTGCAAAATGGAAAAACACTTTAAAAATTTGGTACACTGTTGCAAATTTTTCCAATTTTATTTAACTATTTACAACAATTACTCAAAATTAATGGAAAATATTGAACTAAAATGTATGCATTTTTTTATTTTTACAGAGAATGCGTGTGACAAAATGGAAATTTTTTTTAGAAGAAAAAAATTTTCCTACTTGTCAAAAACCAATTAAATAATAACATAAATTGCCACTATTGAAGCGGAAGTGATAAAAAAAAACTTGGCAGAAAATTTGAAGAAACCGATTGTCAAATTGATGACAGAATTCCGAAATAGAAGACAAAAAGTCCACAGAATCCAAACGCAATTCTTCACAAAGTTTGATGATTGCCATTAACAAATAAGTATGAAACGGAAAACACGGAAATAACAGGAATGAACACCTCAGGTTGGGTTCGCCATTTTGGAGCACCCATTTTGTTTTTTTGAAATTTGAACTTCATATTTGTAATCATAGATTTTAAAAACCCATACGTACAGAGTTTCATAAAAATAACTCACGTTTTTCCAAAAATAGTCCGCTAAATTGGAGCCGCTATTCTGGTTTTTTTGAAATGTGAACTTCATATTCATAATCAGCGACCCGAAAAAACCCATGTATACAGGCTTTCATAAAAATAACTCACGTTTTTCCAACAATCGTCCGCCATTCTGTTTATTGAAATTTAGATTTCATATTCGTGATCAACGGTTCCAAAAACTCTGATGTACCGAGTTTTGTCGAAATCGAATAATGCCTTCATATTTTGGCCAGCATTTGGGGACATTTTTCTTCTGTGAGGCGCGGCATTACACAATCTCATAGGGAAGGTCTAATCATCGCTGTATTCTTGCCTTGGCGCTTTCACTGACGTACAGAGAGCTTCTGACAATGCATCCTTCATCTCAATGATTACAGTCTTAGGAAGAGATAGTATCGACGACACCACAAGCAGGTATATAACCAACATGTATTTATTTATATCAGCATTATAATTTGAAATACTATATCATAAAAAATATATTATTAAATATGCAACTATACAGCATTGTTCAAAAATTATTCTATATAGGCAAAGGTGGTGTGGCCGTAGCAACTTTACATAACCTTATAGTGAGGGTCCAATCATCGCTGTACCATAAAAAGGTTGCCTGGATGTCTTCATTGACATAGAGGGGGCTTTTGACAATGCATTCTTCGTCTCAGTGATTACAGCTTCAGGAGGATATAGTATGGATAACACTAACATCATGATATCCAAGCTACATGGAGACACTTTAGAAGCAGAGATGATCCAAGGATGCCCCCAGGATGAGCTGCTGATTCAGTTAAACTCACAGTGCTTTTACGCCCAGGGACCTGAGCGTAAAAGCCGTGTTCATGGGAATATTAGACTGGACTACCGCAACCAAGAAATATATGTATATTGGGGGGGGGGGGGGGGGGGGGGGGGGGGGGGGGGGGGGGGGGGGGGGGGGGGGGGGGAGGGGGGGGGGGGGGGGGGGGGGGGGGGGGGGGGGGGGGGGGGGGGGGGGGGGGGGGGGGGGGGGGGGGGGGGGGGGGAGTGTCAAACAGTCACGCTGCTCTGGCTTTAGACGCCTGGCAAGCCAACTCCAAGATCACAATGCAGTGTAAATGTGATCTGTTGAAACTATCTTTCAGAAACAACAAGGTGGAACTACTGTCAAACTAGCAAGATTCGGAGCTACAAACCTATACACAGTGGCTCAGAATCATCGTTTGGTATACCAAAATAGGTAATAAAAACGATAACAGACGGTCATATCAGCAACATCTAAATCGTGCAACATTTGGCCAATGACGTAATTGGCGGCCCCCATGTCAGGCGTATCGATATACTCTTTGGTACCCCCTTTAAGCTGATATAGACAACTTGCACGCCACTCCACAGGGGGGGGGGGGGCGGTGCTTGTCTATGGTGGCCCGGCTTTTCTAAGAAAGGCTTTTATTTACTTGTTATCTTCTCTATAGTCATCGTTTTTATCGTCGTGCGGGCGGGTGGGAAACTGGAAAGTTTTATGGTAAAACGGGTTTTACAGTGTATTCCAATATGATCATCACTATATAATAGTGATTATGATTTTCAATGTCGATTGAAAAGGTACTCTCACAAATTTATAATAGATCTTGAACTGTGTTATGTAACATACGTACATCAATACTTTGAAGAAGTATAATGTATCCATCTGACAAGAAAACTTAAACAATTTTGTGAGTAATATTGCGTTCAAGGAATCGTTCTAGTGAATCTGCCACCGCCACCGGTTAACTGCAAGTCGGACTTGCGCAATTAGTGTTCCGTACGTTAATTGCTTTTAAAATAAAAAATTTTGTTACGGAGATATAAAATGATCAATGACTTCACAAAACACACTCCAAAAGTTCAGAAACAAACTTTGTTGAAAACTAGATAAATTATTAAAGGTAATGCACTCGTGATAATTTTCATTCAATCTACACCCTGTGGAAAATATTCCAGAATTTTTCAAAACTTTGTGATCAACACTTTTTGAGATAAGGGGGGGGGACAGCGATTTCTGGCAATTTTTTAAATTGTGTGTGCGCAAGTGTTACATTATATACATTTTACTTTATACTCGTGTTCTCACAAGCTTTCATTTGACACCCCCTCGATGACCTGGTAAATTTTTTTTTCACTTCCGATTTCACCTCCCAAAACTAACTCCTTTTTCAAAACTACACGGTTCTGATGGGGCCATCAATTCGTATATTAGTGCCAAATTTCAACTTTCTATGTCAAACAGTGTGACAGACGGATAGACAGACACTGAAGTGATCTTATAAGTGTTCCATAAGGAACACTACGAATTGCCTTCGCAGGATAGATGTTAAAAATGTTTCAAAATTATTATAAAAAGAATTTTAATTAGCGGAAAAATTTAACCTAAAAAAAAACAATGTCAAAAAACATACTCTAGATAGCCGAAGAATTTCAAGGTACTTCCTTGAAAACCCACTAAAATAATATATGATTAGTTTATACTGGGTTAAATGGGTTTATTAGCTTTTCTGTTTGAAAGTTGGGTCGAATTCTTCAAGTTTAGAAAGATCAAGGTGAAGTGCAAATTCTGACAACTTATTAACAAAAAGTTGTTTTATTGAATGATATAATATTGATTTATGGCTTGCTAGACTAACATAATTATTACAATTTATTATTTTTTTGTTTTTCCTGGTTCGGTCTTAAGGCATCGGTAAAAGTAAGCTGGTGGTAAAAGTTAATAATGCAATAAAAAAGTGAAGTTGAAAAATCTTTCTGGTGAATCTCTATGAATTAAACGCGGCCCGTGGTTCCGTAGCGTAGTACCTTGCTTATGGTGCAAGGTAGCTTATGGTGCAGAAGATCGAGGGTTCGATCCCGCGGGTCGGTATACTTATTTATTAATTTATTTATGTATATTTGGTCTGGCCAAGGTAGTAGTTGTTCGCAGAAATGCAATAACCTTAGTGGCAGCACTACCGCGTTGTTTAAAAGGTACTGTCAAATACAAAAAATGTATGTTTCAGTACTTCGACAACGTTGACCTGGTATTACGACATTCTTGCCGATATCCCTAGGATATGAAAAAGGGTAAAATATACTTATCAAATGTAACTGAAGAAACTGGATTCTGTATTCTAGAACGAACCTTAGCCCTCAACTTTCAGCGAATATAGAAATATTTGAAAATTAAAAAAATATCCTGTTATCGATTTCAAGTTCAAGGTAAACGGAGAAACAAGCGTACTATCATCGGAAAAGCTGTAGAATGGTCTAGTTTATTTATTTCGCAAATGTCAACTTGGAGTCCAGTCATACACCCAAGTACTTTAGGGCCTTACATGGGCTTACTATAATGTTACATATGCTGCGTATTGGTAACATTTTTCGCTTAGTTGTGGGAAGTATAGCTTCGATTTTGTGTGATGCCAGTTGTAGCTGGTTTTAATCCCTCCAGTTCGTTACTCGGAGTAACCCGCGTTAACTATGTTCATTAGAGTTTCTTTTTTAGTTGTAGTAGCGACGATTATAATATCTTCTGCAAAACCAACAAGTTTAATGTCACCTTTTAAATCGATTATCAGTATATCATATAGGGTATTCCCCAGGGTGGGGCCCAGCACCGAACCTTGTGGGACGAAGCTATTGAGTCACCTCCTTCACAGTGTCCTCGACTTCCATTATTATCTTTCTATTACCTAGATACGATGCTATAAATGGGATAAGGTTTGGTTCTATGCCTCTGTTCCTAAAGGCTCCTAATATTAGTTAATATGCACTATTAAATGCGTTTTTTACATCCAGAGTAATCGCAGCATATAGTATGCGATGTTGGCTCGCATAGTGGTAAGTCTGGTGCGCCATGCCTTTTACCTGCCTAAAATCTCTCTCTCTCTCTCTCTCTCTCTCTCTCTCGATCTCTTCACTTCAATAGGAGTATCAGTGACACTATGCAGTCGCTGCCTCAACAGTCATTTTCCAGTTATCTCTATCCTACGCGGCCTTGCCTGACTCGTGCATACCCATACCAAAAAGAGATCTTACTGGTTCAGACCATCTTACTGGAAACCGTCCCCTTGATCTTCTATCTTTTCCCTTTCCCGTTATTACAAGCTTTTCCATGGCATCCAGTTAATTCTATTTGAAAGTCGGTCATTTTGTCTAAGGTCCTCAAGAGCAATACATTAGTACGGTGATATGATCCTCTGAGGATTCTTCGATATGCCGATATCTCAAACGCATCGATTCGTCTTTTGTTAGTTTGTTTAATGGTCCATGTTTCCGATGTGTAAGTTGCTATGGGGAATATAAGGCTGGATAGCAATCTTAACTTTGTGTTTTTTGTGACAGCTGGATCTTTCCAGACCTTAGTGAGTTAGATTGTCGAGTTTCTAGTCATAAATAAACGTCTTCTTACTTCCGTTTCATAGCGACCATTGTTAGTTATGAGAGATGCCAAATAGTTGAAATGGTCTACAACAGTGAAACCGACAATTTCATTTATGTGTGACATCTTCATTACAACTAACAATCATTACTTTGATTTTCGCTCTATTAATTGTCAATCCATAGTTTTTGCTAGTGATTTTAAGGCGCCCCATAATTGATTCTAGATCTTATATTGACGTTGCAAGTATAACAGTATCATCCGCATATCTAAGGTAATTTATTTTTTTTCGGCCGATTGTCACACCCCCACTCCAGCCATCCAGAAAAGACCTCCAGATTCATAATTTAGCGGACCGTTAATGTAGAAAAAAGAGAGGAGACAATATGGAGCTTTGGGATACACTGGCGTTGATAGTGAAGGTATTAGAAACAAATCCGTCAACTGCCACTCGAAAAGAACACTCTCTGAGGGAACACTAAAGCCATAAACAATAGGTTTCAGACATAGAAGAACGTAGCTTTAGCTAACAATTTATCATATCAAATGCCTTGGATATGTCAAGTGCAACCGCTAGAAATTCTCCAAACTATTAGAAGATCTGTTGCCACATTGATGGTAGCTAATAATATTAATCTGTATCTTTCCCTGCATATAGGAAAAAGTGGGTACCGCTTTTCCCTAGAAACAGGTGTTTGTTGCAATCTGGCAGTTAGAGTGGCGGTATAATGGATTTATGGTAGTCGGATGGATCTGAGATCTGAAACTATCGTCTAATCAGGAGAATGATTGAAAATATTTTGGATAATTTTCGATTTCGAAATCAGCTGATGGTAACAAGAACATAACGTTGGGATTACGGTAACGGTGTAAATTTCTGTATTAGTTGTTAAAAACAGGTCGCCTAGAATAGCATTTTCGCCATTTTTTACTCACTTTTTTACTTTCTACTCAAAATTTTTTATAAGAATTTTTCCCCCACCATTTTAATAATATATCACTGAACATCGCGTAAAATTTGATTGTTCATGAAAACAATATTTTAGAGAAAAATAATAATAATGATCGACTGTATGGCAGAACTGCCCAAGTCAAAAAAAGTAGTGATAAAAACCCAAAAAATC
This sequence comes from Pachyrhynchus sulphureomaculatus, assembly GCA_019049505.1. NCBI lineage: Eukaryota > Metazoa > Arthropoda > Insecta > Coleoptera > Curculionidae > Pachyrhynchus > Pachyrhynchus sulphureomaculatus. The sequence continues at coordinate 189,513,521 of CM032456.1, forward strand.
AAAACTAATAATAAGAACTCCAAATTCAAAGTAGATACAACTAAATTAGATCAAAATTAATACAAAAAATTTAATAATTATTCGATTTAGAATAGTATACAACGTGTATACCATACGTGTGTTTTATTTCAGCTTAAAAACTTGGTTAGTGGGACACATATTTAAACTTTCATTTTTATACTTGACTTATTAATTAATATACCAACTAACCATGTAACTATGCCATCTAGTAATAAATACGTGGCCTGTCTGAAAAGTTCTCGGCTTAACAAGGAAAGAATGTGAAATATATTTTATTTTTCGATATAATCTCCTGAAATTTTAATACATTTATTCCAATGTTGTTCCAATAATTCAATACCATCATTAAAGTATGATTCCAGAAGGTCTGCAAAATATCAATCCACGGCTGCAATAGCTTTGTCATTTGAAGTAAAACGCTGTCCAGACAGGTATTTTTTAAGTTTGGAAACAGATAATAGTCAGAAGGAGCCAAATCTGGTGAATACGCTGGATGTTCAAGCAATTCGTACTTTAATTCGCTGAAGTTTGCCATCGTCAAAATTCTTGTGTGAATACGTGCATTCTCTTGATGAAAAATGACTGTTTTCTTCTTTAAAGCAGGTCTTTTCTCACGAATTTTTACATCCAACTAATAATAATATTCAGAGTTAATTGTTTTACCATTCTGAAGATAATCGATCAACAAAACACCTTTGTAATACCAAAAAACTGTTACCATAACCTTCCCTGCTGATGGAACCATCTTTGCCTTCTTTATTACACTTCCACCGGCTTGAATCCATTGTTCCGACTGGTCTTTTCCCTCTGGTGTAGTAGATCCAAGTTTCATCAGCAGTTATGAAACAACGCTTGCAATTCATTTTATTTTGCTTAAAACGATCCAAACGTGCTTGAGAAATACGCATTCAAATGCGTTTTTGGTGAATTATCAGCAAATGCGGCACCCACCTTGGACAAACCTTTTTCATATGTAATTCTTCATGCAAAATATTTTCAATTTGTTCTTTTGAGATTCCTATGGCCTCAGCTATTTCATGCACTTTCACTCGTCGATCATCACCATGCCATGGACTTGGTGAATGATTTATGGTATTGTAACAGTTTTTGGACGACCTTCGCGTGGATCATGTTAAAGGCTTGTACAGCCAGATTTAAAAAGAGCAATCTCTATGCATCCTTATACACTTTTAACAATTTCAGATGAATTCCTGTTGGTGTTAAACCATCCAAAACAAAGAATTTAATCGTTGTACGATATCCAATTTTTTCCATTTAAAAAAAAATCAATGACAATAATGGTCTCACAGTTCCTAACGCTATATATGTGTCAGGCCGAGAACTTTTGAGACAACCTATGTATAAATACAGTAGTAAAAAATAAACAAAAAAATAACATATAAAAAATAGCGTAGTTTTATAAAAAAATTAAAATAATCTACAAGAAGATACTATTACTACCTTAAAACATTGTATGAGTACATCTCTAGTGAACATTTTCCAGGCGTACAAGTATGAAATGCGGATTTCAGATAACAGATGGCACACCAATGCAGTTTGTGCTATAAAGATTTGACACTGCGCCATTTTGTTGTGTCATCAACAAGTGTCAGACGCACACGAGTGATAAATTGGAAAAGTGTGTGCATAGTGTTGTGTTGTGTTTAATATGTCGAAATTTATACCGAACAAAGAGCATTCGCGGACAGCATTAATTTTTTGTTTTCATTTGAAGAAAACTGCTGTTGAATCATACCGATTACTTCGAGAAGCTTATGGTGAACATGCTTCATCGCGAGATACGTGTGAACGATGGTTTCGGCGTTTCAAAAGTAGTGACTTCGATGTTGTAGACAAGGAACGTGGAAAATCTCCAAAAGAATACGAAGATGTGGAACTGTAAGCATTATTGGACGAAGATGATTCGCAAACACAAAAACAACTCGCCGAGCAATTGGGCGTTAGTCAACAAGCTGTTTCCAATCGGCTACGAGAGATGGGAAAGATTCAGAAACCGGTAGATGGGTACCACATGAATTGAACGACAGGCAAATGGAAAAGCGCAAAAACACGTGTTGACATTTTGCTCGCGGTACAAAAGGAAGTCGTTTTTGCATCGTATAGTCACAGGGGATGAAAAGATTTATTTTGAGAATCCCAAGCGCAAAAAATCATGGATATACCCAGGCGCACCATCCACATCGACCGCAAGACCGAATCGCTTTGGCAGAAAGACGATGCTCTGTGTTTGGTGGGACCAGAGGGGCGTGGTCTATTATGAGCTGTTAAAACCTGGGGAAACGGTTAATACTAAACGTTACCAACAACAATTGACCGATTTGAACCGTTCGCTGCTTGAAAAAAAGGCCAGAATACCGAAAGAGGCAACACAAAGTTATTTTTCTTCGTGACAATGCTCCAACACATACGGCAAAACCAGTTCGCGACACGTTGGAAGTACTCAGCTGAGAAGTTCTACCCCAAGCGGCTTACTCACCAGACTTGGCTCCTTCCGATTACCACTTGTTTGCATCGATGGGTAACGCACTTGTTGAGCAGCGCTTTGGGTCGTACGAAGAAGTGAAAAAATTGCTCGATGAATCGTTGGCAGCAAAAGGGCAAGATTTTTACTGGCGTGGTATTCACAAACTGGACGAAAGATGGGAAAAATGTATAACAAGCTATGGAGCATACTTTGAATAAAGTACTTTTTATCATTCTTCCGAATTTAACACGTTTTTTTAGAAAAAAAATCCGCATTTCATACTTGTACACCTGGTAACTATCGAGCTAAAAAATATGGCCGATCTAATTACGGTCTATTTTCCAATAACTGTCGGCAGGAGTGGGCTTAGAAATGCATTTGCCATTACATTTTACCTCAATATTTTTAAAATTTGTTTGTAGAATTATCACTCAGTAATTTTGGAAAAGGAGGCATATATACATTACATACACAACAAAACTCAAGACAAATGGAAAGTATATAACGCAGAAAGAAACATAATGAATAGAAGAAGAAAACAAATTAAAGAAGAGTATTGGGAGACATTTACTAAAGGGATGGAAAATGATCTGTATCAAAGATCTACAAGAACTAAATAAGATCCAAGAAATATCTAAATGGACCAGAACTAGAAGAAAACAATAGAATAAACACGTATATCGGATGGACGACAACAGTCTCCGAAAAGGTGGAAGAAATGATGGACATCCACATCGGAAGAGGCCTAATGGGGATAAAACAGGCAGTATGCCTACTTACATGACACACCATATAAGAAATAAGAAGCAGAATTTTGGAATAACGTGGCTAATAAATATGTCTATTAAAGCAAGTCAAATATGTTAGATAATAAAAATATAGATTTAAAAGTCAATGTGATATACCACATTTACGACGTGTCTCTCGTAAAGGTGATATAAACAATAAAATACGTTTAGTCAAAAAATGACTCCGTGGCCAAAATAAAAAATGAACTTACACAACCAATACTGGTAGAAAAGTAAATTCGCCAAAGGACTCTGGGGATCCGTATCTTTCAAAAAAATAACACAAGGCAACGAAAAAATATTTTTGTTTTGGTGCCTGGGATTTTAGAGCTGATTTTAACTATATTTGGGACGCTAAATCTATACATGCAATCCATTTTTCTCTATCAGCTCTACTTTTTTAGATACATCAACTTATCTACCAATGTGGTTTTTATTCAGTATATTCATTTATGAGAGTTCTAAAATTATTATATATTCATTAATGTAGGTACAATGGTTTTATTGTCAGTCTGTAATTGAGTAAATTCCAGGTAAATCTATAAATAGTGGAACCATTGCCTATCAGGTACCTGAACTGACCCTTTTAATCACCTAACTCGGGTAAGTCTCGTCAGTTTGTGCGTTCTTACTAATGAGAGTAGATCGAATTCGGCGTGTTATTTTATGTTAAGAAAAGAGTGTTTTTGTGTTATTGAACAGAATTAAAATGAGTTCAGGTTCCAGTTCAAGAAGAAGTTGTGTAAATCAACCTGATGTGTTTTGCTATATATGCGGAGAATACATGTTTCAACAAAACAGACAAACTATTACTGACTTTGTAAAGCGAGCGTATCTTGGATACTTTGGAGTTAAGCTTGGTGATCAGGACAAAACCTGGGCCCCGCATCTCGTATGTAAAACTTGTACAGAGCATTTACGGCGGTGGACTACCGGGAAAAGAAAATGTCTAAAATTCGGCGTACCAATGGTTTGGAGAGAACCAAAAAACCACTTCAATGATTGTTATTTCGGTTTAGTAAATACTAATGGAATCAATCGAAATAACCGCAGTAAGTGGACTTATCTCAATTTAGACTCGGCAATACGCCCTATCCCGCACTCAGATGAAATACCGATTCCAACATTTCATCAGCTACCACATATCTCTGATGACGAATATTTTCCCTCTTATCGCTCTTCTGATGCTAATAAAAGTTCTGATGCTAATGAAACTAACAGTGACTATGAGGGGACGACATCAGTTCCTCAACGCTTCAATCAAAATGAATTAAATGATCTCACCAGGGATCTCAATTTATCGAAAAAAGCTTCTGAAGTACTGGCTTCTAGGTTGAACGACAAAAATTTACTGGAACAAGGAACCAAAATTACCTTTTACCGTACAAGAGAAAAAGATCTGCTACCATTCTTTTCTCAAGAAGACAATCTTGTATTTTGTCACGAAATTAGGGGACTCATGAAAGAAATGGGACTTTCTGAATATATTCCAGATGATTGGCACCTATTTATTGACAGTTCAAAGCGAAGTTTAAAATGTGTCCTTCTACATAATGGGAATAAATATGGTTCAATACCACTATCTCACTCAACGAAACTGAAAGAAGAATATAATACCATAGCTTTGGTCTTGCAGAAGATAAAGTATTACGAACATCAATGGATGATTTGTGTAGACTTAAAAATGGTAAACTTGGGCAGCAAAGTGGTTACACGAAATATCCGTGTTTCTTGTGCCTCTGGGATAGTAGGGACAAAACACACCACTGGGTTAGAAAAGATTGGCCTCAGAGAGAAAACATGGACGTTGGGGAAAAAAATGTCATTAACGACGCTTTGGTTGAAAGAGAAAAAATCATACTTCCTCCGTTACATATAAAGTTGGGCTTAATGAAGCAATTTGTAAAGGCTCTTGATAAGAATGGGTCTTGTTTTGCATATATAGGGGTAAAAATGCATCAGTTGAGCACAGAAAAACTCAAAGCAGGGATATTTGACGGCCCACAAATAAGACAATTAATTAAGGATCCTGCCTTCATAAATTCAATGAATCAAGTTGAACGAGAAGCTTGGACATCATTTGTTGCAGTTGTAGAAAATTTTCTAGGCAAACATAAAGCTCAAAACTATGTTGAAATGGTTAACAAGATGCTTAATAGTTTCAAATCCTTAGGGTGCAATATGAGTATTAAAATACACTATTTACACAGCCACTTAGACCGTTTTCCAGAAAATTTAGGAGACATGAGTGAGGAACAAGGTGAAAGATTTCACCAAGATATTAAAGTTATGGAGGACCGCTACCAAGGAAGATGGGACATGCACATGATGGCAGATTACTGCTGGAGTTTAAAAAAGGACATTCAAGAATGTCGCGGAAAAGAAGCTTTCCAAGTGTTGAGTGACTATTTCATTTCTTCAATGTTTTTTTTTTGTTTGCAAGTACGACATAATATTGTATTTTGTATAACTAAAATAAAAATTTCGTATCTACTTTTGTTTACTACACTTACGGATTTGAGTTACAATAATGTAACTTATATTTCTCTAAAATTGTATATCTTAAAAATTTGAGCTCCTAGGTACAAATGAATACGTTATTTGAATTCAGGACATCAAATTGATATAGAATCAGCTCAAAAAACCTCGACACCAAAAACAGCTGTTCCCCTGTGTAATGGATGAACTAGCTAGACAACTTCGTGAACTGATAGGTTAAAGAATAAGAGATAAAAAAAATTATACTGTGCTGACGATATCATGTTAACAGCTGAGAGCGAAGACGTTTTTTGAAAATTACCTGACGAATAGTTGATTAATCTGATGGATAGAGAGAGGAACGATAACATTATACAAATCTATGACCAAATAACTGGCTGTCACCTACGAAAATCAAATTGAATAAATATATAGACAGAATGACAGAAAAAATCTGGAGTCACAAAAGTCATCCCATCTCTATTCAACAATGGATAAGGGAACCACAGGTAGGAAATATCACCAAATGTAAGATGGATGAAGACCGCAATGAAAATTCAACCAAGGCTATATATAGAAAGAAGTTTATCCATTTTTTATGTTAACATTATTTCAGTGTTCAATAATAATTTGTGCAAGTGTTGTTTTTTGTTCTTTTGTGATGATCTGTAGAGTACCTATTAATATATACAGTCTGTCAAGTAAGAGCGTGACCGCTCGTACTGACAAAATGTGTTTCGAGAACATTTAATTTTTTTGCCATCAATGTATTCTTTGGTGTGCTAACAACGGTGCAATTACCTTAGTAAGTTGTCGCCTCCTGCATCAATAATCGCTTGACATCTTCGAGGCATGCTGTTGACGAGCAATGATCTCCAAAATTTTGGAATCTCGCCAGACAACTGACTCAAAGTCCTCAGAGTCTTTCCTCTGAGCTGAGAGAACGTTTCACGAACGTTTTCAATAGGGTTGCCGTCCGGCGATTGTGAGGGTCACTGTAGTATCTTATCGTGGGCTCAAGTGAGCCATTTTGCGACATGATTTTCGCCCAGCAAAGGTTTCTTCAACGTGTTTCGGAATTTGATATCATGAGCACGAAGATGTTGTCGAATGATCTCATGGGACACATTCAAACCCGATATTCTTAATTTTGCCGCTCCTTGAAGTAGCGTCAATTTCGGGTCCCGTGAAAACAAAGACACGATTCGTTTTTCCACTCTCGGAGTCACTTTGCCTACTGAGCCACGCCTTGGCAAGTCGTCGATATTTTTTGTCTCGTTAAAATGATTTACTCCCACTTTTTCACAAACGACACTGACTTTTTAATATATTTAGCGGCCGCGAAATGTGTTATTTGAAGCCCCTTTGAATGAGAACAAAGAAAGACTGCCTCGAACCGACGCGCAAATAATTGACTCATTTTTACGTGATTTCGACGAAAGTTCGGAATCGACTGATACTTTTTCTAAAATACGTCGTAGACAAAGGTTCCCTCTACCGACTTTTTGTTGAATCGCTAGAATCGCATTTCTCACAAATGAATTATCGCGGACACGTTCTCACCTGACAGACTGTATGATATGACGTAATATCAAATTTATTTTTAAAAAATATATTAAAAGAATATTGTTATTTGTGAATATCCTATAACGATAGCTTCAATCGTACATATTAACTCTGAACGTAAATTATAGATCTCTAATAATGATGTAAACCAAGTCCGACAAGTTTTTATATCCCATCTGAAAGTAGTTACCCATCAGATCTTAAGTTTCTTGCAATGGCAATAATTGCCCGTTGTCCTTGAACGCAGCAAGTATGAGGTATTGAAATAATCAATTCTTTACCACAAGTGGTTTCTACAATAAAATTTTACCCTCGATCCAATGCAATTTCTTTGTTAACTACTATACGAGGGCTACCTTTTAAGTTTTTACAAAAAAATGAAAGATAAAAAATTTGTTGTTACAAATCATTTTGTTTTTTCTGAAAATATTCGCCTTTAAGATTTATACACTTTTGCATGCGTTCGAATCAATTCTCAAAACATTTTTTCCACTCTGAAGTGGGTACCTCCAAAACATGGTTTTTGAAGGATTCAACAGTTTCTATAGGTGATGAAAATCGCTGTCCATGCATTTTTTTGACATCCGAGAACAAAAAGAAGTCGTTAGGCGATAAATCAAGTAAATAGAGGAAGTGCTGCGTGAGAGCTGGCATTCTGATGATGAAGAATGATGCGACATTTTCGGTTGTTTTTCCTGACTTTATCGATGGCTTCTGGCACACAAATTGTTGTATACCATTCAGCATTAACTGTTCGTCGATCCTCTAAAGCAATTGTTGCAACATGTCCAGTATAACCAAAGAAATAAGCAATGATTTTCTTGGAACTGCCTCGCGAACGAACCACTTTTGTTGGATTCGGTTCACCTTTGAACACCCAAATAGTTGATTGTTACTTAGTTTCCGGCTCATACGAATACAACCAAGTTTCGTCTCCTGTTACGATGTTGTAAATGAATCTTGCATGTCCTCGGTCGAATTTTTCGAGCATTTCCTTACACCAACTGGCACGAGCTTGATATTGAATGAAATTATGCGGAACTCAATGGGAACAGATCTTTTTTCACAGCTAAATGTTCATGCAAAATCGAATATACTGCAGTCTTCGATATACCTAAGGATGCCTCTATCTCACAGTAAGTCACATGCCGATCCTATTCAATCATATTGCGCACAGCATCGGTGTTTTTTGGAACAACAACCGATTTTGGTCGACCTTCGTGTTTGATCATCGGGAATCGGTCTGGACTGTAAATAAAACTCTTTTCTTCTTTAATACTCAATATTTTGTTATCGTTTGATAACATCTTCAGGAGTAACTACAATATTAATACATGAGTTAGATATATTAAAAACAATGTTATTTTTCTTCTAGGTTGAAATATAAAACAAATAAATATGAACAAACGAATAAATAAATAAAACATCGTACGAAAATGTGAGTTAGTCTTCGAAATCAAAACTTAACATCTCGATTTTTCTACACAACCTGAGAGTAAACAGAGTCAGTGCGTATGTACTGACGTTATTTCTAAATAAAAAAAACATCAAAAGAAAAATACTTTATTTACTTATTTTATACCAAGAGGTTATTTATTAATGTTGTAATTGTAAATGATTAATAAGCATTGATTATGTTGATGTAGATAGCACTAAGTTGATTAGTGTCTGATTTATAGTTGATTGAGTTGGGGCCCTGTTTATGGGGTACATTTCTTTAAAAAGTCTCCCTTTATAGTTGTTGTCATGAGCGAAATGCGCAGCACCCGATATACAGGAAGATACAATTTATAAAGCCAATCACAAACTCAATCATCGCCTTATTGAAAGGCTTTCCAAATATAAAAATTGCGAAATATAACAGCATATAAGTTTTTGAATTGCTTTCAAAATTAAAGGATTGAACGCCTATTTTGTACAACTGCGTAATTTATAGATTGTCTTGTTTGCAATGTGAGGGTTGTTACATTGGACATACAACGCAGTGGTTAAAACAGAGGCTTACACAGGACAGGAGTGACTGCCCATTTGCAAAGAATTCATCATTTGAAAACAGATCATAATTTTTACTATAACAATTGTTAAATTTTAGCTTACTTGCTACTCTAGTTATATAGATGAAAAGTAAGTTGGGAATGTGGAATCTTTGGCACAATGACACTACTCAGTATATATCACCACTACACCAAACACTTTATTTTTGCACTTGACGCGCGTTTCGCTAACCATGTTAGCTTCATCAGGAGCGATGATGACTTAGTCAATCAAAAATAAAGTGTTTGGTAGATGAAAAATACTATAGTCCAATAAACGATTGTCTGCATGCACGTCATAAATGTCTGAATAAGGTGTAAACATCCGTCTATATTATACTTCTTGTCAACATGTTAAGTATATTTAAAAACTTAAAAAGGTAGGTCTTCTGTCATCTGAAGATATTTACGACATTCGCTCTATTATCTGTCTCGGTTATTTGTACATATGCAAGAAAGACAGCGAACAACCTAGAATTTGGGTATAGCTTCGAATTTGAGAAGCCAGTACCGCCGAGTTTATAGGCAATAAAACTATTCGATAATTCTTTGACGATGTCCTTCACAAGTAAGAACTGGGATGTTTTACACATCATTTAATATATCCGTAGTTTTAGTTAATTACCAAACCGGATGAAAAATTTTAAATTCTATTTTGACTTTTGAAATTGTCATTTAAAACTCAGATCGCCGACACTAAATTGACAGCCGACTGAATCATATGAATATTCTTGACGTCGCGTTGATCACATGATATAAGAAAATCAGTAATCTAAATTTAAGATTCCGGAAGAAACTGAAATAATAATTGTTAGTAATATAAGAACAAAGCCGAACGATAAAAGATGACTAAGAAATATAAAGATTGTTGATAGTATACATCTTAGTGATAAAAAAATTGAGGAAGTATCAGGAAATAGTTTATTTAAAATTCTAATTTTGGAGATTAAAGGTGGGAGTTATATTTATTATTAATTCCTATTTTTGATTTACAAGACCAATTTACGAAATTTATGCTAACGTTGACGGAAGCACGACTCTGACGAAATTTTGCAAACTAATTGCAAACAGTCTTTTCTGCCGGTGATTCATTACCAAAAGTTGAACGAAGCGATTCGAGGCATTATTGTTGAGTTTACTAAAATCGTAAAAAATCATCCAACGAAAGAAAACCTTCATGTGAAATTTCCATTTGTTCACAAAACTGTTTTTTTTTAAACGCTCACTGTAAAACAAACTACTCGGCCAATTTTTGAGCTGCCACAATAAGAAATGTCAAATTTTACAATAATGGTAATGTCACATCTCAATAGCGCCATCTAGTGGTCGTTTGCAAAAACTTAAAAAAAGGTGGCCCTCGTACATTACGGAGCAAAAAAGCAAAATTACACGAAGCCATTGTACAGAACGAATCCTATTATATACTAACTTATTTAAAGCAATTTGCAATTGCAAGATGTATTTTTATGCGTTTATATTTTATCTGCTGGCCTATAGGGGAAATACCAGTTAAATTTTTAAATCTCGGTGGGAACTTGCTTTTCGTCGTCTCAGTTCCTGTTAAACTGCTCAATATTATTATAGGTGTCTGATAGTATTAATATGTAGTTTGAAACAGTTATTATACGCACGAATAACTAATAAAACATGGACAGATACATGTTGAAAAATAAACTAACAATCAGTTTCTTTGAAAATATTTTACCACTATAATTTATTGGCCTAAATAATAGGAACGAATGTTATAAGCATGAAAATTTGATCAGCGGACTCACATTTGAAATACATTACATCATTTTATGTATTGTTCAAATTAGAATTCTGCTAAGATGTGTGTGCATTTCCATGGCGTCTAACAAAGTGCATTTATGCTTCTGAGAGTTTTCGTAAAGGTGTAAAGATTCCTTACGCAGGAAGCATATTTTGGCACTTCCGTGGACATTCTCAAAGTGACCTCCAGGGCATTTTAGTATAGATATTGGGGATTGAAATTCAGGGTATACATCGTGACCTGTTAGAACTATCCAGGAACAACAAGGCTGAACTACTGTTAATTCGAGAATATTCGGGCATTAAAGGTAATGAAAAAGCAGTCGAATTAGCAAGACTCGGAGCTACATAAACATATAGGGGTTTAGAACTAGCGCTTGGTTTACCAAAATAGGAGTTAAAAAACGACAATGAACATATGGTCATATCAGCAACATCTATATCATTGGCTCGCAACAGCTGGACACAGACATGCGAGGGGCATAAGTGGCAGCCTCTCAAAGAAACTAACAACTGACGTTCTGTTTAATAACGGCCCAGACCAAACTAGTGGTGGGACCGATCACAGGCTACTCTCACCTAAGGAAACATTTACAGCATAAAGGGTATCCACAATGGTCCCACGGCATGTAGACTAGGTGTGAAGAGGGAGAAACCTCTACGCACATCATGCACATCCTTTAAGAGTGAGCCCCCTTAACTCGGAATAGACATAAACTGTTCGAAAAACTACATCAAGATGATAAATTATCACATGAAGGTCTTGGAAGGAAGCTAATAAACCTTCTTAAATAGGCGAGGCTCATGCAACCAAGAGAGGGAAGCACGATAAGCTAAGAGGCTACAGTGCATAAACATACATAATCGCCTACAACTGGAGGGCTCATGGAAACCTCAAATATAAACTCCTTGTATACAATTTATACTCGATGTTTGTCTACCAGTAGGCGTTATCGAATAGAAAACAACCCGAGTAGTTCAAAGTTATAATTATACATGAAAAATAGGGAAAAAATACAAAACAAGCTGTATTTACCAAAGTGACCAGGGAGAAAGTTTACCTGCCGTTTTAAAACACGGTAAAAAAAAACAATTACCTTTGCGAGTCACGCATGTCTAGCGTAGTCCCGAGACCTGAGTTTGGGAAGCTAGGAAGGGGAAATACTTTCGACTAAGAGTATGGTTTAAAATGATAAATATATATGGAGAAAAGAAAAAAATCATAGAAAAAGCGGTGCTACAATAAAAGCGACCAACTTAGTTTTAGTAGATTTACAGTCTATCAAGTAAGAACGTGACCGCTAGTATTCTTGAAAAAAAGTGTTTCGAGAACATTTTTTGCCATGAAAGTATTCTTTGGTGTGCTAACGACAGCGCAATTACCTTAGTAAGTTGTCCAATCGCCTCCTGCATCAATAATCGCCTGGCATCTTCGAAGCACGCTGTCGACGAGATTTTCTGCATACTCTACAAATTTTTCGAATCTCGCGAGACAACTGAGTCAAAGTCTTTCCTCTGAGCTTTCTCTTTACAAGGAACCAAATGTTTTCAATAGGTTTGGCGTCCGGCGATTGTGAGGGCCACTCTAGTATCTTATCGTGGGCTGCGCGACGTGATTTTCGCCCAGCAAAGGTTTCTTCAATAAGCTTTGGAATTTGACATCATGAGCACGAAGATGTCGAATGGTCTCATGGGACACATTCAAATTCGATTTTCTTAATTTCGGGTCCAGTGAAAGCAAAGACACGATTCGTTTTCCGACTTTCGGGGTAACTTTGCCTACTGAGCCACGTTTTGGCAAGTCGCCGACATTTTTCGTCTCGTTAAAAAGATTTACCCACTTCTTCACAACGATACCGACTTTTTAATATAATTAGCGGCCGCAGAATGTGTCATTTTACGCCTGCACGTTCTTACTTGACAGACTGTACAAACACGTATTTTTTTTAGTTGAAGCAGCGCTGTTTCTATAAAATTTAAATCCCATTTTTAAAGAAATATATTTTAAAAGAACCGGTCACTTGCAAGTTGGACTTGCGCAATTAGTGTTTCATACAGTGATTGCCTTTAAAATAAAAATTTTTGTTACAAAAGTATAAAATGATCGATCAGCGACTTTACAAAACACAGCCTAAATGAGTTTTCAATAAAAGAATTAAGACGAAATAAACCTTCACCATTTTGGCGCTCAAATAGTTTCTTTTATATACCAGATAAATTATCAAACGTAATGCACTCGAGATAATTTTCGTTCAATCTACACTCTCTGGAGACTATTCTAGAATTTTTTCAAAATTTGTTGATAAGTACATTCCGAGATAGGGTGGGTGGACAGAGGTTTTTGGCCATTTTTTCTTAAATAATACAAAGAAAAGTGTGCGCGTGTGTTTTCACAAGCTTTCATTTGACATACCGCTGGATGACCTGGTAAAAAATTTTTTTGTCACTTTCGACCCAAAACTAATCCCTTAAGTCAAAATCAATTCCTATATTTGTGACAAATTTCAACTTTCTATGTCAAATATTTTCGAAGAAAATCGGCTGTGACAGACGGATGGACAGACCGACACCGAAGTGATCTCATAAGTGTTCCGTACGGAACTAAAACGGTACTAAAAAAGTGTGCTTTCTTCCTGGCAAAGTTAGTGATATTAATATTAGAATATCTAAATATTGTTTTCAGTATCTATAACACATTCGTTGTAAATAAAGTTATGTGGTAAAGTGAAAATAAAATCGACAGTACGCTTGTGGCTATAAGAAGAAGTAACTCTCCTTTTTATTTAACTAGCAGTATCAACATTTATTTATGTTTGTGGGTTACTCGGACAACCTGGATGTTTTTTCGGTAATTAAATTTTACATAAGTTATCATGCATTAATTTATATGAGTGACAAGTACTTTTCTTTTTTTTTTATATGACTTTAACTTTCTTCTGACAATTTGTAGGTCTATTAATGATTTTATATTTTGAGTATGCATCCAATTGTTTCAGATATATTTTTAAGGGCACATTCGGTATTACTTGATTTTTCTGATCTACGATACTTCAAATGTTCACTTAATCCTTTTTCAATCGACCCACTTCTTTACCCAACATACTTCTTGTTTTTTTTTTTTTTTTTTTTTTTTTTTTTTTTTTTTATTTTTTATATTTTCTCCCCTCATAAATCTTCATCCGTTCATTTCTGCAAGAAGAAATGCTGTCCTAGAATGAATCCGCTAACCATTGCAAACATCTCCATCCCCTCAACAGACCAACTAAAAATCCTAGGCCTAATATTCGATTATAGACTCACCTGGAAACCTCACATAGAATCCCTTAAAACCAAATCTTTCTCTGACATCAATCTCATTCGAATGCTCTCTGGCGCGACCTGGGGCGCAGACTTTCATTCTCTCTCTCATCTATACAAGTCTCTTATCCTTTCCAGAATCAACTACGGCAACTTCATCTATGACTCCGCAAGCCCTCATGTCAAGAAGCCTCTTGAAACTATACAAAATTGCTGTCTCCGACTGGCCACAGGCGCATTCCGAACCACCCCAATCACTAGCTTACAGTGCATCGCATCCACTCAGTCACTCCAACTATCTCGCCAACTCTCACTGTTAAAATTTTACTCAACTTCCCTACATCGACCTCATACCAGATCCTCACTCAACCTGGTCAATGTCCACAGACCAAACATTACATTCCCCACTGATTCTATTCCCCACAGAATCAACAAATTACTCATCCAGCACAATATCTCCCCCCCTTATTACAACTACCCCCTCCAAACCACCTTTCCTCCCTGGCTCTCCCCTCTCCCCAACATTGACCTAACTTTGCATTCCTATAAAAAATCAGAACATTCAAACATATTCTTTAACAAGCTCTTTCTTGACAGACTATCCAATATCTATCCCAATCATTTACTTTTCTTCACAGATGGATCAAAGACAGAAAAGGGAGTTGGGGCTGCCTTCTTTTTTGATAATATCGTTCAAATGTTTAAATTACCTAAACATATTTCTATTTTCTCCGCAGAATTGTTGGCAATAAAGGAGGCTATCAGATATTCCCTCCAAGCAAACATCCAACAACCAACTCTCATAATTTCTGATTCCCTAAGCGCTCTCAAAGCCATCAATTCTAGAAATCTCAATTTCAACTATATCAGGCAAATTCTGGATTTGATGTACACGGCCACCTTGAAGAAACGTACCATATCCTTGCTTTGGTTGCCCAGTCACATAGGCAACCCTCATAACGACAGAGCGGATTATCTTGCTAAACTTGCCATAGAAAGGGGCAGTATGAACATGGGAGAGAATCACTACTCTGATTTTAACATCTTCATAAAACACCTACACAGCTCTCTCTTCCAACTCAAATGGGACTTGGAAGAACCCAACAACAAATTATGGTCCATCAAAACCAATGTATTTCCTCCCCTTAACTCCACAGAATTGAACCGAAGACATAATGTAATAATGAGAAGACTGGCATTGGGACACACCTACTCCACACATGTACACCTATTAAAGAGAGATCCCCCTCCACTCTGTCCTAAATGTGACTCCCCTTATCAGTGTTACATCTAATCGAATCCATTCAACATCAAAACTTGAGAGACACCCACGGCATCCCATCCAACATCACCATCCTCATAAAATCTTTTGTCCCACTTAAAGAAAAGATAACCAATTACTTAAAAGAATTCAACTTCATAGTCTAATCTATTTATACCAAACTAACTCTAGTGGGCGCTAAATGATCTTAGCTGTCGATGCGCCCTGCCCAACAGAAACAAACAAAAAAAAAACAAAAACTTCTTGTTCCAATCTTATTGGACAAACAAGAAGGTCGATTCAAATGAGATTTAAAGAAGATTTAGCTTATACGAGGTACGATATATTAGAAAAATGAAGCATTGTCGAATAAAGGATGTCGAACATAAAAAAAAAACCAGGAATTTAATCTACAGCTTTGCAGATGACTGAACGCTCAGACAAATATTCGCAGACAACAGGAAGTCGTCAAACTTAACAAAGAACTGGAAGAGATTCTAGTTTGGAGTGACAGTAACCAAGTAGAATTTAACGCTACAAAAACCTAGTAGGCAGATTTTTCTAAAAAAGGTAATGTTGTTGAACCCGACACAGTTATGTCGGGGCACTCCATTCCTCCAGCATAGTCACTCAATCTGTTTTAGGCGTTAATTTGGGAGCAAATATGTCTTTGCATAAACATGATGCAAGCATAGGAGAAAGCTGGAAACCTTTACAATCCGCAACAAGTGATAATTCTGTACAACGCTCAAATTTGATCAGTGATGGAATACTGCTCCCAAACATACACTGTATTTATTGGATTCTATTTAGAGAAGAGCTGTGGGTCTGATTGGAGACCCGGAACCGGCCAGCAACGTTGATTCATTGGAACATCGAAGAACGGTTGGCGACTTGAGTTTATTCGACAAGTATTTTCATGGAAAATGTTCGATGGATGTAGCCTGCTTAATTTCTCCCAAAGCGGTGCATGCTAGAAATACACGTCGCGCCAATACTTCACATCCGTATGAAGTTCAGCTTGTTACTCCTCGTACAGCCCTTTTCAAGCAGTCTTTTATTTGGAGACCTCATCGCTTTGGAATAATTTGCCCAGCACTGTGTTTCCCACCGAGTATAATTTACAGCGATTCAAGACCAACGTGAATCGTTTTTTCCGCACACGTGTCGCTCTTTCGTGCTTTAGGGATTTCTCTGCAGCACGTGTGCTAGACCCATAAAAAAATGCCGTTAAACATAATCATACAGAAGCATTACATAATACTGGTCAACAAAATTTAAACTTTTCTTGTTACACGGATTCTATTGTCATATTTTAAATCTAGTATAAGATGGAAACAATAAAATAAAAGCAGAATTTGTATGTTTTTATTGTAATATATATTTTTTTAATGTATCAAATATTAGTATTTTATAGTAATAGTATAGAAAAAAATATCATTTTTATGACTTTCTTGTATATTTAGCTTCTGGAATATCACTCTTCAGTGTCCAACAGTAATCTGCCAACATGTTTAAACTCCATTTGCCTTGGTATCTCTTCTCCATGGCTGAAATATCCTGATGGAAACGTTCACCATGCTCATCGCTTACTGTTCCCAGATTTTTGGGGAAAAAGTCCAAATGGGAATCTAAAAAATGAATTTTCAGTGACATGTTACATCCTAGTGCTTTATAGGTCGTCAAAAGTTCACTGATCAAGTCTTTGTAGTTTTCAGCTTTATTGTTTCCAAGAAAATCTTTCCCCACATTTTTGAAACATATCCAGGCGGGTTTTTTCAGTGAATTTAATTTTTGTTCAAAGATAGGGTCTTTAATTAATTCTCTAATTTGCGGTCCAACCAATATTTAATTTTAGCATTACTAATTTTAGAGAACGTTTTTTCAAATATAAATATCCTTCGCCAGCTTTGTCCATCGCTTTGATAACATTTTTGATAAGACCTAGTTTTATGTGTAGTGGTGGTTTTACCAAAGATGGAAACAAAACGTTTTTTTGTCCAGGAGTAAGTGAGCCACGTTTTGGCCAATATTTTTTAATATAATAATTTTTTCTATCTCTACTGTCCCATTCATAAAGGAAGCAGCAATATTTTGTGTAACCAAGTTGTAGCCCTAATAAAATAGCAATCACCTTCAAATTTCCATTTTTTCCAAGAATGCATAAAATATTTTATTTTCTCTAAAAGTAGCTTCATGTTATCATATGACTCTTTCATG
The DNA here is from genome assembly GCA_019049505.1 of Pachyrhynchus sulphureomaculatus. Classification (NCBI taxonomy): domain Eukaryota; kingdom Metazoa; phylum Arthropoda; class Insecta; order Coleoptera; family Curculionidae; genus Pachyrhynchus; species Pachyrhynchus sulphureomaculatus. The sequence continues at coordinate 189,531,440 of CM032456.1, forward strand.
TTAGTGGCATAGGCTACTGGGACAGATGGTATTTTGTTTCCATTATGCAAAAGAACAGCCTTAAGACTTTTGAAGAGTCTATAAATAGTCGCCAGTCTATATTGGTATAGTTGGTGTTCCCTAATAAATTCATTACAGAATTAATGTCATTACCGTAAACGAGGTCACCTTCTTGAGAGAAATAACTTCTGAACTCATCATCACGATTGCGGAAATAACAAATTCTCGTTTCTGAATGAAGAATTGAATTGAAGAATTCCATCCTTTCAATCTAGATGATAAAACATCAGCTTGCTTTTTGGATAAACCCAAATCACGCACCAAGTCGTTTAGGTCACCTTGTGTTATTAAATGTGATGTAAAAGACGTGCTAGGATAGTAGGAGGTAAGCTCAACGACACGTTGGATTCATCTGATTGTACACTTTGTGGAGGTATTGGTACAGGCATTACTTCACTATAGGGGACCGATCCCCTTGCAGATGGTAAGTTTGGCTACTTGATTGCTTGTTTAGTTTTACTACTGAAGCCCTTAAATGCAGTCAAGCAAAAATAACAGTCTGAGGTGTGATCTCTTGGTTCGGCCCATATCATTGGAATTACAAAGTTCATGTGACGTGTTCCGTTAACCCGTCCAGTCAAAAGAGTAACACAGGATGCACAATATATATAGGGAACTCACAATTTATCTTGGTGGCGAAGTGGTAATCCGAAATATTCAAAATAACACTTCTTGACCAAGCCTGTAAAATTTCTCCGCTGATTAGTGAATGTAAGTTCACCACATACGTAATAGAATCGATCAGGATTATTTACCCAAGTTCTCGGCATGTTATTGAACGTAGATTACTCAAATGAAGACAAAAAATAATTATTATTTTCAAGATGGCTTAAGTTCAAAACAATGCTCTCAACGATCTCCTCTTATAATGTAATTTAAGTGACTGTTACTAACACAAAAAAACTGAAGGTGATCGAACAAAAATTTTTGCGGGTTTTTAATTGGGGTAGGTAGGTAAGCATAAATCACATACGAGCTTACGTCTATCAAAAATCATGTTGACCAGTGTAATTCAAAGCTAATTAAGAAAGTACCCGACAGAAAACTATTGGACGCATGGAAAAGTTTTGAAAATATACGATGTAAAATTAGCCTAAATAAGGACCGAGGACCTATTCCTTACGGGCCTCTGCACTGGTAATTCGGCAGGAACTAAACCTTCGTCTGTGATTGGTTAATTCCACTCAAGTAAATCCTATTTTTTTGGTATGAATGGTCTAGTTTTTAATCTTAGATTTAGTCAATCATTAATTCTGATGAAATATGATTTGCGAAATATGCTTTAAGCGCAATAATAAGGTGTTTCCTGTAATGGTGGTAACTGTTATGCAGTGTCATTGAGCCCAAAATTACAAAATCCTAACGCAATTCAGTGGGAATAATGTGAAAAATTCACATTATACAAGTTATTTTTACATGAACCTGCACTGAGTATAAGTAAATCACCATTACTTATTTAACAATGAATATTTCCTCTGCTCCTTTGATTGTCATATGCGTTGTGTTATTTACGCACACAGCCCCACAAAAAAAAAGTGGGGTATACTTTTGATGCGATATATCAGATCCGTAGTATTTTTGCCCGCTGAACACGAATCTGACGTCAGAATATCGCCATCACATCTCAATTTTTTTCTAACCTCAAAAAATAGGTAAAAATTAGTAAAAATTAAGAAAAATATACTCCTAAAAAATTGATTCAAGCTTTTTCATGAATCCAAAAATGTATTAATATGTATTCGGACACGCTAAGCTAATATTCATCGGTTGGATTGAGCCATACAGTCCTGTTTTCTTTCTAACCTCAATAAATCAGACAGATATAGTGCTTCTCGAATGCAAAAACGAATTCAAATTAAAATTCAACCGATCCTTACCAAATTTGGTACACGGCGATTTTTTGGGTCGCTGATCACGAATCTGAGGTTGGATTTGCAAAATTCAAGATGGCAGATGTTTTCGCGCCATTTTGAACGCCGAGAAAATTCATCGGTCGATTTTTATTCTTCTACCTGCATCCAGGGCACCTCCACGTGGTGACGGTGGGCAACGGTGTTACTCCACTAGCCGGCAGAGTCCCTGGATAACGGCTTAGATGCCGTCATGGTAGGTAGAAGAAAGAGAATTACGATGCAGAGACTCAGAAACCCAGTATCGGCGGTTGGTCAGGGTGGGAAAGCGGGCCCGCAGCCGTCGTCATCCAGCGACCGTAGCTCTTCATGTGTGGGTGACTTGGCTCATGTAGAGTATAATGCTATAAGAAAACGGTCTCACGGTACAAGGACTTTTCATAAGTGCGATAAAAACAGTGATTCATTTTGTTATATTTGCTGTCAACACGTATTGAGTAAAATGGGGTCACCGATAACGGATAAGATTAAAACCTTATATAAGAATTGTTTTAACATTGAAATACAGCACCAGGATACAGATTGGGTTCCCCACATCATTTGCAGTTCTTGCAAAATAATGTTGTACATCAATAAGAAGGCGATTAAATATTCCAGACCAGCAATATGGAATAAACCATACAGTGAAAATGATTGCTACTTTTGTATGAATGTTGTATCTAGGCATAACCGAAAAAATAAAAGCACTATTACTTATAACGATGTTTCGAGAGTAACAAGACCAACTAAACTAATTCCGCCTCCTGAACCACTTGATGCTGATGTTATGGAAACAAATGATTTCACCTTATCAGTTCATGCCGAAAACATTGAGACTGTCGAAAAAGATTCAAACACTGTTACTAATGAATGTTCTAGTGACAACCTATCATATACTAGTGACAGATAAAGAATTTCTACCATACAACCGTAAACCAGAACCAATACTCGTATCACAGTCAGAACTTAGTGATCTAGTCAGAGATTTAGGCTTATCCAAAGATGGTTCAGAGCATCTTGCTTCCTTTTTAAAGAAAAGAGATTTACTTAAGCCAGAAGCTACGATTTCTTATTATAGAAACAGAGTTGAAGAATTTCGAAAATATTTCACAATGGACGAGGAATTGTCACTTTCATATTGTACCGATGTAAAAGGTCTAATGGATGAATTTCAAAATAACTCATACGATCCTGAAGAATGGAGACTGTTCATTGATTCTTCTAAACGGAGCATTAAGGCAGTTTTGCTGCATAATACCAACGTTTACGCTCCCATTCCGATTGCATGGATGGAAGAGCAATATGAAAAAATGAAGCAGCTTTTGATAAAAATAAAATATGCTGATCATAACTGGAAAATTTGTGGAGATCTGAAAATTGTAACAATATTGCTTGGCCAACAGTCAGGGTTTACACTTTATCCCTGTTATAAATGTCTGTGGAATAGCAGAGACAGGGAACGTCATTATAAGAAAAAAATTTGGCCAACAAGAGAATCGTTCACTCCTGGTGAAATTAATGTACTGTTTCCACCATTGGTAGATCCAGGAAAAGTTCTTATTCCCCCGCTTCACATTAAGCTTGGACTTATGAAGCAATTCACGAGAGCATTAGATACAAACGGCCCATGTTTCAAATATTTGCATAAAAAATTTCCGAAATTTTCTGAAGCTAAAATTAAGGCAGGCGTATTTGACGGGCCACAAGTAAGAAAATTGTTTCAAGATTCATTATTTGTTACTAAAATGAATAAAGTTGAAAAAGCTGCTTGGCTTAGTTTTAAAGAAGTCGCAACAAACTTTTTGGGAAATAATAAAAGTCCTAAGTACAAAGAAATAGTCGAGAAAATGGTAAAAAATTTTCAAACATTAGGTTGCTTAATGAATCTAAAATTACATTTCCTGGACTCCCACGTCGATGATTTCCCAGATAATCTTGGTGACTACAGTGAGGAGCAAGGGGAACGTTTTTCACCAAGATCTGAAAATCATAGAAAATCGGTATCAAGGACGATGGGATGACCATATGCTAGCGGACTATTGCTGGTCGCTAAAAAGAGAAACAAGTCCTCAAAAGCGTTTGGGTAGAAAGCTTTTGAATAGGTCATTCGCGGAAAAAAAACAAGATACAGCCAAAAAAAGGAAAGTTAGGCGCGGGTCTAACCTTCGCAATTCTAGGGTTTAAGGGTCTACTATTTGAGAGTATATGGTTTAAAAGTCCTGGTTTTGAGTTTATTGGGTCTCATTTTTAAAGTTACAGGGTTATTGAGGTCTATTTTTTGAGGTTACAGGGTGTGCGAGTCTAAGGTTTCAGGGTTTAGGGTTTAAGAGTATCAGGTTTGAGGATTCCCCAACTGTATACCAAATTTGGTAGGAATCGGTTGGTTTTCAAAAATTTTGTCCGCCATCTTGGATCCGCCATTTTGAATTTTGCAAATCCGACCTCAGATTCATGATCAGCAACCCAAAAAACCCCCGTGTACCAAATTTGGTAAGAATCGGTTGAATTTTAATTTGAATTCGTTTTTGCATTCGAGAAGCACTATATCTGTCTGATTTATTGAGGTTAGAAAGAAAACAGAACTGTATGGCTTAATCCAACCGATGAATATTCGCTTAGCGTGTCCGAATACATATTAATACATCTTTGGATTCATGAAAAAGCTTGAATCAATTTTTTAGGAGTATATTTTTCTTAATTTTTACTATTTTTTTACCTATTTTTTGAGGTTAGAAAAAAGTTGAGATGTGATGGCGATATTCTGACGTCAGATTCGTGATCAGCGGGCGAAAATACTACGGATCTGATATATCGCATCAAAAGTATACCCCACTTTTTTTTTGTGGGGCTGTGTAATCAGACATAACTTTTCTTATGCTTGTATATGACATAATTGTAGGTAGTTTACTCTTAGAAAAAAGCATTTTGCGTAAAATAGAACATCATGGAAAAGTAACTTTGACACACATTAGTAATTAGTTTTACGTTTAATAACATAGTATTTTCCTTAACCTAGATCTTATTACATTTTCATTAACAAACAAATTAAACTTAATTAAAGGAATCAGTATACCGGCTCAAATAGTAATTTGGTAAGAGTTCTTACAGTGAAATTTTACTTCAATATAGTACTTTCTTTACTACTAAATATTTAATTAGCAAAAATATAATTTGTGTAATAATTAGAAGAGTTTAGAAACGAAGGAAACACCAATATAAAATTAAATATATAATTAAAGAGGTGCAGCAAAATGCAAAAATAATGAACTTATTGTGCATTCAAATTTTAAGAACAATGTTAAATAGCATATTTTCATTTGCATTGAATTTTGACGTAAATATTAAGTATAGATGAGATATTTTGCCATCGTAACGAGCAAGCCAGTAACTAATAATAATATGTGGTTTTCTCAAGGATCTATTCTTGGACGATTATTATTTATCCTATATATTCTTAACTTTCATCTCTTTATTAAACGTCGAGATTGTTGACTCAAATTTACCATCTCGTCAACTGTAATAATCTAACAAATTGTGCGGAAAAATCCTTAACCAATAATTAAATTTTGATGAACAGGTAAAAACGTAATACAAGTCCTTACTATTTCGAAAAAAGGTATTTGCAGTTTAAATATATTTTGGCATAACATGGATTAACACCTACATTTTGCATATATCCCGCGACTTTAGTCTAAGTCTCAAGAGAGCAAAAAAAAATCCACTTAAACGATTTTGCGTAATTTAATAGCAATCCTTGAATTTAATTTTCAAACAGTAGTATTATTTTTGGTATCATCAGAATGCTGATGTTCTACTATTTCCAATAATACCAAAAATATTTGGATTTCTAAAAAGTTTTACTGACTAAAACGGTTTTACTCAATAGACCCGTTTTTGCTCGCTCAGCAACGTACTCGTTGAGCGCTATTCATCCCTATAAAAACACATGCAACTGCATTTCCCTATCATTCCTTTATCGGAACTTGAACCGTCAACATCTCCTTTACACGGAGATCAGGATCAGAAAGAAGAAGGTGTACCTCGGAGTGAGACGAACGCTTTATTGTCAACACAACCCTAAGAAATCGTCACTTGACCGGCGTTGAGGTCTAGCAGGAGCTCCGATAAGTTCGTAGTCGGGCTGTCAGTCATTAGACACTCGGAAGAAGATTTAAAGAAGCTAACCTAACTCCGAAGAAACCAGCCAACGGACTCAAAGTGATAGCAGCCCATCGACAAGCGCGACTCAGATTTTCCCGATAACATGTCGACTCGACCTTAGAGCAATGGCGCTCCGTTTTATTCTTCGATGAGTCCCGAATGTGCCTACATGGCCATGAAGGAAGAAAACGAGTCTATAGGAGGCCTGGGGAGTGCCCATGTTGTCTGCCTTCTCAAATTTCCTGTGCAGTGTGGAAGGATATTCCGAATATCATGGACCGACCATGTCACTAACGAAGAGGTTATCCGCAGAATGGGTTGTAAGCAAGAGTTTCTCTATACAATCAAACAGAGGAGGCTCGAATATTTGGGACATAAAATGAGATATCCCGGAAAAAATCAATTACAACTAAGTATCCACGGCAAGATTGCCAGCAAGAGAGGTCCCGACAGAAGAAGTATTCCTTGACTGGCTAATCTAAGAAAATGTTTTGGAGTCAATTTTACGGAGGTTTTTAGAACAGCTGCCAATAAAGTCCGCATCGCCGTGATGATAGCCAACAGCCGGACCGGATGGGGCAGAGAAGAAGGTGAAGGGATGAATGGCGTATGCGTTTTATTAATATTTAATAATACATCTTCAAATTGCAAGCATTGAATCTATAAAATGTTTTATAATTTACCGGATATTGTACAAATATTTTCAAAATATAAAAACAACCTTTCTCCTAAATATTAAAATATTTTTATATTCCCAGTTCTTTCCATTTAATATGACGGTTCTTGCTCCTTGTCCAAATCTTATATACTTTGCTCATAATTTAGTTGAAAACTTTTCGAAATTTGAAAATTTATAGCTTTCCTATTTCCCGGCATTTTCTGAATACGTGGAAATAAATCCCCAATATTTTTCTTTGTAGCTCATAAACCTTGTCAGCTGGTAAAAATAAATTTTGAAAATAGTGTTTAAAACGCGAAAATTTTAGAAAGTCGCGAAAAATACTTTGAATTATTTTACCTACTTCAAAAATTATACGTCTTGTCCTGGCATTAGTGCCTAAATTATCATAAAACCTAATTTCGATAATTTCGAAACCCTTACTTCTAGGCGATGGAATATGAAATTTTAGAAAATTTTATAACAACCAAAAAAAGCATTTTTCGATTTCCTCGAATTTAGAATTTCCAGTAGATTTTAACAGAATTTATTTTAGGATGTTACTTTACATATTCCGAAAATTTCAAGTTATGACGTGGCAGCTTCTCTAAAATACAATTTTTCTTGACGTACGATGTAGTTTACTACAAAATTTTTCTCTGATGTAGTGCCAATATATTTGTCGTTACACGACAACTCTCATAAGGTTGAACATATCTATGAATTGCTTAAATTAAGTAACGCAGTAACGAAGTATGCTAAAAAAATATGAGTCAAAATATTGAATTCAAGAACCATTAATGCTGAATAATATTTGACCATATATTTTAGACGAATATTTAATATACTTAATCGTGCTTTAGTACATAATAAACTATTTCTACGAATTAAAGAAGAACTTAGTGGACCATAACCTTAAAATACAAGTCATCGTTATTAGTTAATACAATATTACCAAGGCAATTACCAAAATTAAGTAACCCATTACAAGATTTTTTCTATGGTCACTTTAAGTTCAGTTTCGAGTAATAGACCAAAAATCAAGATAAAATCTTAGTCAAAGACCGTGACTAATTTATTCCTTTTATTTTTGGTTCTAAGATGTACTAGGTTCATATCTGTGGTGTATTTCGTTTATCTAGGTGACCAAAACGATCAAGGTCAACGCGTGTTCGAAATTTTGTGCCTTTTACTTTGGGCTCAATATTGTTGTGGTCCTGATTGCCTTGAAGTTTTTTTACTCACCATAAATCATAATAATTATTATTACAACTAAAAAGTTTTGGCAAATAGTTATGAATGTTGGATCTTGTCTGTCTGATGTTATTCTTTATTTCAACTTTTAAAATTATAAATATAAATAACTTTATTTGTGACAATAACAATAATAAACGAACAGAATTATATATATATATATATATATATATATATATATATATATATATATATATATATATATATATACAGTCGACACTGTTTATAGTGAAACTCTATATAGTGAAAAATTCTTTATAGTGCAATTTTTTCAAGACCTAGAATATCTTACATAACACATGGGCTGAAAAGTCCCGGGCCTAACAAAGAAAACACGGTTTTTTTTGGTTCAAAATTAGCTTTATTCATCAACGTAATCTCCATCAAGAGCAACGCAATCATTCCAGCGCCGCTCTCTAACATTTCAATACCACTTTTGTAGAACGATTTATCTTTTGCCTCAAAATAGGCCTCAGTTTCAGCGATAACCTCTTCATTCGTGCGAAATTTCTTACCGGCGAGCATTTTTTTCAGATCTGCGAACAGCCAGTAGTCGCTGGGAGCCAAATCTGGCGAATACGGTGGATGTGGGAGCAATTCGAAGTTCAATTCATGTAGTTTTGCCATTGTTTTGATTGACTTGTGACACGGTGCGTTGTCTTGATGAAACAAAATTTTTTTCTTTGCCATATGCGGTCGTTTCTTTGCAATTTCGGCCTTCAAACGCTCCAATAACGCTATATAATATTCACTGTTGATGGTATTTCCTTTCTCAAGATAGTCGATGAATATTACACCACGCACATCCCAAAATACCGAGGCCATAACCTTTCCAGCCGATTGTTGTGCTTTCGGGCGCTTTGGACGAGGTTCACCAGTTGCTGTCCACTCAGATGACGATCGTTTTGATTCCGGAGTGAAGTGATGGATCCATGTTTCATCCATTGTCACATATCGACGCAAAAATTCCGGTTTGTTACGTTTAAACATGGCCAAACACTGCTCAAAATCATCAACACGTTCTTGTTTTTGATCAACAGTGAGCAAACGCGGCACCCACTTTGAACAGAGCTTTCTCATAGTCAAATGCTCATGCAATATAAAGCCAACACGTTCTTTTGATATCTTTACGATGTCAGCTAACTCACGCAACTTCACTTTTCGATCATTCAAAACGATTTTATGGATTTTTTTGATGTTTTCTGGTGTTACCGCCTCATTTGGACGTCCACTGCGTTCTGCATCATCGGTGTCTCTACGACCACGTTTGAAGTCAGCAAACCAACGTTTTATTGTTGTTTCTGATGGAGCGGAGTCCCCATAACACTTTTCAAGCCATTGCTTCGCTTGAACGGTATTTTTTCCCATCAAGAAGCAGTGTAAAATTAAAACACGAAATTGTTTTTGATCCATTGTTTTGAAAATAACAAAAGTAGCGTCACTCTTAGCACAATAACTCACAAACTAATGAATAGAATATCATGAAATTTTAACAGCTGTCTTTTGAAGGTTAGTATTAACTGAAAAAAAGGTGACTGCAATAAAACTAGCGCCATCTATGTGTTAGGCCCGGGACTTTTCAGCCCATGTGTTAAATAGCAATATATACGGATTTTTCTTTATATAGTGAAAAACTCTCTATAGTGAAATTTCGGTCAACATTTTGGCCTTTCACTATATAGAGTGTCGACTGTATATGTAGGTGTTATTACATCCAATAAAATATAGTAAAATATGCAATACAAAAAAGCAGGAATACGTTGTATAAATCATTAAAATGTGAATCAGTGGTGCGTAAGTAAGTAATACGTAGGCTGAATAATTTTTGGTCTTGTCAAAAAATCCATATGATTTTAGAAAGTAACAACCTTCAAACGATACGTGTCAAAATTTCATGACATTTTGACGATTAGTTTACAAGTTACAGTGGTTTTAGTAACGTTACTTTTGATATTTTCAAAACAACGGAAAAAATCGAATTTCGTGTGTTAATTAAACACTGTTTTTTGATGGGAAAATACCGTTCAAGCAAAGTAATGGCTTGATAAGTGCTACGGGGACTCTGCCCCTGGGAAATCATTAATCATTTACTGGTATGCCGAATTTAAACGCGGTCATACAGACACAAATGATGCTGAACGCTCTGGACGACCAAATGAGGTGATTACACCAGAAAACATCAAAGAAATCCACAAAATTGTTTTGGATGACCGTAAACAGAAATTGCGTGAGATAGCTGACACCCTAAAGATATCAAAAGAATATGTTGGTCATATTTTGCATAAACATTTGGGCATGAGAAAGCTCTGTTCGAAATGGGTACCGCGTTTGCTCATAGTGAACCAAAAACAACGTGTTGATGATTCTAAACGTTGTTTGAATCTGTTTAAGCGCAATAAAAAGGATTTTTTTATGCGATATGTGATACTACACACTGGAATCAAATCGGCAGTCAGCTAAGTGGACAAAAGTCGGTGAAAGCCACTCGAAGCGACCAAAGACACAACAGTCGGCTGGGAACGATTTGGCTTCTGTATTTTGGGATGAGCATGGAACAATTTTCAAAGACTATGCTGAGAAGGGAAGAACCATTAATAGCGAATATTATATAAAGTTATTGGTGCGTTTGAAGGCAGAAATCGAAAAGAACAAGAGAAATGTGCTTTTTCATCAAGACAATGTACCCTGTCACAAGTCAATGGTTACGATGGTAAAATTTTATGAATTGAAGTTCGAATTGCTTCTTCATCCACCTTATTCTCCAGATTTGGCCCCCAGCGACTATTATCTATTCGCAGACCTCAAAAAAATGCTCGCGGGAAAGAGATTGGGCTCCAGTGAAGAAGTTATAGCCGAAGCTGAGGCCTATTTTGAAGGCAAAGACAAATCCTTCTACACGTATGTATGTAATAGAAAAGCATTGGACTGATTGTATCGCTCTTGAAGAAAACCATATTGATCAATAAAGTCGAATTTTGCAAAAAAAATGTGTTTTAAGTAGCTAGACCAAAAACTTTTCAGCCTACATATTATTAGGTACGGATACAAATATAGCAAAATAAATTGTCTACACGTACAATTTATTGATCAATATATTGTAAAATTTGTCCATCACAGACAATAGATAAGACTGGAACGTGGAGACCATTTTTAAGACAAACAGGGAGGTGTGATATGTAGCTGAACTTGGAAGTCTTAGATGTTCGATTTTGAAGTTTATAAATTTCTGTGTTAAGAACTGTAAATATCTGGAAGAAGGGAGGGGGTAATTTTCTGTCTTACCTGGTATTTTGTAGTGAATAATATTATTTATAACTTTTACTGTTGCCCATCCTAGTGAAGGTTAAACAAATCAATAAACAATCGATTGAAAGGAGATAATACAACAAATAACTCCCACGGCACATTTAAATTGTATGCAAAATTTGAGTATAATTATATACAATTAGAGTTGCGTAGGTTATATTAAAATATGACATCTTTGAAGATAGAGATCACAAATATAGGTATTCAAATTTAAAAAAGTTGAATGAATGATTTTAAGCTTGATTGAGTTATTGCAATTAATTGGTCTGCCATTAGTCCGTATTTAACTATAAACATAAAACCAATACGTGCATATAATAGACAAATAGTACCAAACGAAGTATAATTGGCCGCGCAGGTTCTAGGAAACATCATAATAAAATAGCACGACTCCTGAGCCCGACTTGTTCAAATTAAGGAATTACTGAGCAAAAACTTCCGAAGTAAGTTAAATCGTATTACGATAGTTCAAGAAATTGTTGGTTGCCAAAAGGTGTAGAGGCAACTGTTAGGTGATAGGAAAGTATTAGATACGACTGTCCAACATATTACGACAGGGTTAAATTGTGAAGTAAAATTTTCAAGGAATTTTTTGGAATTTTGGATGGTTGTAGCTTCTACTTGATGGAAATTCATTATAAATACATAATAAAAGACTGTTTTTTAGTCAACTTCCACTGGTTTATTCAAATTGCAATGGCGCGTTTCGCTGTCGATGCAGCTTCTTCAGATCTACATTTTACACTGTCAAGTTAGGTTTAATGTTCACAATTTTATATAATTTCTTAATTATAATATTATACCTAATTAAATTACATTGATAGTATTGGAAAACCCACACAGATTTGGAATTAGGAGAATAAATTCAATAATGGTGAATTGCTTAAATCTACCTGGTTGTTGAGTAAAGTACCTGTAGTCCTTAATTGATTTATTTGCATTGTCTCTAAAAGGTTTAGTTTTAAACCTTTTTGTTGGGTGTGTAAAATTTTGAAATTCTTGTTAAATGTGTGATTTTCTGTTAAAAGATGATTAGCATATGTTGAATTAGATTTTCTATGGATGAAACTTTTTTCGTGTTCTGTAATTCTTTGTATAAATGTACGTCCAGTTTGTCCTATGTATGTTTTAGGACATGACCCACATGTTAATTGATAAACCCCTGATTTATTGTCTTTATTGATTTGTGGTTTGTAGTTTTTAAGATATTTCCCTATAGTATTGTTAGTCTTGTAAGCTATGTTGATATTTTGTTGATTTAAAAATTTCCCCAGTTTTTCCGTTGGTTTGCCGAAATAGGTTAAGCATTTAAATGTGGTATTTCTGTCCTTAAAACGTGAGTATATTGCTGAGATTGCCTTGTTTCTAAGTTTTCTCCTAACGATATTATTGATTAAAGTAACCGAATAACCGTTGTTAACGGCCACTTGTGTTATGTAGTTTAATTCTTTAGTAAAATTTTGCTCTGATAAGGGGATATTAGTTAGTCTGTGTATAAAACTATGATAAGCTGCGAGTTTATGATGGTTAGGGTGGTGAGAACTATTGTGAATTGTCGTATCTGTATGACAAGGTTTGTAATATATTCCAAATTCATGTTTTTTCCTGGTTTTACTGATTGTTAAGTCTAGGAAGTTGATTTTTCCTTCGACTTCTTCTTTCATTGTAAAACTGATATTTCTATGTAAAGAATTAATATACTGTAAAAAGTGCGTTAATTGTATGCTTTACACGTACGGACAGACAAACTACTACAAGCCATGTCTCGATCCATAACTGAGCTCGTCAGCTAATTTAGGTGCAGAGGCAATCACATCACAATCGTAACGGCGGTGCCAGTAGCCAACAAACCTCAGCGCCGTCCAGTGTGAACCGCCGAGAAAATAGTAATTCCGACCTTCGTCTTTACAATCCAATAGAGTACTAGTACTGCTACTAAATGTTTAGCAGCAACTGTAAAAATAAAGTACTAACACTATTGGATGTTTAGCGGTAACCCTAAAAAGCAGTTTAAATGGGAACACTGCTGACCCCGGTATAGAGAACGATATTAGATATAATTTGACATCATGAATATAATAGAATTAAATCTTTTCCATTTCGGTACCTCGGTAGGAGTTCCTCCGTAAAACTTTGGTCCCTGAGTTAAAAATTCATAGAAACTGATAATTATTTTACTGATTAAAATGAAACATTTCAAGTAACACGAAGGTTGAAAGTTTTTGGTCTGACACATAGATGTCGCCTTTAGTTTACAAGTTACAGTGGTAAAGTGAAGTCAAGTGAAATTGCGACCCCCCACACCCCAAAGGTGTCAATAGAACGTGTTGGTCATATTTTGCATGAACATTTGGGCATGAAAAAGCTCTGTTCGAAAAGGGTACCGCGTTTATTCACAGTGAACCAAAAACAACAACGTGTTGATGATTCAGAGCGCTATTTGGACCTGTTTAAGCACAATAAAAAGGATTTGTTCATGCCGTATGTGACAATGGATAAAACATGAATCCACCACTACATACCGGAATCAAATCGGCAGTCAGCTGAGTGGACAGCAGCTGGTAAAAGCTGCCCGAAGCGACCAAAAACACAGCAGTCGGCTGGGAAGGTTTTGGCCTCTGTATTTTGGGATGCGCATGGAATAATTTTAATCAACTATGGTGAAAAGAGAAAAATCATCAATAGCGAATATTATGCTATTAAATGTTCAGCAGTAACTGTACAAACAAAGTACTAATAACACTATTGGATGTTTAGCGGTAACCCTAAAAAGCAGTTAAAATGGGAACACTGCTGACCCTGGTATGGAGAACGATATTAGATATAATTTGACATCATGATCATAATAGCATTAAATCTTTTCCAGTTCAATATCTCAGTAGTAGTTCCTCAGTAAAATTTTGGTTCCTGAGTTAAAAATCCATAGAAACTGATAATTATTTTACTGATTAAAATGAAACATTTAGTAAATAAACACGCAGGCTGAAAAGTTTTTGTTCTGACACATAGACGTTACTCTTTTCAAAAAATTCATAAGTACCAACCTTCAAACGATACGTGTCAAAATTTCATGACATTTCGTTTGCAGTTACAGTGGTTTTAGTGACACAACTGTTGATATTGTCAACGTTCAAGCAAAGCAATGACTTGATAAGTATTACGGGGACTCTGCCCCTGGAAAATCACTCATCGTTTACTGGTATGCTGAATTTAAAGGCGGTCATAGGGATACAAATGATTCTGAACGCTCTGCACGCCCAAATAAGGTGGTTACACCGGAAAACAACAAAAAAATCGACAATATTGTTTTGAGTAACCATAAAGTGAGAAAGCTGAGACCCTAAAGGTGTCAAAAGAACGTGTTGGTCATATTTTGCATAAACATTTGGGCATGAGAAAGCTCTGGGTACCGCATTTACTCACAGTGGACCAAAAGCAACAACGTTTTGATGATTCTGAGCGCTGTTTGGACCTGTTTAAGTACAAAAAAAAGAGGATTTTTTCATGCCGTATGTGACAACGGATAAAACATGGATCCACCACTACATACCGGAATCAAATTGGCAGTCAGCTGAGTGGACAGCAGCTGGTGAAAGCCGCCCGAAGCGACCAAAAACATAACACAGTCGGCTGAGAAGGTTTTAGCCTCTGTATTTTTTGGGATGTGCATGGAATAATTTTCATCGACTATGCTGAGAAAGGAAAAAAAACCATCAACAGCGAATATTATGTAAAGTTCTTGGTGCGTTTGAAGGCAGAAATCGCAAAGAAACAGCCCCAAATAAACAAGAAAAAAGTGCCTTTTCATCAAGACAATGCACCGTATCACAAGTCAATGGCTACGATGGCAAAATTGCATGAATTGAGGTTCGAATTGCTTCCTCATCCAAAGTATTCTCCAGATTTGCCCTTAGCGACTATTATCTATTCGCAGACCTCCAAAAAATTCTCGCGGGAAAGAGATTTAGTTTCAATGAAGAAGACAAATGGTTCTAGAAGAAAGATACAAAAATATTAGAAAAGCGTTAGACTGATTGTATCGCTCTTGAAGGAGTCTATATTGATGAATAAAGTGGAATTTTGCAAAAAAAATGGTGTTTTAAGTAGTTAGACCAAAAACTTTTCAGTCTACGTTCAATTTGAAATTGAATTGAGAAAAAGAATTTACACAGATAACTGCGTAGTGGACCAGCAGAGTAAAAAGGAAGTTTAAATATTTATCTGAAAAAAAAATAACTTAAAGAAACGGGATATGCCAAAACTTTAACAAAATGAGTTTTTACTGGTTCCAGCGAAAACGTAATAACTTTCACAGTTAATGAATAGTTTAATATTTATGAAGTCATTAGTAACCAAGATAATCCAAAAGTTTATTGAATGCCGCGAGGTTCTGATTTATTTACACCTTTTCGAATTTTAAATGGAAATACATATTTACCATGAGACCTTGTAGATAATACATAAAAATATTACAAATACAAAAAATTGCACGGAGACAACTTATCTTAAAGTTGTTTTAAAATTCTAATTACGCGATGGGACGTGATTATCCTATAAAGTTCAAAAAACACGTGGCTTTAAGTACAAAAACATTTTTATAATGTGCACATTCTACATTTATTTGATCACCAAGATTAAGTTTAGGCTATATTATTTTGAATTTAACTGCAAACGTACAGTCTGTCAAGTAAGAACGTGACCGCGCTCGTATTCTTAAAAAAATGTGTTTCGAGAACATGTTTTGCAATCAATGTATTCTTCGCCAACAACGGCGCAATTACCTTAATAAGTTGTATAATTTCCTATTTTCATGGAAAGTGTTCGAAGGATGTAGCCCGCTTAATTTCTCCCAGCATGTTAGAAATACACGTCGCGCTAATACTTTACATCCGTATGAGGTTCAGCTTGTTACTCCGCGTACAACGCTTTTCAAGTAGTCTTTTATAAGGAGAACATCATCCCTTTGGAATAATTTGCCCAGGGCTGTGTTTCCCACAGAGTGCAATTTGCGGCGATTCGGGAACAACGTGAATCGCTTTTTCCGCACACATGTCGCTCCTGGAGCGCTTTAAAGACTTCCCTGCATCACGTGTGCTAGACCCATTAAAAAAAAATCGCTTCCTGCATCAATAATCGCCTGGGATCTTCGAGGCATGGTGTTGACGAAATTTTCTGCATTCTCTGCAAATTTTTCGAATCTCGCGAGACAACTGAGTCAAAGTTCTCAGAGTCTTTTCTCTGAGTTTTGTCTTTACAAGGGATCAAACTTTTTCAATAGGGCTGGCGTCCGGCGATTGTGAGGGCCGCTCTAGTATTTTATCGTGGGCTCAAGCAAGCCGCTTCGCGACGTAATTTTCGCCCAGCAAAGGTTTCGTCAACGTGCTTCGGAATTTGACATCATGAGCACAAAAGTGTTGTCGAATGATCTCATGGGACACATTGAAACCTGATTTTCTTAATTTTGCGTCAATTTCGGGTCCCGTGAAAACAAAGACACGATTCGTTTTTCGACTTTCAGAGTGCACGGCTATCTTGAACTGACTAATTTAAAGTTCTTGTCAATTGCAATATTATTGGTGGTATATAAAATAAAAAAAAAGTTTTGAAATCTTTCATCGAACTATTTTTGATATAGCGTAAAAATTTTTTAAAAAAAACGTGTTTTTTCAAATTTAATTGATTTTATTAACGAGTATTTAAAATAATCAAATAAATCGTGTGTACGTGCTTATCTGCGTGCGTAATGTATCATTCTACGTAGTGTATGCGTGGGCACGTGTGTTTGTATATGTACGCGTGCGCGTATAAGTGTATTGGAGAATACGAAGTACTATTTAAATATTTAATTACGCTTAACATGAGTAAAACCGAAAATTAATAATGTTTAGATGACTTGTATATTTGTGTATGTTACATATATTTTTTCTCACCTAAAGTGCCCCACTTCTGCAATTTCTCACGATAACTTGCGCTACCGTATACTTACTTATATATAGAATTTATACGTTTATTTATATATGTTATTTTGGAAAAATTCTTCGAATTCACTTATTTGTATGTAATAAGCGATACTTCTTACATATAAATGTAACAAAAAAATTATAGTAATTTTAATAATAAGATTAAAATAATAAAAAAATGACCTCACAAAATCATAAACAAAAAATCTGAGTTTTCTCTTTTTGTTTACTTTTAGCTTAGTGGATAAACTCATTTAAGTTATTCAAAATTAGTATTACTTCGTCAGTTCTCGAGTTCGCACAGTGTGTCGCGTAGAACATGCTAGGTGGACAAAATTCATGTTATGATTTCCAGGAAATCTTATTTGCAAAACGTAAACAACACCACCAAACCCCGAATTCCGAGAAAAGGTTGTTTATCAAATTTGCAAGTGGCGAGTCATAAGCGTCAGAAGTCAGGTAATGAGTTTAATGCAGCTCTTTCAATCAATCAGTTGCAATTTAGCGACACTTTCGTGCACATCTTATAGTGACATATTGTAATATTGTGAAAGATTTGGTGATGAATATTAATACTGAGGGTAAGTACTATTTTTTAATGTATTTTTTTAATCAGAATCTATTAATTTGAATTTTTAGTATTTTTTTTAAATAGCCTATATATTTTAGCGTGTTTTTTTAAAAAAAAAAAACTTTGAAAGTTCAGAATATACAGACATTCACCTCTATCCGGGCTAGTTTTTAGATATTACACAGAAATAACTTTATTCTTCGTAAAAATACACATATTGTTTAGCACACTTCAGTACAACATATTTTTTTTTTCTTTTTTTCCAGAACACGTTTACTCTATTTCAAGGGTAGCCTTTTTTGAAGAGTGGTTGAAACACACGAAGAATGAAAAAAACTCGCGTGTATATGACTTTCTTTCTTCAAAATTTCACTTTGGTGACATTACTGAAAGCAGCCAAAAAGAAATAAAGTTGAAGATATCCAACTTGTCTAATAAGTTTGGTGCCAAATGGTTGGCTTCAGGAAAGTCGAAGGAGCGTTTTTTAATTAAAAATAAGAATTGGTTGGATGAAGCAGACATACAGTTTACTGCGAGTTCTTTTGCGCCACAACCTTCAACATCAAGTGAGAATGTGTCTCCTGCAGGAAGACCTCGCAAAGATTTCGAGGAATCGTCGTTTAAGACGAAGAAACGTCGCGTCGTGGATCTCGTAGAATCCCGAAGTGTCAGTGAATTGGTGACTGCTGCCGAAATTGCTGTGCGTTCAGCAGGGCAAAGGAAAATTGCCAATGTGATTAGAGACATTAGTGAGAGCCCAGATAATATTATTAAGTCTAAAAATACCAGTTCCGTTAATCCTAGGCAATTAAGTAGCCTTAGCTTACTATATAGATTCTAAGTCAACAACGCATTCTTACAAACAAACTAGGAAGTGGTCCATGAAGGCGGGGCATAATGTGTTTCTGTCATATTTTAGTTTAAAAAAGTCCAAACAGGCCTGTTACCCTGCAGAGGAGCACATTGCTATAACAGAAACTCGTGCTGAAATAAATTTGCAAGTCTTATTAAATAAAACAGTGGAACGTCTAGTATTAGCACAGAATGAAGTTATCAGCAGTGTGCTCCCAACAAGTTCATCGTTTACACTTGTTAGTAAATGGGGATGTGATGGAAGTTCTGGGCACAGCACATACAAACAGAGATTTGAGAACACTGAATATACGGAGGAGTTTCTTTTCGCATTTTCTTTAGTTCCCCTTAAGTTATATGATGGGTCCAAAATTATTTGGCAAAATCCTCGGCCTTCATCAACTTTGTATTGTCGCCCAATCAATTTTATATTTGCCAAAGAAGAAATACCAACTACTTATGTATGTATAATGCACAAGTTACCTACTTGAAAGGCAGGTATTATTTGAGTTTATCCTTTTTGTGTCAATAAAATTAAGTAATATGGATTAATTGTTTTATTTTTAATTGACAAATGCAATAAATGATTTTTCATCTGGTTATTATTAAAAATAATAATACAGTGTCTTTCATTTAGTTGCACATTCAAGTTTGTAGAAAAATTCGTGCACATACGCAGAATATTTTGTTTTTGTTATACAATGTTTTGTGCAGCTGAACAAAAAATACAGGTAAGCGAAATGCAGCTAAATGAGAGACACTGTATTATAATTTTTAATTCTAATAACCATACAAAATACCCTTGCCCTTTAGTTCCGTTATCTACCTGCTAAGCTGATGCAATCCTACCGCGATATGCAAGGGTGGCTGTATTACACAAATTTTATCGATATTGAGTACCTGAGGTAAATTGTGAATAAAACCCACATTTATTAAACGATTTTCATGTTTTTCTTTTGTTATTGCGCTTTTTTACCGAAAAAAATAATGGATTTTACACGAAAAAAATTTTTTTCTCTCCATTAATTTCTAAATAACTCCAAAACGATAAAAGATAGAATAAAATAATATTCAATCAACTTTAATAAAATTTTGTTACGCATTTTTTAATGTTTTATTTATAAAAATCTGACAAGTTGTTCCCGAGTTACCGTTAAATATGTCTGCGTAGCTGACTAATTTAGGGGAAAAAATTAGCCACGCCCATAAAAAAAACCAAATATGCCTAGAATATACATAAACAATTGAAATAAGTGAAAAAATAATTTTGTCCAGCTAACTTGTACTAGTCGACACACTGTGGTTCGGTATAAAGCTATAACAATAAATATAATGGTGAAAAAAATAGGTTGTCATTCTAGTCATGCCCTCTCACATTCAGAAAATAGGAATAAAATTTGTTTATTGTGCTTTAAGAAAACAAAGGTAATGACTAACATCCAAGGTGCCTTACAAAAAAATTTAGATAAGTTATGTGTTATATAAATTTTCATATAAATGACGATAAGTTGCCTGCATTTCTGTGTTCCTCCTGCAATTGAAGTGCATATTTTGCTTTATCGAAACGTAATAATTCAAATTATAAGTTTACTCGATTTTTCAAGTTTCACGGGAGAAAATATATCTACAAGATGAACTGCACTGAAAACCTGTCAGTGTTACTTATGTGAGTTAGCAATATTTTCAAAATTCAATTTAGTAAATCGTTCCCCATCAGTAACGTTACCAACATTAGGTAAGAAATAGAATAAGAATAGAAAAAGAAATAAAAATTGGTACTAAACGTCGTGTAAAATGTTTTAATGAAGTGAAAAAGTAATAACACATATATGCACACCATCACCTGCTGTAGAGAATCTTCAGGATCAAATCACAAAGTTGACTTTCAAACAAAAAGAGCAATTGGCATCTAGTTGTAAACAAGATATAAAAAAAAAATTAAATCTGATTACAATAATAGTAACGAAACCTTGGTATGAATGTCACTTACGTAAACAAAAAGAGAAAACTCACATCTTTTGTTTATGATTTTGTGAGGTCAAAAATCGCGATTCTTTTCATTACAATTCTTTATTAATATAATTTTATTATTATAATTATTATAATTTTTTAATTGCATTTATATGTAATAAGCGATATCGCCTATTCGCAGAATTTTTCCAAAATATCAACTACGTATAAATTCTATGTGTATAAGTAAGTTACGGTAGCGCAAGTTATCGTGAGAAATTGCAGAAGTGGGTGGTTAGGTGAGAAAAAAAATATATATAACATACATAAATATGCAAGCTCATCTAAACATTACTAATTTTCGGTTTTAATCATTTTAAGCTTTATTAAATACTTAAATAGTACTTTGCATCCTCCCAATACACTTGTACGCGCACGCGCACATATACAGACACACAAACACACGTGCCCACGCACACACTACACACGACGTACGCACATAAACACGTCACACGCATTATTTTATTTTAAATAGTTATATAATCAATTAAAATCGAAAAAATACGTTTTTTTAAAAAAAATTTTGCGCTATATCAAAAATAGCTTGATGAAAGATTTCAATTTTTTTTTATTATTCCATATGCTTTCACAAACCTTTTCCACCAATAATATTGCAATTGACAAGAACTTTAAATTAAAGTCAGTTCAAGATAACCGTAAGTGACTTTGTTTATCGAGCCACGTTTTGGCATGTCGTCGACATTTTTCGTCTCGTTAAAATGATTTATCCACTTCTTTACAAATAACACCGACTTTTTAATATATTTAGAGGCCGCTGAATGTGTCATTTTAGGCCCCTTTGGATGTAAAAAGAAAGACTGCCTCAAACCGATGCGCAAACAAGTGACTCATTTTGGATTTTACGTGATGTCGACGAAAGTTCAGAATCGACTGATACTTTTACTAAAATGCGTCGTAGACAAAGGTTCCCTCTACCGATTTTTTGTTGAATCGCTAGAATCAACTATCTACCAAAAATGAATTATCGCGGACACGTTGTCACTTGACGGACTGTATTTTGAATTTAACTGCAAACGTAGTTATGGAAAGTGACTCCAAAATTCAAATCATAAAAGCAATTTCATGTACTATGTGGGGGAGAAATTAACGTTTGGGAATTTGGTCCATAGCCTAACATTAAATAATTTATATATGACATTGAAACAGAGAATTTTACATTACGATGGAATTGTTTTGTGCTTTCTCGTCAAAAAACTATCATTTTCTCATTATTTTTTGATTTTTAAAATAGATCCTTACAGAGCCAGCGCAAACAATCAATTTGTGAATTATTGTTCTCATACATAAACATGAAAATGAAGTATTGGTCGATATCTGGTGTTGAGCATGATATTGACCTGATTTAGCACATTGTGACTTCTTATTTCCTACGAACTCATTTGCTAATACTGACGATTCTGAATAGTGATCCAAAAACTGATATAACAAACTTCTGTACCGAATTGATTAACCGAGCCAAACGGTGTACCGATGGTGAGGAAGAGGATAACAAAAAAAAATACAGTTAGTCCCACAAAAATGTTCGGTTTCCCGTTTCGTTAACAGATGGCGATTCGATATCATTTATAGATCCTTAGGTTCTTTAAACATTTGTCAATAACATTATGAGGTTATCTTGGTAGTGTCTATTGTTCATGTGGTAGAGTGACGTAAACAAAAAGAGTGCTGCTCGTTGCTTGCATCTTAAAGGAACATCCTATGCTGCTGCGGCTTGATACATGCTAAAGTCAGAAGCATTCGTTGTAAAGTGGGTAAAACGCTACCAGGACGTAACAAGTATCAATGGCCAGAATAGGGCGTTGTAAAGTGGGTATACGCTACCAGGAGGTAAAAAGTATCGATGACCAGAATATGGCGTTCGCCTCTCAACGAGGGAATCCCAGAACAGAGAGAACAGTATTTATTACACTAAATATCTTTTTTAGTGAAATGCACGTCGATAAACGGCTACAGTGGGGAAAAGACAACGTTCACCGGGATTATTTAAATGTCATCTTCACCGATAAATTGGGTCTGAATTCCAAGAATGCGTGTGTAGCTGATTCATGCGAACCCTATTGTTCAGTGCACAAAAGAGCACCCAGTGAAGGTGCTTCTGTAAACAGTAATTAGAAGCTTTATACCTGCGTATGGACAATCTAAATGTACAAAAAATGTTTATTGATGTTTACTCGAACATAGTTTGAACCCGATAATTCAAGGATGCTTTAAGAAGATAAAGACTCTCAATATCGTATTCGTGCGTGCACTGACTTGAGGCGTAAAAATGGAGTCGCTACAATGGATTAACCTTCCAGATATCCAGATATCAATCTATTTGAAATAAGAAGAATTGTTACTAAAAAATTGAATATTTACGAAGAGTAACAGATGTAATCAGTTCCGAAATTGAATGAATATTACAAATACTAAAGAAAATATTTCGATCGAGCCACCCTATATAAATTCAATTCTTTGTGATGCCACACCTTAAATACATAAAAAGTGAATAAGCAAACAATTATTTTTTTCTCTTCTTTCTTTTACGATTGGATGCATAAATAAAGGAGATTGCCTTTCCAAAAACTTGTACCAGACAAGGAACAAACAAGTTTTGTTGTGTGTACATAATTATTTTGAATCTGTTGTTTACCTTTCTGCAGACAACAATATTGTTCATAAATTGATCACACTTTAGATAGCAACATAATAAACATTTAATATGCACTACCATAATGTATATATTCTCGAATGTTTCGAAATTATTATACTATCCAGGGGTTTGTTAGTTGAGAAATTTAAAATAACGGTTAATTCCTACCTGTATTGTTATTAGTTGAATTATCAAAAACACGGGATTTTCCTACTTCTTACGGAAGTATATTAATGTTTGTTGTGTTAAGAACTAATAAAATAACCGGTTAAGTGCAAGTTGGACTTGCGCAATTGTGTTCCATACGCTGATTACCTTTAAAATAAAAATGTTTGTTACGGAGGTATGAAATGATCAATAACTTCACCAAACACTTCCCAAAAGAGTTTTCAACAAAGTTTTTTTCCGATCTTTATTGAAAACTGATGACCTTGATTTTTTTTCTAACAGAAAAATTATTAAAGGTAATGCACTCGTGATAATTTTCTTTCAATCTACAACCTGTGGAGAATATTCCAGAATTTTTTTTAACATTTTTAGATTTCGAGAGGGGGGCAGCGATTTTTGCAATTTTTTAAAAATAATACAAAGAAAAGTGTGTGCAAGTATTACATCATATACATATTTTTGAACTCGGGTTTTTACAAGCTTTCACACCCCACTCGATGACCTGGTAAAATTTTTTTTTTCATTTCCGATTTCACCCCTTAAGTCAAAATTTAACTTTCAAAACTACACGGCTCTGATGAGGCTATCAATTTCTATATTAGTGCCAAAAATCGGGTGTGATAGACAGACGGACACCGAAGTGTCGTAAGGAACACTAAAAAGGTTTATAATAACCCTGTTATTATCGGGATATTGTTTTTGATGTATAGAATTAAATTCTAATATTATTTATTATATTATTGAAAACAACAGCTTATAAAATATCCGTATGTTTATATTTATATATATATATATATATATATATATATATATATATATATATATATATATATATATATATGTATATATATATATATATATATATATATATATATATATATATATATATATATATATTATATATATATATATATATATATATATATATATATATATATATATATATATATATATATATATATATTTATATATATATATATATATATATATATATATATATATATATATATATATATATATATATATATACAGCCTTGGCCAAAAGTATTAGGCACCCCTAATAAACACGTGAAACTCATAAAATATTAAAAAAAAAAGACTAATTGTTTTAACAATACTATAGGCGCTATCAAAAGCTAGCTTAAAGAACAGACAATCTCTTTTACAGGCCATAAAACACCTATCCCACAAAATTGTGATAATGAGGTTTTTTGAAAAATATTTTTAATATTTGTAGTAACAAGCTTCCGTGCGTATTTTATTTGTGAACTGGACATTCTTATATTTGAGAAATGCCTAAGAAAAGTGAGCTTAGTATCGGAAAACGAATTAAAATTCAAACCCTAAATGAACAAGGCAAGTCCCAAGTAGAAATAGCCAAGTTAGTGAAATGTTCTCGGTGCGTAGTGCAATCTGCTATTAAAAGGTTTGTGGAGACTGGCTCCCATGCCAACAAAATGAGAACGGGCAAAAAACGTAAGCGACAGGACAGAAAACTTATCCGCGAGTATATTAAAAATCGAAAAAACATCATCTGAGCTCGCTGCAACTCTGTCGGAAAAGATTGGGATGCCGATTAGTTCTCGAACGGCAAGGAGAAGACTGAGAGAAGCTGGATTAAGAGGGTACAAAGCTAGAAAGAAGCCTTGGCTTTCAGAGATCAATAGGGAGAAACGCTTAGAATGGGCTCTGAAGCACCAATATTTTAGCGAAGAGGATTTGTCTAATATTGTATGGTCCGACGAATCCAACTTTGAGGTAAGTTTTTATATGATTTATTTTAACAAATAACTACATACAGTTACTCTTGATTTAACCCATTTTAGTCAAAATAATAACTAATTTTTTAATTGAGTATTTTTTCTATTCTTACAGCTATTCGGAACGTCAGGTGTGACATTCGTGAGGCGGCGTGTCGGCGAGGAATACCAACCAGATTGCGTGGTATCCACTGTAAAACACAGAGGAGGCATCCTTATGATCTGGGGCTGCATGGCTGCTAAAGGTGTCGGCGAAATGTTCGTTTGTGAAGGCCGCATGAACAGCCAAAAGTACATAAATGTACTAGAAACTGTACTGATGCCTTCGCTAACGCGCATTTTTGGCGACACTAATTTAGACGACATCAAATTCCAGCAAGGTAATGCACCTTGTCTTAAATCAGCGGCTACGATGCGTTGGTTTAGAGACAATAACATTGTCTTGTTGGATTGGCCGGGGCAGTCTCCAGATCTAAAGCCTATCGAGCATCTTTGGGGTATTCTGAAGCGCAAGATACGGGAGCATAGCATAACATCAAAAGCAGCGCTAAAAAGCGCTTTGATGGATGAGTGGGATGCCATAAGTACAACTGAATGTACTAGGCTTGTACGCAGCAAGCCCCAAAGAATTGCTGCTGTAATTAAAGTTAAGGGCGGACACACCAAATATTAATTTATTTCATAATTTTACCTTAATATACGATTTTACACAACATACGAATTCAATTTTTTACCTTGAAACACAACAAATGAAGTAAATTGTAGGGTGCTTAATACTTTTGGCCAAGGCTGTATATTAAACTAAAATAACCGCAAATCCTAAATATCAATAAACCTCGTTCCTTCACATTTCCGTCCCATCAAAAATCTTATATTAAATACTGAGAAGAATTTTTAAAATTAAAAATTGTTATAATTTCTGATAAATAATAATTATCCTCAGATTGCCTATATTAAAGATGTACATATAAATTTTAAAGAACCTCGTATACTTTAAATATATGATAATTAATAAATTTAAAATATGTTGCATAAAAAGGACGTCCACCTGATCCAAAAACGGCATTTTTATCTGACAGCAATAGCATAACAGCTTTTACTAACATTTACATAATTCGATAAATAAAATAGTGTATACAATATCCGCTTTCAAAAGCATAAAAAAAAAAATTCTTTATGTGCTAGCATATAAGAAAGAAAATGCCTATCGTAATCGACACATTACACACACACACACACACACATATATATATATATATATATATATATATATATATATATATATATATATATATATATATATATATAAGAAAGAGGAAGGACAGTAACAGGGCACTGGCAACAAACAATCCCCTTCCATTCTTATCACCCTATGAAACAGAAACTGAACATCATCAGAGGACTAAAGAACAGAATAGATAAGATTTGCCACCCCTCATTTAAAGAAAAAAATGTAAAACTGTTGGAAGACATTTTGTTGGACAATTACTATCCTAAAGCTCTAATTAGAAAGAATTTTCAAAGACCCCTCCTTCCAATTAATCCAACTGTCACCACTAATGTCGATATTAAGGTAGGAAAGTTACAATACATTGAAGGCCTTTCCCAGTCCTTGTCTTCTCTTTTTAAAAATACAAACATTAAAATTGCCAACTACAACATAAAAAGAATGAATTGTTTTTATACCAATTTAAAAGATAAAACCGATACTTTACAAAGATCTAATATAATCAATGTGGTTTGGTCTACGTTGGACAAACTTCACAAAAGCTCTCTAAGAGATTAGCGTTACACAAAAGTGATAGTAAACACAAACCTAACGCAACTAGCTTGAGCTTACACGTAAATAATACAGATCACAGAGTACAATATAACAACAGCTTCATTCTGGATGTTGAGACTAATTATTTCAGAAGAAGTTTCTTGGAAATGTGTTACATAAAAACCTGTAAAAATAATCTCAACCACAAAAAAGACATAGAAGGATTGAGCTCCATGTATACTTATTTGCTAACACAAAACTATACCAAACCAATAAAAAAGAACGATCTCTATGAAAAAATTAGTTTCTAGTAAAGTTGACGTTTCTGATCTCTTTCTGTCATTTTTTGCTATTTATTGCCAGTTACTTTTCTATATTTTCTTGTTAAAATTACATAATAAAAAATTAAATATGACTAATAATAAATAACGTCCAGTATTAATTTTCGATTTCAAATTTTTAAATTTTTAAATTAGCCTATGAATCTCTTGATTATAAAATTAAAGAATTAATATAATTAATAATAAATAACTCGTCGAAGAGTAACATTCATCAAATTTAAGTCCCCCTTTTTTCTATAAAATTAAAACTAAAAGATAGATATCATTAATAATAAATAATTTATCTAAAATTAGCATCTACCTAAAAAAATTTACCACATCCCTAACTTTAATGCTTTTTGTGTCGACCTGATGACGACATAGACTACCAACAATATTCGGTTCGGACTCAAATATCACTAAACAGTTACTAAACTCGACGTCAAAAAATTTTAAAATGGAGTACCATTTCAACATCATGGTTTCTTGCAGTTGTGTTTCTGTCTTTAAAAAGTGTTTTAAACTAATGTTTATTGACAAGGTTTTATTTTCAATATTTGTTGTAACTCTCTAAGTGTCTTTTAATCATGTTTTGTGTAATCATGCATACTACCTGGCCAACAAAAATGCAAATTTCATTGTCTTCACCAGAGATGAACTAACTGCTAAATTTTTGTAAGTAATTTCACATTCAGTCGTACAATTCATTTAATCACGTTT
Source organism: Pachyrhynchus sulphureomaculatus (assembly GCA_019049505.1). Classification (NCBI taxonomy): domain Eukaryota; kingdom Metazoa; phylum Arthropoda; class Insecta; order Coleoptera; family Curculionidae; genus Pachyrhynchus; species Pachyrhynchus sulphureomaculatus. Next base: position 189,559,544 of record CM032456.1, read on the forward strand.
TAAAAAAACGAACGTTTTAGCTTATTTTCTGTACCTGGTTTGCATTTTTAGAATCCAGAAGAAGCTACCATTAGGCAGCGAAAGCTCGATAATAAAAATAAAAAGCAGATACTAGAGCCTTTAGATCTTTGATTGCTCATCTCTTCTCCTTATAAGGGCGTTTCCCAGCAGTTAAACCTAGGATTGTTTATATATATATATATATATATATATATATATATATATATATATATATATATATATATATATATATATTCTGGATAAAAAAAAGTCGTTTTTTCCAAAGAAAAGATGACACCAATTATAAAATCAACTAGTTATGTTATTTACTAAAATAAATCACTCTGCGAGCGCTACTTTTAAGTTTTTACAAAAACAATGAAAGAAAAAAACAGTTTTTGGTACAAATCGTTCTATTGTTTCTCAAAATACTCGCCTTTAAGATTTATATACTTTTGCAGGCGTTCCAACCAATTCTCGAAACATTTTTTTCCACTCTGAAGGGGCTTCTTGAGGTCATGAAAATCGTTGTCCACGCTTTTTTTTTGACATTCGGGAACAAAAGGAAGTTGTTAGACGATAAATCAGGTGAATACGGGCAATAAGACCTTAATCCGATATTTTTCTCCGCCAAATAATCAATTGTTTGACGTGCTGTGTGAGAACTGGCATTGTCATGATGAAGAATAATGCGACATTTTCAGTTGTTTTTCCTGATTGCATCGATGACTTCTAACAAACAAACTGTTGCATATCATTCAGGATTAACTGTTCTTCGATCCTCTAAAGCAGTGGTTACAACATGTCCAGTATAACCAACGAAACAAGTGATCATTTTCTTGGAAGTGCTTTGCCACTTTTGTTGGATTCGGTTCACCTGGGAACACTCGAACAGTTGATTGTTGCTTAATTTCCGGCTCGCACGAATATATCCAAGTTTCGTCTCCTGTTACGATGTTGTATACAGATTTTGCATGTTCTCGGTCGAAATTTTTGAATATTTTCTTACATTAATTGACATGAGCCTGTTTTTGAGTTTCGGTCAAATTATGCGGAATCCATCGAGAACAGATCTTTTCACAGCTAAATGGTGCAAATGCAATGCAAAATCGAGTGTACTGTAGTCTTCGATATTCCTCTATTTCACGGTAAGACACATGCCGATCCTTGTCAATTATGTTGCGCATTTTCAAGTTGCTCAGGCTGGCAAAAGCATTTTTCACCTTCGAAGGTTAGACCTCCACCGCGGAAACAAACGACGCATACCAGACGGAAAAGAAAATCCACTGTTTTAACTGACACACCTGAAAAGGAAGCGTTAAGAAAAGAATATGAAGAAAAAATGACAAAGAGACAGAAAAAAGATGGTAAAGATGGATCAAAAGGAAAAGACGAGGGCAAATCAACAAAAAAGAAGGATGAAAAAAAAAAGTTGAAAAAAGGATTTTGAGGTCTGATTCAGAACCTGAAACGGAGGAGTAGCATTGTCTAGTTTGCGGTGAAGCCTATAGCAATTCTGATGAAGAGGAATTGTTAGAATGTATATCATGTAAAATGTAGGCACGTGTGAAATGTGTGACAGGATATACTATATCACTTGGATTGATTCAGCCGATACTTGGTGGAGATCCATAACTAGAAGTTTTGCAAGAAGTAAAACACTACTTAAATTTCCACTAAATTTTTTTATTTTTAACACCATGACATGTTTCGCTGTTCGACAGCTTCTTCAGATGGTTTGTTACAAACCAAAATAAAAAAAATTTAGTGGAAATTTAAGTAGTGTGATACTTACATACATACATTTACTTGTATAAATTGTTACTTTGATGAAGACTGAGTTTAGTCATTATGTAGCGTCTATTTTTTCGAAGGCTGGTTATTTTTTCAGATACTTGACCTAAACTAACCTGAACTAAAAAATTAGTTAAATACTTAAACCTTTAATGTTGATTGTTTGTGTAAAAGTAGGTTTTGGTTTCACTGATGACAAATTTTATAGATAATGTAGAGTGTTATGTTGGTTTGGAAAATAACAAAATTAAAGCTCACATATGTATCAAAATTTACTTTATTTTTACTGTTACTACCTGCCCCATGGTTGTAACATCTAGTTCCAAAGACGGGGCAAGTTGTACCAATGTCTGGTATGGAGTATATATTAATAATTTTGATTTTATTCCTTTTCAGTATAATAGAGGAATAGTTAGGCTAACGACAGACACTCTTTTAATGCTAAAACAGCAAACAGATATTAAATTAAATTATTTTTTTCTAAAAATTGTTACAACAAGCCCTTCGCTCCCCTACAATAATAACATTAAAAGAAAACGCTTTTATTCGTTGTCCAGCAAATAAACAAACAGTTGAAAAGTCACCTATCATAGGTAGGTTCTCTAATTTGAACAGTATTGTTTAGATATTTTTTAATTCAATGTAAGAATATTTGTATACTAAATTTCGTTTTACTGAATTGGTATACCATTGTACATATTAGGGTCACTTAAAATCAGTAATCATTTATTTACTAAAAATCTAATACATATGGACATCATAAATCATTCTTGTTAGACAACCAAAAAAACTATTTTTCTCAGTCCTCGGATATACTTCTTATTACAATCCTTATATGCGCGACTAAGGCCGATTAACGTTCGAGAAAGGAAGAATATAAAAAGGAAGAATTCACCAGGTATTCTCTCGGAATACCAATGCGTTACACTTTCAACTACTCGAAGCGGTTTTGTTCTTCGTTCAACCATCGTTTTTCTTGATTTCTAGTTCAGCCGGTTAATCGAAGAAGCGGTCGAACAAGCGAAAACGAAGCTGATGCGTCGAGTAATATAAAGAACAAGAGGAAATACAGAGTGGACTAACTATCAATGTAAAAAAGGTGTGAATTGCTTAAAGTTCTTCATATTTTTGTATGGTGAAAGTTGTACTTTGAATATAAAATAAACATGTTGTTTTTAGAATGGGTGTAACATGTTCTTCAAGAAAAATTTTAAAAGTATGAATATATTTAAAACTAGACTAGAAACACAGATTTTTTTTTTATCCAGAACATGTAATGGGACGATTACAGCAGAAAAGTGTTTCCTGTATCCATTAGCACATAAAGAATTTTTACTTTCCATGCTAATGGCAAATTCATTCATAAAGTATACAGTATAGGGTTATGTATGGAATAACATATCGGGTAAATGGCTCTTTTGTCGAAATTTTCAATGACCGTTTGGTATAAGGTTGAATTTCGTTGATATAGCGCTTAATTTCCTCCTCGTCGGGCTTGTTGGCATAAACCTTAGACTTTAAAAAACCCCAAAGAAAAAGTCCAATGGCGTTAAATCGCATGTTCTGGGCGGCCAATTCCGATCACCAAAACGGGATATTACACGACCAGAAAATGGCTCATGCAGTAATTGAATTGTTTCTCGGGCTGTATGGCATGTGGCACCGTCTTGTTGAAACCACATGTCGTCCACATCCATATTTTGCAATTTAGGCACAAAAAACTGGATTATCATATCGCCCTAACAATCACCATTAACTGTTATTGCTTGGCCAACTGTATTTTTGAAGAAGAATGGTCCGATGGTGCCTCCAGCCCAAAATCCGCACTAAACAGTGACACGTTGTGGATGCATTTGTTTCGCAACAGTCACGTGTGGATTGTCTGAACCCCAAATGCGACAATTTTGTCGATTAACAAAGCCATCAAGATGGAAATGAGCCTCATCGCTGAAGATGATTTTCTTCGAAAAATCAGTATCCACTTATTGTTGTTCCATAATCCATTCAACGAACTCTCTTCATTGTGCATGGTCAGTAGGCTTCAGTTCTTGAGTCAGTTGAACTTTGTAAGCATGAAGATGCAAATCTTTCGTGAGAATACGCTGTAGAGAGCTTCTCGAAATGTCCAATTCTTGACCACGGTGCCGAATTGATGTTCCTGGAGTCTCAGTAATTCTCTCATGAACTGCTTCAATGTTTTGTGTCGAACGACTTGTTGAAGGACGGCCAGAGCGATTAAGATCACTAATTGATCCAGTCTCCCTGAATTTTTTAATTAATCTCTTCATAGTTGATGAGATTAAATCACTATTCCGACCAAATATTGTACGAAAATTCCGAACTGTAGCTGCCAAACTTTCATTATTTTTAAAATATTGCTCAACAATGAAACCACGTCGTTCTTTCGTGCGCTCCATTTTTAATAACCCTGAACTGTCAGCTGTCACGCTGTGTTTTTTGTTTTGTTGGCAACACTTTACCATACAAATGGCGCCAAATTTAAATCTTGCGCGAATTTTGGGACACCCTTTATTATGGAGCTTAAATGGAGGTGGGCCGGTCATGTGGTGCGCTTGACGGGCAATAGATGGACGAAGAGAATTGTTGAGTGGAGATCGCGGCAAGACAATAGAAGCAGAGGCAGACCACCTAGCCGATGGACGGACGACCTAAAGAGAATTGCCCAGAACTGGATAGCGAGGGCACAACACTGAGGGGACCGAAAGGACTTGGAAGAGGCCTATATCTAGCAGTGGACGAGAGGGGCTGGATGATAATGATGATTGATTTTGGTGGTGCGATAGTGTGAACATCGAAGCGAACTTCATTAACGTTCAAGTTTTAAATTTATTTGAGGAGGGACCAATTTAATACAACAAAACTAATCGTTCTTATTTTTTTTTGTTCTCTTTTGATTAACTGAATATGTACTGTTTAATCATAGTAATGGCACAGGCGATACAGCGTCCATTTTGTTCTAGAAATGCTGCAGATTGTACTCGGTGGGAGACACAATCTTGGGCAGTTCATTTTAAAGGGATGTGGTTCCCTATATAGACGAGTTCTGGAAGAGAATGGTACGAGAAGTGACAAGCTGAACCTCATACAGTTGTAATAGGGGGGTGGTTTGATAAGTCTTTTGTTAAGTGGCATGTCTGTTGGTAAACGTTTGTATTCAATGTTTCAAATGTAGACATAATCTGGTGGGGGTGAAGATGAAAGTGCATCGAAAAAAGCGAAAACAGTTTGATCGGCGGGAAAAGTGATGTTACATGTTTTTTTGGGACTCACAGGATATCATCATGATTGTGATATTTAAAAAATGGTAAAACAGTGACTGGTTCTTATTACACATTATTGAGCTGCTTGCGTAGTAAGTTGAAGCTGATTAGTGTGTAAAAAAGTGTTCCTTCATCAGGATAATGCGCGTGCGTCGTCCGTTGCAATGGCAAAAATGCGCGATCTGGGCTCCGAAATAGTTCCCCATCCACCCTATTCTCTAGATTTGTAGCAAAGTGACTTTTCTAGTTCCTAACCGTAAAAATTAGTTTAGAGAAAGAAACAATTTTAGTCGAATGATGAGCTTATCTGTGCTGTAAACGAGTTTTTTGTTCGAAACACATTTTTTCTGAGGTAACAAAAAAATTAGAATCTCGCTGGGTCAAATTTATTGAGGAGATTGTGTTGAAAATTTTTTTTACAAGAAAATCTTATTTACCTTGTTCTTTACAAGATTTTTCAATCCACCCTCTTATACTAGCGCAACGCGTATTCCTAGAATGTAGCAATCTGAGAAGAATCAATTAGGCTACATCTATCGAATACTATCAATGAAATAGTAAAGTTAAGGACGCCGAGCCAACCCTGACGCCGCCGACCTGGTACTGCAGATAAGAAGCTTCTATAAATCGCCGACACAGGATAGATAGGCTAATTAGAAGAATTAGTTTTTAATTTAATTTTAATGAAATGGACTTAAGTCCTAAGCGCGGGAGCAGTATTTCGTCGATGATGCAGATGAGTAGTGCAAGATAGGCTGATTTCAGTATGTTTAAGATCACCAGGCTGTAATCTTAGGGATTTTTATCTCTGGAATGAGTTGACAAGGTTAGTAAATATGCGAAAGCTAGCTACTACTACAGCGAGAGTTCCAAGAAATCTTTTCCTTTTATTCACATGTAATGACTCTTAGGTAGGAATAGCATTGTATACAATAGATCACTAACAGGACAGGAATAAATACATTTTTTAGGTGGGTTAATAAAATAACTTTTTTGATAACTTTTAAATATTTGGTGCAATATCTTTATTTAGTGCAGAGGTGTCAAACTCAATTTTGCAGAGGGCCATATATTAAATTTAGAATGTGTAGGCGGGCCAGATTGAAATAAAAAAAATGTACTGAATTATTTAATTATATAGTATATAATATACGGCTCTAAAAAAACATGATTCTTCTTTCTGTGACACATTGCGATCGCGGGCCTTATTGATACGTCCCGGGGGCCGGATGCGGCCCGCGGGCCGTATCTTTGACATCCCTGATTTAGTGGGTGCAAGCAGGTAAAAATAATTGTCCAAGTTAAAAAATACGTTGTATGTTATCAACAGAAGCTGAAACTTTTAAGTTACTATATAGTTATAGTACTAATCAAATGTTAAAAATGTTAAACCTACTGGACAAATAGCTTCAATAATATCTGTTCATATCTTCAAAAGTGTACTTAATATTTTTATCATTAAGACCGTTTGGTTTTTAAAAATTCTAGCAATAAGCAACAAATATTCTTTGATAACTTGAGCTAACTTAAAATATTTAACGAGGTTAAGGTCAACAGATCACTGTATACTATGTAATTGCACTGGATTATTCTAAAGATAGGTGCAGTCATGCGTGTATTGTAAGGCGTAGTACATGACCGAAGCTGAAGTCTATTTAAACGTTTTCAAGTATACTTAGCTCTAGGCATATCTAGTTTTTTTTAGCTATTTTTTAACTGACTTATTTTAACCATAGTCAGTCTAAATAATTGGGAAGTCATGTTCGTTGCAGTAAATTCTAGAATAAAATTTCGGCTAAATTTTCAAATATTTATGCATATATTAATTTTTATCCCTCTCGGTAATGGAAGGGGATTATATTCGTCATAGAGTCACCTTAATTTTGCATCCTCCAATTTTTATGTTTGTATATCTACCTGTCTGTTGGTACGATACCTCAAGAACGAAAAGAGATATCAATTTGCAGGAAAGAAATGGAGTTTTTGGGCAATGTTGTTTCGGGAATGAGGAAGAGTCTATAAATTTTGTATATTTTTAATAGTAATACGCGATTTTTTCCTGCTTTTTGGTTACAAAAATGACCAATTTTAAGCACAATTACCTACAAGGCATATATCGCGTTGTATAGGTTCTAGGAATCGAGAAAGGACCATGCACACTTTAAATGGAAATTGAGTTTCGGTGAAATGACTCCAAATTTTACACAGAGGTATATTTTGTGCTCCTGAACAAAAGTCTCAATGCGTACAACTCGTGAAAATGTTTCCTACCCCCGCTATTTACCGAATCAACATCAATTGAGTAAAAGCGAACCCAAACGATCGTTTACTGACAATCGAAAAAAAAACTATGTTTCAATGCTTAAAATAGGATAATAATCCCACCAAATAGGTAAATTTGGATGCTCTTTCAGATTGCACGATCAGTTTTTTGCTACAACCCCTACAAACCTCGAAAAACCAGGTCGTAAAGGGATGAAATATTAAAATTCCTGTATAAGATCTTATACATTTAAGTATAAGGCTCTTTTTACCCAAACAGAGGCCGAGTTCAATTTTAGACATTAAGGGTATTATTTAGGCCTTACCACCCCTCCAAAGGGTTGTAATAAAAGTTGTGAAGGGGTTAAATTATAAAAATCAGATATGTATCCACGGGGTTTTCGGGTACGCTGAATTTGATTATCTTTCAGGTATTAAAGCCATTTCATCTCTCTAAAGGGGGTCGTAAAGGATTGAGATATTAAAAATCATCAATATTACTTTATAATATATTATATTTTCCACTATTAGCATAGCATTACCAGGATAAACGACGAGAACGTTGCGGATACTTATTCCACTTTTTTTTTTGGTTTTTTCAACCCTTTATAATTTTTTTTTGGGTTTTCTCATTTTTAATTTTTTCTACGTTTTGTAACTTTATATATTTTTGAACTTTTAAGTTTTTTATTATTTTTTTAACTTTATTTTTTCAAAATCGCATTAATCGGTTATTTCAGGTATTTCTAGGGTTTTTTATATCTCTTGGGTGATATTTATGACCAGAACCTGAAACTACTCAGTATATATCATCACTACACCAAACACTTTATTTTTACACTCGACGCGCGTTTCGCTAACCACGTTAGCTTCATGAGGAGCGATGATTGCCTCTCAGTCATTGACTGAGAAAAATAAAGTGTTTGGTGTAGTGGTGATATATACTGAGTAGTATCATTGTGCCAAAGATTCCACATTCCCAACTTAACAGAACCTGAAACATTATTTAAAAGTTTCATAGATGGATATTTAATGTTCCGTTGATAACGGGCATATCCAAAGAACTAACAAAGCATTGCAATGTGGCTACATGATCCTAAAGTCCTTGAACCAGATTTACAAATACAATAGCAATCTAATAAGACCTAAACAATGACTGAGAGTCAATCATCGCTCCTGATGAAGCTAACATGGTTAGCGAAACGCGCGTCGAATGTAAAAATAAAGTGTTTAGTGTAGTGGTGATATATACTGAGTAGCTTCAGGTTCTGGTCATAAATATCACTCAAGAGATAAAACTATGTTTCAATGCTTAAATTTGGATGCTCTTTCAGATTACGCGATCAGTTTTTTGCTACAACCCCTAAAAACCTCGAAAAACCAGGTCGTAAAGGGATGAAATATTAAAATTCCCGTATAAGATCTTATACATTTAAGTATAAGGCTCTTTTTTTACCCAAACAGAGGCCGAGTTCAATTTTAGACATTAAGGGTATTATTTAGGCCTTACCACCCCTCCAAAGGGTTGTAATAAAAGTTGTGAAGGGGTTAAATTATAAAATTCAGATATAAACATTTTTTAATCAGATATGAATCCATGGGGTTTTCGGGTACGCTGAATTTGATTATCTTTCAGGTATTAAAACCTTTTCATTTCTCCAAAGGGGGTGAAAAAGGGGGTCGTAAAGGATTGAGATATTAAAAATCATCAATATTACTTTATAATATATTATATTTTCCACTGTTAGCATAGCATTACCAGGATAAACGACGAGAACGTTGCGGATACTTATCCCACTTTTTTTTTGGTTTTTTCAACCCTTTATATATTTTTTTGGTTTTCTCATTTTTAATTTTTTCTACGTTTTGTAACTTTATATATTTTTGAACTTTTAAGTTTTTTATTATTTTTTTAACTTTTTATTTATTCAAAATCGCATTAATCGATTATTTCAGGTATTTCATCTCTTGGGTGATATTTATGACCAGAACCTGAAACTACTCAGTATATATCATCACTACACCAAACACTTCATTTTTACACTCGACGCGCGTTTCGCTAACCACGTTAGCTTCATGAAAAGCGATGATTGACTCTCAGTCATTGACTGAGAAAAATAAAGTGTTTGATGTAGTGGTGATATATACTGAGTAGTATCATTGTGCCAAAGATTCCACATTCCCCACTTAACAGAACCTGAAACATTACTTAAAAGTTTCATAGATGGATATTTAATGTTCCGTTCATAACGAGCATATCCAAAGAACTAACAAAGGATTGCAATGTGGCCACATGATCCTAAAGTCCTTGAACCAGATTTACAAATACAATAGTAATCTAATAAGACCTAAACAATGACTGAGAGTCAATCATCGCTCCTGATGAAGCTAACATGGTTAGCGAAACGTGCGTCGAGTGTAAAAATAAAGTGTTTGGTGTAGTGGTGATATATACTGAGTAGTATCATTGTGCCAAAGATTCCACATTCCCAACTTATTGCAAAAAACTGATAGCGTAACCTGAAAGAGCATCCAATTTTACCTATTGGGTGACATTATTATCCTGTTTTGAGCCTCGGAACATAGTTTTTTTTTCGATTGGATTCGCTTAGGCTCGATTAGGGTTGATTCAGTGAAGAGCGGGGGTAGGAAGCATTTTCGTGAGTTATGCCCATTGAGATTTTTGTTTATGGGCACAAGATCTGCCTCTGTGCAAAATTTGGGGTCATTTCACCGCAACCCAATTTCCATTTAAAGTGTCCGTGGTTCTTTGAAAATTATGTTATTTTTCATTATTTCGTATTTTCACGAATATACTACACAGAAGGAATTGTCAGGTTTTTGGTTTCGATAATGAATGCATTTTATGTATAAATATTTATAGGCAAACATACAAGGGGTTAAAAAAGTAAGGGTGTTGGTTAGAGAGTTTGCTTGGCTCATGTCGAGTTATGTCGTTTATGGGGTTCCTGAAGTCCATGAAATTTTTTTTATTTTTTTCATAATTTCCAATTTAAACCAAAACAGAATGTGAGAAGAAATCTATCTGTTAATGTTAATTTTATAAACGACTCTTTTCAGCAGCACGGATAAGCAATATACAGGGTGGCAGTAGTTTTTAATATTCTGTAATTAATGTTCCACCATAGGATATCATTTCTTTTTTGACAATATTGGTTACGTAATGATTATTGTTTAATGAGACCATCAAATTGTGTATTTTGTATTTTTATGATCAGTATATCACTACAAATATATATATATATATATATATATATATATATATATATATATATATATATATATATATATATATATATATATGAGGCTGGTTTGAAAAGTCCGTGCAAAAATAAAAACTACTTATGTGTTTGGGGTAAACCTTTTTTATTTTTCGACATAGTCTCCTTTTAGGCTTATACACTTCGTCCAACGATGTTCTAGTTTGTTGATCCCTTCCGAATAATAGGATTTGTCCAAGTCTGCAAAATATCCATTAGTGTCTGCAATCACCTCCTCGTTTGAATAAAATCTTTGTCCCGCCAGCCATTTCTTCAAATTGGGGAACAAATAGTAGTCCGAGGGAGCCAAGTCTGGAGAATAGGGGGGATGTGAAACGAGTTGGAATCCTATTTCCATTAATTTTGCGACCACAACTGCTGAGGTGTGTGCTGGTGCGTTGTCGTGATGGAAAAGGACTTTCTTGTGGGCCAATCGCGGGCATTTTTTCTTGCAGCTCGGTTTTTAAACGGTCCAATAACGATGAATAATATTCACCTGTAATAGTTTTACCCTTTTCCAGATAGTCGATGAGGATTATCCCTTGCGAATCCCAAAAGACAGTCGCCATAACCTTTCCGGCCGAAGGAACGGTCTTCGACTTTTTTGGTGCAGATTCCCCCTTGGTAACCCATTGTTTAGATTGTTGTTTGGTCTCAGGAGTATAGTAATGTATGTAATGTAATATTTATTCAAAATTTCAAATTCTTCATAGCGGATGTGAGGCCCTGTATGACGCTCTTCAACATTATATCGAGGTAAGCCTTCCTTTCCTCGGTTTATTCTTGTCATACAAAAAAATCAAAGTATCGTATCCAAACCATTTTGAAACAAATGGGTGTTCACTCCCAAACTTTTTCATGCTTTTATACTTCCTTCGTTCCCTCTTGTACTGACAGCAAGTTTTTGATTTTTCGATCGATGTCATCAGTGCTGGTTTCAAAATGATTACTAATTTCCTTGAGTGAATTTTGTTATTTATTCTTTCAATCTATACTTTTTGAGTCCCACAAGTTAGTATGTTGACGGTACATTTCAATTAGATTGCTGCACTGATTTTTAGTCCAGTGCTTTTTGGAATTCATGGCCTAAAAACGAATTAGAACAGTTGTGGTAAACTTGCAGTCAACTCTTTTAATCGTAGCAACATTGTAACTAAATGGATATATATATATATATATATATATATATATATATATATATATATATATATATATATATATATATATATATATATATAGATACATTACATGTTTCATCCACAGTGACGAAACGACGCTTAAAGTCCTCCGGATTCTTCTGGAACAGCTGCAAACCATCCTTGCAACACTTCACACGATTCCGTTTTTGGTCAAGCGTGAGCAATCGTGGCACCCATCTGGCGGATAGCTTTCTCATGTCCAAATGTTTATGCAAAATATTGTGTACCCGTTCAATCGAGATGCCCACAGCACTAGCAATCTCACGCACCTTAACTCTTCTGTCATCCATCACCATATCATGGATTTGATCAATGATTTCTGGAGTCGTAACCTCCACAGGCCGTCCAGAACGTTCAGCGTCACTTGTGCCCATATGGCCAGTCCGAAAATTTTGAAACCACTTATAAACTGTTCTAATCGAAGGTGCAGAGTCACCATAATGTTTATCAAGCTTCTCCTTAGTCTCCTGAGGCGTTTTGCCTTTCATAAAGTAATGTTTAATCACCACACGAAATTCTTTTTCGTCCATTTCTTGAAAATCACTCGACTTCCTTAATTCATACGAATGCCAAACACAAAGAAATAGACCAATATGGCTGAAACTTGGTATGCGTTGATTCAAGAGATGCTACTAACTAAACATGACCTCGATACGCGCCGGTGGTGCCATCTCTCGGACTTTGTACGGACTTTTCAAACCAGCCTCGTATGTATGTATATATATATATATATATATATATATATATATATATATATATATATATATAATATTGAGTCGTAATGCTTGGAATAGGTTTTTTTTTCATTATATTACCTCCCTGCCTGAGTATGGATTTTACCATTTTATATAGTCTAAGGATATTGGTGAAGATGTCGTAACACCCGTCAACGTTGTCCAAGTGCCGAAACATACATTTTTGTATTTCACAGCACCTTTTAGACAACGGAGGTTACTGCATTTCTGCACACAACTATTGCCTATGTACGTGGCCAGGCCAAATATAATTAAATAAATTAGTAAGTATAGCGACCTGCCAGGATTGAACCCGAGACTTTCTGCACCGCAAGGAAGTACTTGGCCACGGAGTCACGGGCCGCCACTTGGTTATGCTTAGTATCGGAGTTTAGAGTCAAATTCAGTATGTATTTTAGAACTGTGTTGTTGCAAAATAAGAACAATAAATTATTTTACCGATATTTTAGAAGTATTTAAAACTATGTAATGTAAAATCGTCTTTTAACATGAATTCATTGTTTTTTCTTTCTTAAAAACGAATGACACAAAAATCTGACCACTAATTTTAGTTTGCAAATTCGTTAGTTTCAAATAACATTCACCTTGAAGTACTTCTTTAATAACTAGGAGGATGTTAATTATTCTATTGGTTTATGCGGGTATGATTTGTTTAATTTACAATTATTTTACACATCATATGGTTCTATAAAGTATGCTACTTTCTCTAAACAATAAATAACAATGTGTATGCATACTACACATTTATTATTATAGCGCTGCTTAAGAAATAGAAACTGTTTGAGAGGAAATTTCGATATTATCTTAAACCATAGAAAAATTAGATTTTAATAGTAAAGTTTAAAACCTATTTTGCTAGATATATTATTATTTGAATGCAATTCTATGTAAGGAAGAAGAAACAGCCAGACGTTACTTACTTTCCGTGTCCGAACATCGTCGCTACTTTACATAGCCAGGCAATCTTTAACAGCGGCTATGATTTTGTTATTTGCGAAGTACAGATCATTAATTGTGCAATTTTCTTCATGGTTAGGGGAATTCAGTAGGCGTTGATTGGTCTGGGTTTCTCCACACACCCACAAGTCATCGTCAACCTGAAAATTTAGCGAGTGACACCTGTCCGCCATCTATTTAACGTCCTCCAAGTTGCATAAGACTATCCAGGGGCAAGTTTTTCCTTAAGTTCAAATGAGTTATTTTGTGTTTTATTTTTCCACAAATCTACACGTCGTGATCGCAGTGTAGCATTTTCTGGTATTGCTCTGAAGCGACTTGTCGCCTTATTTTAGTGGAACGACACCGGAAAGAGTTTCTTAAATGAAAGCGGACAGTCCTAGTTTATCCTTAGGAACTTTGGAAAAGCACATGACTCTAGTTCTTGGTTTCTCCATGTGATTATTAATTTGCGTTTGGCATCTCTGTTTCTCAAGTGGAATACGTAAAATTGCGTTTCACTGGGATTTGGTTTCAGTTGGTTTTTCTCATAGTAAGCTGCCAAACCGTTCAAGGCTACGGTAAGTTTACTCTCACCGATCTCAAAAGATTCTCTTTGGGCTGTTACTGCTGTATCGTCAGCGTATATAAAGTTACGTGATAATGTGTGATTTAGCTGGTCATTCGTATATAAGTTATACAGAATTGGAGCAAGTACCATGCCGGGTGAGGGTCCATTTTTTGGCCTCACCACCGGCTGTTCCTAACCTTGAGCGTTACAGAGAGTTTTCTGTTTTCTAAAAAGTGAATGATGTGTGTCAACTGGAAGTCTCTTATGATTTGGTAGACCTTATAAATTAGTTTCTATTAGTTGACCTGTCGTACGCAACAGATAGATTCATGAAGACGACTCCTGACGCTGAAAACGATGAAGTGACAATTTTTGCAATGTAAGATAAGTGATGACAGCAAGTAACCGTGCTGATACAGATAAGGAAGTAGAAGTATAAGTAATAGAATAATGAATATATGTGAACCTGGAAGTATATTTAATATTGTGCGTTCGGCTTGAAAATGTAGATGCCCCAGCGCTTTTCACTATCATGAACCGTTTCCAAGATATTTCCATTATTTCTAATTCTAGCAATACTCCGTCTTATTAAACTCATTATGAAGCTCTTTACGTGGCGGGTTTATGTCGAAATAAAACAAATTTATTTTCTTACTTTCAATACAGAATACGAATTATACAATTATACTTTAACTAGTTTTTGTTACTGACGTATTTTCATTTAATGGCCGTTTCACAAACTAATTTCTTCAATTAGTAATCTGCGTGCCAAAACGGGAAATGTATTTTTCCGTATATCTACAATTTGGTTCTTCAGTTTATAATTTATATTTGTGTATATTTTAAAATGCTGAATGATAAAACCATATTATCTTTGAGTAATTTGAGTTATTCAAGAAGGTGACTACTATAGTGGCAAAAATTGCACTGGAATGCTGTATCTTCGAGTGATTTTGTATGTTTCTAAGGCTAAAAAATCACAAGGCCACGTTATTTTTCTAATAGAGGCATTACTTTAAGCTAATTGCAATTTTGGTATAATATTATGATTTTAGCGCTTTAATTTGTGTTGATAGTGTTTTTCGTTTCAGAGTTATAAAAGTACGCATGTATAAAGTGTGTGGTTTCAATATAAGTAAAATTATTCTGAATCAGCCACTTCAGTTGAGTTAAAAAGCGAAATTATTTTAAATTGACTATAATTAAGTTTTTAATGGAGCTAAGTAAAACCTAACTTTGCTTTTCACTTAAGAAAAACATAAAACCCCTGGAGGGAGCAAAGTTGTGTAATATTTTTGTATATTTTATATGGGAAAGCCAGGTGTTAATTTTGTGGTAAATGGCAAATAAACAATATTACATATAAACTCCTGGACAAAATTAACGCAACAATCTGAAAATTAATTTATCTTTTTCTTATGTCAGTTTTAAAGTTTATCGAGTATTTGAATAGTAAGCTATGCATATTTTGTTTCGTTGTTCATGACAGAAATCAAAACAATTTGTTTAGATTTACAGTTTTAAAGAATTTTTTAGGAGATAAACAATTTTCTGTAATAATGCGATAGAATTTTCTTTAAAAGTAAGCTTATTAAATTGTTCCCTTTTTCAAAGTAATACGTTTTTGTGGTAGACTGTTTTATTTTTGACCCCGAAGAATTAGAAAAATGAATCGAACAAGGAATTTAACTGAACACGAGGTAGTGCGAGCCTCAGTTTTATTGGACGAGGGATATTGTCAGAGTTATGTTGCCAATTTGTTAGGCAAACATCGTTCCACAATAAGTCGTATGGTAAGACGTTTGAATAAAGTAGGAACTTATTCTAGAAGGCTAGGGCAAGGGCGAAAACGATGCACGAGCAACCTAGATGAACGTTTTATAAGACAATATGCTTTAAGAAACAGGACTGTCACTAGTTCTATAATAAGAAACGAACTCGAAGCTGTTCGCAATGTCACAATTTCTTCTAAAACAGTTAGAAGACGGTTAAATGAAGCTGGATTAAACAGTAGGAGACCAGCCACTTCGCCCTTGCTTACTAGAGAGAACAGAGTTGCTAGGTTACGTTTTGCTCGAAATCTCGAAAACTGGTCTGTGGATGATTGGAAACAAGTTTTCTTCACAGATGAAACTAGGGTTAATCTAAAACATCCAGATGGTCGTGAGCGAGTATGGCGAATACCAGGAAAGAGGTTTGCTCCTTGCAATATCTCTGCAAGGATTCCATTCGGCGGTGGCTCTGTTATGTTCTGGGGTGGCATCTGCTTTGATGCTCGCATAGAGTTAGTTCCTGTCCATACGAGATCCATGAATGCTGACTACTATCTTGAGAATATTGTAATAGAACATGTGATGCTTTTCGGTCATTTTGTGGGCCCCAATTTCCTGTTTATGCAAGACAACGCTCGACCTCACGTGGCTAGGGAGGTACTCGATTATCTTAATCAAGTTGATATACCGATTATGCAATGGCCACCAAAAAGCTCGGATCTGAATCCGATAGAACATGTATGGAATCACCTTAAGAAAAATGTGAAACCTGCACCTAGAAACCAGAGGGAACTTGAAAATGCAGTTATCACAGAATGGGAGCAAATTCCTCAAGATTTTATCCAAAATTTAATTAGAAGCATGCCTAGGCGCATAAACGCTGTCATCCGAAGTAGAGGAGGCAACACACGCTACTAGTGTCCCAGTTACACCATTAATTTTGCTACTAGTGTCCCAGTTTATTTTTTTCATTATTACATAATTTCAACGATTTTGTTATTAGGTCTTAAGAATAATTTTAATTCGAATCTTATAGAGAAATTTGGTAGCTAATTCACTTTTAAAGTATCCGAATAAGTTTTTTCTAACTTTTAGTGTAACCAATGTTCATAAAAAATTATTAAAATTAATTCATTATAGAGATTTGTACGATTTAATATAGTGTTGCGTTAATTTTGTTCAGGAGTGTAATAACATTTACCACTCACAAAGCATAAATTAATCATTATAGAAATTACTTTTCCAGAAAAAGCTAACGCCTTAACATTGAGACAGAAAGATTTTAAGTATCTACTATTCTGTTTAAAAATGACAAAACAGTTGTAAGATCTTTGTATGCAAGTAAATAGTATCCAAATTGGTATTGCGTAAAGTTGTGTGTTTTACTATTTAGAGATTTTAGCCAAACTATTACTTTGAACGACTTGTGACCTAAGCGTTTCTGCAAACACGACTTCAAATGTCTTCTTAAAAATTCAATTATTTCCTAAGATTATCTTCAACTCATTAAAGTAGTATTATTCGTAGAAGAATAATACCTATAATGATGCCAATTGTTATTAAAGCCGACTCTACTTCCAATTATAGGCAATAACAATTACTTTTCGAACCCACCTACATATTTGTTTATAACTCAATATAAATCAATATAGAAAAGTAATTGTGTTCTCAGAATTTCTAGTTCGTAATCAAACTAAAATACAATTAATATAAAATAGTTTGAGGCAGGTGAGTAAAGGCAATCTATTTTTTCTTTAAATTACATACCTAGACACTATACTGTATCATGATTCATATTCAGAATAGATATCTTTTTTGGATATCACATATGTCTGATAGATATAGATAATCTCCTACACATATATGGTCACCTATATGTATAGTATACATACTATTAATCGATGCCAAGTTGATACAAAATACATACATATATTTATTTGAACCGGGGTTTCTCGCATGTACTACTCACAGTTTTACTTTATTCTATGTCAACAGATGGCAATAAGAAAATAACGTAAACTTATGGCATAAATATCTACAACATTTATCATTTTGCAAGCTTAATAATAAACAGTGAGTTTGGTTATTTTGTTTGTAATGTATTTCTAGATTCTGCTTTCTAGAGTTTAAAGCTTCTTTGTGAGTTCTGTAGAGTATTTATGAAAACTTGGTGTTAGGGGGTCTTAGACAGAAAATTGTTTGTGCATATTATTTTCGATAGTGAATAATTTAAAAAAAAAATTTAATTGTAGTTTGCCTCTGCAGCATCAGGTCGTTTTTTTCAAACTGAAAAAGGTAAGATTGTTTCCACGCCATATGATCAGGTTCCTGTCCACCGTATTTAATGTGTTTCTTTACTGCAATGATTGGCCTACATGCTGAAAAGCAATCAATCTTGAGGGTCGACTTTCTTATCAGTGATAAAAGAGCACTATTTATCAGTATTTTTCCGCAATTGGTCCTGATACAAGAATTTACCGGGTTAAATATAGTAAGCGAATTTTATAACACCCTTTATATACAAAGTCTGGAATAACAGAAATGTCTTGGAAATAATGCAAACGATATATAATTTACATTTCTTGAAATTCACAAAAATTGTACCATGAAGGCCATGTTAGGGTAGAGAGTAATTTATTGATTTCATGTACTTTATGATAGGATTTTATTTGTTTTAAAAAGAACATTTAAAACTAGAGAATATTGTTTGTGCATATTATTTTCGATAGTGAATAATTTAAAAAAAAAAATTTAATGGTAGTTTGCCTCTGCAGCATCAGGTCGTTTTTTTCAAACTGAAAAAGGTAAGATTGTTTCCACGCCATATGATCAGGTTCCTGTCCACTGTATTTAATGTGTTTTTTTACTGCAATGATTGGCCTACATGCCGAAAAGCAATCAATCTTGAGGGTCGACTTAGTTATCAGTTATAAAGGAGCACTATTTATCAGTATTTTTCCGCAATTGGTCATGATACAAGAATTTACCGGGTTAAATATAGTAAGCGAATTTTATAACACCCTTTATATACAAAGTCTGGAATAACAGAAATGTCTTGGAAATAATGCAAACGATATATAATTTACATTTCTTGAAATTCACAAAAATTGTACCATGAAGGCCATGTTAGGGTATAGAGTAATTTATTGATTTCATGTACTTTATGATAGGATTTTATTTGTTTTAAAAAGAACATTTAAAACTAAAGAATATTGTTTGTGCATATTATTTTCGATAGTGAATAATTTTTAAAAAAAAATTTAATGGTAGTTTGCCTCTGCAGCATCAGGTCGTTTTTTTCAAACTGAAAAAGGTAAGATTGTTTTCACGCCATATGATCAGGTTCCTGTCCACTGTATTTAATGTGTTTCTTTACTGCAATGATTGGCCTACATGCTGAAAAGCAATCAATCTTGAGGGTCGACTTACTTATCAGTTATAAAGGAGCACTATTTATCAGTATTTTTCCGCAATTGGTCCTGATACAAGAATTTACCGGGTTAAATATAGTAAGCGAATTTTATAACACCCTTTATATACAAAGTCCGGAATAACAGAAATGTCTTTGAAATAATGTAAACGATATATAATTTACATTTCTTGAAATTCACAAAAATTGTGCCATGAAGGTCATGTTAGGGTAGAGAGTAATTTATTGATTTCATGTACTTTATGATAGGATTTTATTTGTTTTAAAAATAACGTTTAAAACTAGAGAATATCACTATAGCGGTATTTAAAAGCTCTTTGAACTAAAAGCGAAAATAAGTTGTACCACGTTAAGTTGTTTTATATTACCCTGTGTAAAGTAAGATATTTCTAAAATATAGAACAAAATAAAATAGAACTGACATGTGTAAGCGTTTTTCATAAAAATGGGTCATTCTTGAGATATTCCGAGTATTTCAGACTATATAAATACAGAAAGTGGAGTGAATATTGGTTGATTTGTGCAATTTTTATATTTGAAGCTTTCTATATGGTAGTTGAAAACTTTACTTTCTTTTAATGTCGAAAAGTACAGAGAGGCAAATAGTTAAAAAGTGGATTTAACAGTTCTGCATAATTTTCCAAAACACATTAAAAAAATTTTATGAAAAGCGTAATATTGCGTAACCTTTCCACCCAATCTAAAAACAATTCAGAAAGCAATAACATAAAAGTAATTGAACGAGACCATAAAAAGAAAAAAGAAACCTTTTAAACATTTCCAACGTTTTGTATAGCAATGTTATTAACATTAAATATCATTACAAATCAATAAAACTGGCTTTAATGGCGCAATCATAAGAAATCCAAACAACTCTATAATTTATTCTAAGCCAACAGGTACACACGTTCTATTTATCTAAATAAAATATCGCCTATGACATAACTGCGTCATCTGGCTAATGACATTCAAGCTGTGTCACGGTCATAGTTAGCGACAGCGTTGATTTTCTTTGTAAGTATGTTTCATAATTCAAGAAAATAAGAGTCTATGACTTATTTATTTATTTATATTTATTTAAAGAGGCAATAAACTATTGAATATTAGATATATTGTGAGTTATATAATTAATATTATAATTCTTAATGGCTTTTATGAAATTGTTATAATCTTCAAAAGTAGCAACCTTATGCATTTAACCTATTGTTCATACTTTGTATATATAAAAACTGGCCAGGTGAAAGTCGGACTTGCGTAGTTAGTGTTCCATACGGTGATTGCTTCCAAGATAAAACGAAATCCTTACCTGGACTAAGTTAATTAGGTCCCTGACATGTACATTTCTAAGATCGAATATGTATTTTCAAGTTTGTTCTTAGTCAATAATGTATAATAGCCATGCATCTTAGCTACCTAATAGTCAATAAATCAATCTAGCTCTAGTTATAAAAGTGTAAAACAAATATTTATTACTTAAATATTAATAAAATTATTTTCTCTCGGTAACCATCCGTGTGTGTACTGAAAAGTATATTAACAAAACTTCCACCAGATTGTCGAGGAACATAGTTTTCATAGTGTTTTTTTAAACCAGATAAATTATCAAGGTTAATGCACCCGTGATAATTTTCACTTTATGAAGAATATTTGAGAATTTTTTTAAAATTTTTTGATCAGTACTTTTGGAGATGGGGGGCACAGGGATTTTTTGGCCATTATTTAAAAAAATAATACAAAAAAAAGTGTACGCAAAAATATGTAAATATTAGCATGAAGAATAAATTGATGGAATATAAAAAATAGCATCATTGAGACACTGGTTTCAATGCACATCCAATCAATTATTGAAAATTAGAGTAGCCTTGATGATCGCCAAACTTTGGAATGGATATGTCATCTAAAGAAGAAGAATCCTAGTAATGTATGCTTTTACTTTGTGTCAAGCCGTCAATCCTTAATAATCATAAACAGGTAACAAACAGGCATGAACATAAGAAATTTCTAATATTGTACGGATGATTGACTGTCAGTTTATTATGAAGGGGCATTTTACATATTCCACGTAATAATTATCTCAGCATATTAGTAAAATTTTAATATTGCAGAAAATATTTTAAATAACCGCTCAAGTGTAAATTGAACTTGCGCAATTAGTGTTCCGTACGTTGATTGCTTTTAAAAAAAAAATTGTTTTTACGGAGGTATAAAATGATCAATGACTTCACAAAACACACCCCAGATGAGTTTTCAACAAAGTTTGTTTCCGATCTTTACTGAAAACTGATGACCTTGATTTTTTTTTTATTACATTAGATAAATTATTAAAGATAATGCACCCGTAATAATTTTCGTTCAATGTACACTCTGTGGAGAATATTACAGAATTTCTTCAAAATTTTTTGATCAGTACTTTTCAAAATAAGGAGGGCACAGCGATTTTTCGTGATTTTTTAAAAATAATATAAAGAAAAGTGTGCGCAAGTATTACATCATATATATTTTTGAACACGTGTTTTTACAAGCTTTCACCTGACAAGCCACTCAATGACATAGTCAAAATTTTCTTTTTTCACTTCCGGTTTCATCTCTCAAAATTAACTCCTTAAGCCAAAATTTAACTTTCAAACTTACACCGCTCGGATGAGACTATCAATTCCTATCTTAGTACCAAATTTCAACTTTCTATGTCAAATAGTTTCAGAGAAAATCGGGTGTGACAGACGGACGGACTGGCACCGAAGTTACCTTGTAAGTGTTCCGTACGGAACACTAAAAATTTTATTTACCTGTAAATCATGTTTTTAATTGTTTTAATTATATTTTGAATAATGGAAGCCTTTGTTGTGTTCCGTACGGAACACTTATGGGATCATTTTTGTGTCCGTCTGTCTGTCTGCCACACCCGATTTTCTCCGAAAGTTGAAATTTGTCACAAATATAAGAATTTATGGCCCAATCACAGCCATGTAGTTTTGAAAGTTAAATTTTGACTTAAGGGGTTAGTTTTGGGGGGGGTGAAAGAGGAAGTGAAAAAAAAAATTCAAGGTCATCGAGTGGGATGTCAAATGAAAGCTTGTGAAAACACGACTTCATAAATATATGTGATGTAACACTCGCGAAAACTTTTCTTTATGTTAGTGGAAAAAATCGTCTCCCTACCCTATTTCCCAGAGTACTATTCAGAAAATTTCGAAAAAATTTTGGAATATTCTCCATAAGATGTAGACTGAATGAAAATTATCACGAGTGCATACCTTTGATAATTAAACTGGTATATAAAAAAAAACCAATTTTTTCAAGGTCATCAACTGAAGTGTCAAATAAAAGCTAAAAAAATTGCCAAAAATCGTGGTCCCTCAGCCTTATCTCTAAGAATACTAACCAAAAAATGTTTAAAAAATTCTGGAATATTCTCCATAAGGTGCAAATTGAATGAAAATTAGTACCCTCGTACTACCTTTGATAATTAATAATTATCTAGTATATAAAAACAAAGAAACAAACTTTGTTGAAAACTCATTAGCTCTTAATAAGTATGTATAACAGTGAGAAAATTGTATTTTTTAACAACGAAAAAAGATGTGTGAAACTAATGAGTCGTTTTACTAAAGTAAAATTAATTAACCTATGATTATGACACATTTAACTGTTTAGAGAAAAATACCAGTCAAATAACTATTCAAGTAAAAACCCAGCTCGAGTTTCCTCTTTTATTAGATGAATAAATTCAAAATTTTTACCATTTTATGATATCTCAGCATTCATATTTATTCTTTATTCCTCTCTTGCAGAATCATTTATTTTTCAGAGATTTAATATAAATCCCAGTACAACCTAATAAAAATTTGCAGCTTTGCACAGCAATAGTCAAATTTACATGAAAAACAGTGGTGGCTGGTCCAGGAATGGCAGTAGTTCTTTAGGTATGCTAGCAATGCGCAGGAAGGAATTCCGGTTTCATTTTTGGTGTTTTGTGAAGTTATTGATCATTTTATAACTCCGTAACAAACATTTTTACTTTAAAAGCAATCACCGTACGGAACACTAATTACGCAAGTCCGGCTCACACTGGGCCGGTTTTTTTTTAATGTAGACGTAGTGATATATATATATATATATATATATATATATATATATATATATATATATATATATATATATATATATATATATATAGTAGAAAATATTTAGTAAAAGATCAAAAAAATAATTTAAAGGCTGACTTGGATATAGAAAGGAGAATGCTAAATACTGAACTCCAAGATCGTATTTCTAACATCGAGATACGAAAAAGATGAAAAGTGACAGATGTAGTGCAACGAATATATATATTAAGTGGAATTGGGCGAGGCATATCGCAAGGCAGAATGATAACAGATGAACACGCCGTAAAGTTGAATGGAGGCCTAGAAAACACAAAAGATGCAGTGGTAGACCACAGACAAGATGGACGGACGACATAAAAAGATTGGTAGGACACGACTGCAAGCAGAAAGCAAATAACAAAGCTCATTGAAGACAACTTGGGGAGGCTTACATCCGACTATAGATGGAATAGGCTAATGATGATGATGATGCTAAGTAGAATACAAACTATGAAAGAAATTTGATGAATTAAATGGAATAGTAAGAATTTAAGTCATTTAGGACACCCGTCCGTCGGGCCTCTATCTGTTTATCTAAGAAGTATATTTATTTGGTCCAAAATTTTTCGCAGAAAAACTAACTTTAACTGGTTAAAAAAAATTGTTAGTTTATACAAATAATAATTTAATGCTAATTTTATAGTTTCTTAAGGTTTATTCCATAGCAAATACCAATTATATCTAAAATACTAGTTTTAGGATTATGTAAATAATGACTAGCATATATTAAAAAAAAAACAGTGTAACATTTATTTTTAACTATTGTACCAACGAATGGTTCTATTCACCTCTAGGTATTTGTTTAAAAGGAAACTCATGTTATAAGTTGCTGACCTTTATAATAAATTAGTATTAAAAACAGATCTCACAAACAAAATTACTATTTAGGATGTATGTAATTATATGTCATAAATAATATTTAAGGGATTCAGTATATTTACATTAAAAATATTAGGTTTGGGAAACAGTGGAAATAAAAGGGTCTGCAAACTTGCATAATATGTAAATGTTCGTACAGGTAAGTTAAAAATTCGTATCTGAAAATACACATTCAGCATATTTTTAATAGCTTCTTAGGTAATGCTATTTTCAAAAAAAAACGTTTAGGGCATTTTAAGGACCGATAACAATCAAACAGTAACTTTGAAAGTAAAAAGTATCTACTTTAGTTTAAATTTCTTCTGCTCAAACTGTTAATTTCCTGTTTTAACTAAGAGTGATCGAAAGTCAAAATTACTGATTCATATTGTCCAGAACCTATTGAAAAGAAACTAATACGGTTAAGTTTTTGGATTCTAAATATGTTTATATGTGAAGAAATTAAGAACTAAAAGAGAAAATAGCAGGCAGGCATTATTAAATTGTGTAAAACTTATTAAATGACTTTTATACATTAGTAAATTGTGGATATATACAATCTGTAAAATAGCAATTTTTTTGAACTTTCTTAATATAATCTTCATATCTCAGTGCAACTTCAATGAGCAATGCAGATCAGAAGATCAAAATATTTGGGTTTACATTATTTGATATGTAGTTCAGCCCACTCTTGTAAATAACAAAAGATTGTTGTAGAATTATGACCTGAACAACGAATCTTAGTAGGCCAAAGAACTTAATAACAAGAAGTGACAGTTGCAACTTCTTAATAATTAGTAATTATAATAAATATTTCAAATAGCTAAAGTGTTGATATGTACATCCTGTACGTACCTCATTTAATACAACTCTTAAATATCTTCAAAACAAAATCTTGTTTACAAGTTCCTGGTACTTGTTCGTAAGCAAAAGGAAATTCCAAAGTGCTTGCGTTCATTTTTGAACACAATACGAAACATGAAAGTCATGCAACACTGCATCAAGTTATAAACCTGATCTTGACATGGTTTATTGTCCTGCTATTATATATTACAATCAT
The DNA here is from genome assembly GCA_019049505.1 of Pachyrhynchus sulphureomaculatus. Classification (NCBI taxonomy): domain Eukaryota; kingdom Metazoa; phylum Arthropoda; class Insecta; order Coleoptera; family Curculionidae; genus Pachyrhynchus; species Pachyrhynchus sulphureomaculatus. The sequence goes on from CM032456.1 coordinate 189,584,888, forward strand.
TACTAAAATATGTGAAAATGAAAAAATGTAACTAGAAAGAACTAAAAGATTGAAGTCCAAGTGTAATATAATATTTGTAATGACAAAACAATAATTGGAAAATACAACATTATTAGCTAGAACAGACAACATATGGCAAGCATGGGAGCAAAGTTATATCACGGAAAATTTGGAAAGACACAAAGACTTCCCAGATCACAGCGTATAAGAAGAATTTTTAAAGTAGTAATTTTACTGATCACATTGCCGGTAACCGGTCAAATTGGTATAGAAACAGAAAAAAAATCGGAAGATTTTACATTTTATGAGTGTATTTTCATTCCGTTCGTTCCTGAAATGCATTTCTCCATATTTTTAAATATTATTCAGTGTTAAAATTTAATGTTAATTCCCTGTTACAGAAAGGGGAATTGTATTCATCTGTTCTTGCGGTGGATTTAAAAGTAATAATTTAAAAAAGGATCTAACA
>CM032456.1:189585456-189590456 GCA_019049505.1 Pachyrhynchus sulphureomaculatus
ATTGCATAGTCATTTTGGTCCAACTTAACATTACAAACCCTGTATAATTTAATAAATGGTTTTATAGCTTATATATAGCATATAATTTTAAAAGGTTTTTTCGATATTTTTTTATTGTTTAATTCGAAAATAATCCTCTTAGCTTTGATTCCTGTGGTATACAAGAGTTGAATTTTTATTCTGGTTGTAATTTGGTGAAAGGATAAAACGTACGCCAACAGAGAACCGAAACTTGAAGTATTTCAAGGTTGCTTAAGCAAGTTCTAAATTGACTTCTTAATGCGTTTTTAACATTCGATATGGATTATTTTGATACATACTTTGAGTGGTTTATGTTTTTATGGTTATTTATTGTGATTTATGTCAGATGTTGAACTGGTTACGTCTGGGTGGTATACAGTGTCCGCGAAACGTCTACACCAATTCAAGAACTTCTTGTCTAAATAAATTATACCTGGTGTCTTCAAAATGTTCACAATAGAAATATATAAATTGAAGAAACTAACGATTTCAAAGTTTTAAATTGAAAAAAAAAAGTGTTTTTAATATGTCGAATATAATTAACATTTAAAAAATTATATCGAAATTAGCTATTTTGACTAAATTTTCTGTTACAGCGAAGGAACTTTTGACAGATTTTTTTGTAGGTCACGCGTGTAAATTTTTCCAATTTACTATTATATATATTTTTTTAAACTCTATATGACTTATTTGAGATTTGATGTTAGTACAGTAGGATCAGGAATATGCAAGAACTAATAACGATAAAAAAGTTCTCGTAAAGGGGAAAATTTTATTTCGGTTACTCCTATATTTTAACCGGTATTGCAAGATATACAGTCAGTCCAAAAAGTCTCCATACACCACCTGCTTTCTATACTATTTTTCAGTTATATTTTAACTAATTAATTGGAACTATGAGAAAACATGTTTAAATTAATATTTGAAACTTAACCAACGAGGATTAGTATTAAAAACAAACTACGGGACATTTTATTTAGCAAGTTACATCATTGTTACAACATGTAAACAAATTAATGTGAAAAAAAGTCTCCATACCCTCAAGAACTGCATTGACAAAACAAAAGCTATCCATTACTCGCTAAAACTGAAAACAAATGAATAATTTGCAGCCATACTTTATATAATCAGTCACTTGTTGCTAGTAATTTTTGCAGTGGGTTTTTTCAAAGCAGTATTAAAAATAAACGAGAGAAATTGTGAAATTCTATTTCAGTTCGAAAGATCATAATTGACTTGTGGAAAGATGGAAAATCGTACAGAAATATAGGAAAAATTGTTAAAAAATCGCATACAAACACCATTTGTAAACCAGTAAAAATCAATGCTCCAGTCGTCCTAAGAAACTGACTCCAAGTGAAAAGGATATTGTTAGACAAATAATTATAGATCCCAAGAAAATAATAAAGTGCACCAATATTAAAAGAAGAGGTGCGGAAACTATTATCGAAAAATACACACACAGACAGTGAGAAATTATTTACACGGGGCAGGCTACCATATACCTAAACCTAGTAGTTTTTCTAATATTTCAATTTTAAAAAAAAATACTAGTTTTCAGTTTTGTAAAAAATTGCCAGTATTGCCATTGTTTCTGAATAGTGGAATACTCATAATTGGTACGAGCGTTCTATAGAGATGAAAAAAAGATATATGTAAAGAAATTTGACTTAGATGCTACAGGCGTTCAAAATAATTTATTGATTTTGACTATTTTAAATTAAAAAATCTTAAATTTTTTGAATAGCACACCCTGTATATTATTATTTTTTCTGATAGGTTTTAAAAAACCCTCCAACTTCTATTAAGTATGTCATATACCTATTTCTAATAGTTTTCGATTTATTTTGAATTTTTACCCTTGTTTTTAATACACTTACGCTATAACATCATAGTTGCCAAGACAAAACAAAATGTAGGCATTGTCAAATTTTGAATGGAGCGGTTTGATGGTAATTGGTAGCGTTAAGTATACAAAACAGAAAGTAGTAAAACATAATGCTACCAATGAGGAAAAGGAAATGGAGATTTTAGTTTATGTTGAAGATAATCCCCAGGTCAGCAGCCATCAACTAGCTGACTTATCTGACACATCTCAATCTACGTCTAATCGCACCACGAGAAAATGCAAGCATCATCCCTTTTCAGATGGAACTATAACTAAGAAACTTCAAAAACATGATTTTGAACGAGTAAACTTCTGTACTACCATGAATGGAGAAATAGAGGCCGATCCAAATTTTTTATCAAAAATAATGTTTTCTGATGAGGCTACTTTTCGCAATAATGGAGCAGTTAACAGCCATAACATGCATTATTAATTCAACAGTTATTCCATTTTGGGTCCGAGAAGTTCAAAACCAAAACCATTGGGCCTTAATATATGGTGTGGAATATTAAATTTTTGAATTATTGGTTCATATTTTTACCGCGAACCGCTTAACGGGCCTAGATATCTAAATTTTTTGTAAAACCAATTATCCTTCCTTCATGAAGAAGTTGATAACTTTGAAAGGGAACAAATGTGGATTCAACAAGACGAAGCTCCTGCTCATTACTACCGGAAGTTCGGGAATTTTTAAACGATCGTTACCCACAAAAATGATCGGTAGGGATGGATTCATTCAGTGCCCCCCTCGATCATGTGACCTAACAACTTTTAGGTTTCTTTTTGTGGGGTTACATTAAAGATCGTATTTATGTGAATCCCCCTACAACACCAGTAGATATGGAAACTAGGATACGCGATGCGTGCAGGACAATAACGTCCTTCATGCTAAGGAAAGTGAAGGAAAATATCGTAAAATGACTAAACATGTGTATTCAAGTATTCAAGTATATTGGGCATATTTTTAAACATTTATTACGTCATAATAATTAATCATTAAAAAGTTAAACTATATTAAATTATTATTAACTATTCGTTTATGTTTTCACAATAGCGGTAATAAGTATATTAAAAACAAGGGTAAAAATTGAAAAATTCAAAATAAATCGAAAACTATTAGAAATAGCTGTATGACATACTTAAAAAAAGTTTATTTGTGAAATCTGTCAAAAAAATAATAATATACAGGGTGTGCCGTTTAAAAAATTGGAGATTTTTCAGTTTAAAATAGTCGAAATGTATAAATTTATTTTGAACACTCTGTAGCATCTGAGTCAAATTTCTTTACATAGATTTTTTTTTTTTTCATCTCTGTAGAACGCTCGTACCAATTTATTCCATCTTCCGAAACAATGGCGCTACAGGCAATTTTTTTACAAAACTGAAAACTAGTATTGTTTAAAAAAAAATTGAAATATTAGAAAAAAACAACTAGTTTTAGGTATATAATATTATTAATAAAAAAAGTTATAAAATTTTACGCAGAAATTTAGGAAAAAGTAGGATGTTCCATAAAAAAAAATATGTTATATCGGCTACACTTTTTTGAAGGACTCTGTATACTCAAAAATAATTTTAACCTGTGCACCTTAAAACTCCCTAAAACTATTGTATTTAACATTTTTTTCGTCATTCCCGAAACAAATGAGATAATGAACTTTACTCTATCGTTGACTCACCCTGTACAATGCTCGATGCTCCCCAAACATACACTGCATTTGTTGGATTCTATTCATAAGAAAGCTGTTCGCCTGGTTGGAGACCCAGAAACTGACCAGCAACTATGATTCCTTGGAACATCGAAGAAACTGTGGCAGACTTGAGTCTATTCTACATTGATTTTCATGGAAACTGTTCGATGGATGTAGCCAGCTTAATTTTTCCCAAAGCGGTGCTTGCTAGGAATACACGTCGCGCTTAAACTTCACATCGCTTTAGGGATTTCCCTACAGCACTTGTGGTATACTCATAAAAATATTAATAATTAGAAATTTAATATCAAGAAGTATACGGTTTTTTAATTTAAGCCAGGTCTAGATTTCACGAATTTAGGTAGCATCCTGTGAAATTAGATATTACTTATTTCTACATTTAAGAAGATTATTGAAGTATGACAAATTGTAATTTGTAAACGGGATTTTGTAAAATTATACACTGTATATTCTCTACCACAGCACTTACTTTACTCTAAGTTGTGTACTACGCATATCCTCATAAAACAGAAAATAGCATAATCCTAAATCTTTTATTCATTTATGCTAACATCGAAATTTTTATAAAATGTTGTTTGACACCTTTGCCTTGATAAGTTTTCAGATTCGCATTGTTTAATTTGTGAACTAGATGTGATGGGGTTTTAAAGTAAACAAGTGTCTAGTGGAAGATTTTATTTTTATTTAATAATTTATTTATGCATTGACTTCGATAAAATTGAAGATAACATTTTTGGTAGAATGCGACGCATTAAATTTTTTAAATACACAGTTCATTAACGAACGAGAAGTATTGGCAGTGATTTAATTAATAGGGTGACGTGAAGTTGGTGTTAGTGATGCCATTCCTAGCGAAGATAATTACGAACTGATATTACGGCACACTTACTAGTAGAAAATATATTTCAAGTATATTCGCACCATCTTACTGAAACTTTATTTTTTACTAAAGAGTAATGACCGTAAAGAAGCTAGTAGATCTTACCCACACATCAATTTACTTCTACTCTGTATTACCTTACATGTCAGTTTGTCCTCCTCGTATCTAGTAAGAAAAAATTTTTTTTTTGTGCTCGTGAAAATATTATCTAGGTTAATTATAGTGTAAAAAAGATAATAAATTAAGACAAGCCCAGAAAAATATACTATACTAAAAAATTGCTCATTCTAAATTTCGGTTATTTAAATTTAAGGTGCTTTGTGTTCCCGGTATCTTGCAGTTTTTACGATTTTTTTTTCTTGTTGATTGGTTGTTTACTAAAGAGGGAGGTCGACCACAAGTTATTTATTATTAACGTTATTTTCAATTAAAGGAGTTGATGCAATATGTTGTATAGGAGTTTTTGCTTAGATTAAAGGAAGTCGACGCCATAGTTCAT
>CM032456.1:189595456-189678801 GCA_019049505.1 Pachyrhynchus sulphureomaculatus
CAATTAAGTGATTAGAATTACAATTCATTTATGACATACGTATAAACAAATCATCTATATGGTATGTCAAATAAAAATTCAAAATACGAGGCTTTCTATTTAAACCAGTCATCAATTTTTTGTAATATTTTGACGCCCTTAACAATAACAATTGTCATCTGCTCTAGTTGTGATTATTAATCATCAAAATTATAATTGTAAAAAACTCAGCACACATGGTGAAAATTATTTTTAAACGATTTTTGATAAACAAAAATAAACCAAATGGAACGACAATTTTAAGATTGATTAAGAAATTTAACGAAAACTGGATCAGCTGTCAATCAGAAACTCATATAAACATGTAGGCTGAACAGTTTTTGGTCTGACACTTAGATGTCGTCCTTTTCAAAAAATCCATATGATTTTTAGGAAGTACCAACCTTTATAAACGATACGTGTCAAAATTTCATAACATTGCGACGATTAGTTTACCACTTGCAGTGGTTTTAATAACGCTACTTTTGATATTTTGAAAACAATGGAAAAAAATCGAATTTCGCGTGTTGTTTAAACACTGTTTTTTGATGGGAAAAAACACCGTTCAAGCTAAGCAATAGCTTGATAAGTGTTATGGAGACCAAAGACAACAACGTGTTGATGATTCTGAGCGCTGTTTGGACCTATTTAAGCGCAATAAAAAGGATACTTTCATGCGATATGTATCAATGGATGAAACATGGATCCACTAGTACACACCGGAATCAAATCGGCAGTCAGCTGAATGCACAGCAGCCGGTGAAAACTTCCTGAAGCGACCAAAGACACAACAGTCGGATGGGAAGGTTTTGGCCGCTGTATTTTGGGATTCGCATGGAATAATTTTCATCGATTATGCTGAGACGGAAAAAAACCATCAAGGATAATTATATAAATTTGTTGGTGCGTTCGAAGGCAGTAAATCGCAAAGAAACGGCTCAAATGAACAATAAAAAAGTACTCTTTCATCAAGACAATACACCGTGTCACAAGTCAGTGGTTACGATGGTAAAAATTGCTTGAATTGAACCTCGAATTGCTTCCTCATCCACCGTATTTTCCAGAATTGTCCCCCAGCGACTGTTATCTCTTCACAAACCTCAAAAAAATGCTCGCGGGAGAGAGATTTGGCTCTAATAAAGAAGTCAAAGACAATTCCTTCTACAAGAAAGGTATAGAAATGTTAGAGAAGCGTTGGACTGGTTGTATCGTTCTTGAAGGATACTATATTGATAAATAAAATTCAAATTTTGCACAAAAAATATGTTTTATGTAGCTAAACAAAAACTTTTCACCTTACATGTTACGTGTTCCGCCTGTCTGCTGTCGCAGAAGTAAATAAAAATGTCGCTGAAAACTGGTAACATCGATTCAACTCCGTACACACTAGCTGAACACTTTGAGAACCTGTCTGCAGCGAATTGTAAAGAAAAATGTGCACGTGAATACTAACTCGTACCGACATCCTTTTGAAAAACTTTATATCATTAACCTAGTAGTACTTGAAGTTTATCAATATATAATGATAGTTCTTCTCATTAGAAACAGAAAAAACTCACTAATGCTCTAAAAAGAAGTGCACCCGATGCTGCAAGATTTCTTTCAATCTCTTTAAAAGCTGACATCAAAGATAAAATTGTAATAAGAATACACCAGTAGTAGTGTGGAACTGTTTAGCTAATCAGTTATTTAAAAGATCCATCATATACATAATTTTCAAAATTTGAAAAAAAATTGTGTGTAATACTTCAGGTCACTACTAGATAAATTCCTTTACAGAAGAAAGATTACCTCTTCTTATGGTTTGTGTATTGCTTTAATCCCAAAGATTAAAAATTTCTGAGTGTTTCATAGGCGAAACGACTTAGAAGAGTGGAGAGAATCATATGTTGTATGTATATATTTTACATCGAAAGACGATCACATATAGTGTGCCTTAAAAGCTGGTTGACTGCATCAACTACTAACGAATTGATTAAGTGTCTGTTTTGCCTTCCAAAATTTGAAAAGTTCCTTGGTTTACTGGCTTTCACAATATCGTTTAAAAGTATGTCTAATGAAGTCTGTACATAGTTTTTGCTAATAAAGAAAAAAAGTAAACAACATTATATTTATAATTACTAGCTAAACCTTTTCTAAATTTGTAATTTGATATGGTATATTTAACCTTATATAAGCATCTTTTAAAAATTAATAAATCAAGTGGCAACACCGAAACGTATCCTAGACAAGTTGTGCTGGGAGAACATCGACATCAGGCTACCATTTCTGTTTTCTTAGCGGTACTACTCAGTATATATCACCACTACACCAAACACTTTATTTTTGCACTCTGGGCAAAAATAAAGTGTTTGGTGTAGTGGTGATATATACTGAGTAGTATCATTGTGCCAAAGATTCCACATTCCCAACTTAGTTTCTTAGCGGTGTTGCACGAAAGCGGAGTAAAGTAACTTTTTAACGAAGACAGGGTTGCAATTTACTTTACTGTTTTCTACTCGTTCTTATTCCATTTATTACGATTTTATGTGTATAAGTGATTTGGCAGGAAGCGATTTCATGAATGAACTTGGTTTGCCTCATATTGGGTTATATTCATTTTGATTTGATGACAATGATTAATTTTTTAAATGAGTTGAGGTTAGACCTTCAGAACATAAGAATAATAAAGAATTTATATTGGAAACAGCGCGCAAACATAAAGGTAGATTCAGCGCTGTCAGACGACGTAGAAACCCAACGGGGAGTGATGTATGATAGTATACGTTTAACAGAAAGTGCAGAAGATTTACAAACACTTCTAAACAGGCTGAGTACGGTCAGTAATCAGTACGGTTTTTAGAAATGAATACCAGAAAAGCTAAATTTATGATAATTACTAAGAAGCAACATATACGTGCAAAAATTAAAATTGGAACGGAGCAAATAGAACAGGTCGGCAGTTATAAGTATCTGGGGACATTGCTTCACGACGAATGGGGACAGGACATGGAGATTGAAAATAGAATTGCACAAGCTAGGCAAACGTTCATCAAGTGTAGAAACGTTTTATGTGACCGCACTCTTAAGACAGATATTAAGAAGCGACTGCTGAAGTGTTATGTTATTCCTGTGGTTTTTGTACGGAATGGAGGCATGGACACTTATCGATGATATGTGTAAGCGAATAACTGCATTTGAGATGTGAGCCTATCGGCGTATATTGCGAATACCTTGGGTCGCCAAGATACGTAATGAGAAGTGCTCCGCAAAATAAACACCGAAACGGAGCTACTGTTAACAATAAAAAAGAGAAAACTGGAAATATCTAGGATACATTACGCGAAGTGAGAAATACGAACTGTTTGCAGTTGATAATTCAGGGTAAACTATGTGGTAAGAGAGGTCCAGGTCGAAGGCGTAGGGAATCTTCGCAAGTGGTATGGAAAATCGACAACATCTCTGTTTCGTGCTGCAGTCTCAAAGATTAAGATTGTCCTGAAGAAGATATTCATTTTATCATATATTCATCTAGGTAGTATTAATTATGCAATTATCAGTTCAAGAAGACACCAAACACACACAATATTATGTATACACGCTCTTCACGCTGCTACCTCAACGGGAATGTTGCCGTATCGCTTTCCATTCATCGGCAAATCAATTCGAATGAGTACAGCGAGTAATCCAACATAATCTTGGTTTTGACTTAAAATCCGTCAATCACCTTATCGAAACCAAATCACGAATTAAATTCACCCGTAAACTCTCTGTTAAAATGTTATGCACAATTTATTTTTAGTATTCCGTACGGAACACTATGGGATCACTTCGGTGCCTGTCTGTCTGTCTGTTTGTCACACCCGATTTTCTCCGGAGCTATTTGACATAAATAGTTGAAATTTGGCAAAAATGTAGGAATTAACGGCCCAATTAGAGCCGTGTACTTTTCGAAGATAAATTTTGACTTAAGGGGTTGGTTTTGGGGGGGTAAAATCGAAAGTGAAAAAAAAATCGATTTTACCAGATCATGAAGTGGGGTGTCAAATGAAAACGCGTGTGAAAAACACGAGTTCAAAAATATATATGATGTAATACTTGCCAAAAATCTTTCCACCCTATTTCGAAAAGTACTGATTAAAAAATTTTGAAAAAATTCTGGAATAGTTTTCATAAAGGGTAGATTCAGCGAAAATTTAGGACGAATTCATTACGTTTAATAATTTATCTGGTATAAAAAAGACTGTTTTGCTTGACAATATGGTGAAGGTTTTTTAAATATACTTTTCAGTACCTTACTGCTACCGCGCTGCGCATCGCTGTACTGGGACGAAATATTTATTATTTTATTTGTTTATAATTAAACAAATATTTAGGTAGTAAATATTTGTCTTACTTTCATTACTGGATTCTAGATTGAGATTGATTTACTAGCTATTAGGCAGCTAAGCTGCTATAACTATTATACATTATTGACTAAGAAAAAAAACGTGAAAAAATATATATTGGATCTTAAGCTCAACATGTCAGAGACCTAATTAATGTAGCCTAGGTAAGGATTTTATTTTATTTAAAAGCAATCACCTTACGGAACACTAATTGAATAAGTCCGACTTGCACTTAGCCGGTTTCTTAATTTAACCGCGCTCCTTTTGAATGTCCAGATTTGGTACGTGCCCGACTTTTCGTCGTCTTCCAGCGCCCCAGCATTCATTTCTTGCTTTTCAAATCAAAATAATGCGTTTCGATTATCTAGTTTAATAGAAGTTCAACTCAGCTCTTTGTCGGAAACATTTTCCGACCGGTCGTCAAAACATGCTGCCACTCTTACCACTACAAGTAAGCATTTAATAGAACAAACTCCATGATAGAACACTAATAAAGGTTGCTGCTTTCGACAACAAAAACAGGTGGTTTTACTATTGTCTAATAATAGTAATTAAATTAAATCTCTAGCCGCGAATTAAAGCCAATAATTATTTCTGTTTTCTTTACAGAACATTAACAAAACCGGTGAAACTAAATAAAAATCACACCGTAACCTGCAACAGCCTTGATTACATTTTATTTCTTTATAAAAATCCGGCGTAAATCGTGCAATTTGCAAAAATCATTTCGTACGCGGTGTCCTACTTTGCCAATACGGATTCGTGTCGCTTTCAAGTCAAGATCGCGCCGTTGCACAATTTTATACTTTCCCATACAGAGTGTTCTAATAAAACTGCTGCAACTAAAAGTGTTTTTTTCTTATGTGACATGAATAGTATGTGACGAGAGGTTACATAAAATATGCTTTATTTATTTATTTATTTATTCACAACTGAGCCCAACACAAAGTTTATAAGACCGTATAAAGCACATGCTTAGCAATGTCCATAAGAAACAGCACAACAAATACACGTGCATGTGGCACTGACGAAGTAACACAGTATGTCATAAAACTACAACGAACCTGCGAGGCTACGAACTAATTACTTAAAGGGTGTGCCAAGATCACATTGATGTGCTAGTCGGTTATAAATTGAACATATTTTGTACACTGTTGATCCTAAAATAGTTTCTTGCTCTACTAGGACCACTGGGAATAACAAATGTGAGTTCGTCTAACAACCAAGGAAAAACAATACTATCATTAACAATTTTAAACAAAAATGTTATTGAATGAAATTCTTTGCGTCTTTTAAGGCTATAAAAATTAAACCGCTGCAATAATATTGCATTATCTGTTCTATTTCTTTGCACCTACTCCAATGCAAGTTTTTGGTCTGACACGCCAAAATCCGGACAAATTAAACATTTTTTTGAAACATAATTTTTATTGCAAAAAATGGAGAAGTTTATAATTATTTTTTTTTACTAAATTGTTTGTTAGGTCATAAAAAAAACACATTTACTCAATATAAGCCCCTTCTGCTGGAATGATCGCCTCCATTCTTGGTCTAAAGCGATCGCAGGCCTGTTTTAATGAGTCACGGTCCATATCGGCGAATGCCGCTTCAATAACGGCCCTCAATGATGCGACGTTTGGATGTCTGAACTTATTAGTGACCCTTTCAATCACACTGCATACATAGAAGCAAAAGATTTAAATCTAGCCCGTTGAATGATTTCGGGCGTTCTGACAACGCGCTCCTTCGAGTAAGTTTTCCTTGCCGGTGTTGCAAAACCTTCGTTGGATTTCTCCGACTCGTTATACTTCGCGCGACAACATCATACACAGTCGATCTTGGGTACCTGAAGAATCAAATGATTTCTGTCGCTGCGCGCCCAGCGCAAACACTTTCGATAATCGCAGCTCTTCGATTATACTCCGTACTTGGTATCAACATTGCGACTGTTTCGAGATTACGAATGTTTACTACGTGCGTCAAGCTATTTGGACGCCAATTGTGACCTCTCGAAGTGGTATAAAACGGCAGGAAATTCAAGTTGAAGTTTGTCCGGATCTTGGCGCCACACCCTGTATTTAATATATATTGGTGACTATATCAAGGAACCATATTCCAATTTGCCTCTCACCAAGTACGTAAACTAAGTTTTAAGTACGGCTGTTTTCTTAAACGACTTAATTTCTCAAGATAAATCCTAACATTTGTGTTGCTTCTTTTGTCATTTTGCCTATATGCGCTTAGACTCAAATAGAATACTCAGATCCCGTGTATTTTCTACTTTAACTAGCATCAATTCATCAACATAATAATCATACAGCAAAGGACACAATTTTTTAGTAAACGACAACAACGAAAATAACCGATCAAGTGCAAGTTGGACTCCGTACCGTGATTGCTTATAAAACAAAATAAAATCTTTACTAAGTTAAGTTAATTAGGGCTCTGACCCCTTAAGATCCAATATGTATTTTCACGTTTTTTTAATCAGTAATGTGTAATAGTTATAGCATCTTAGATGCCTAATAGCCAATAAATGAATCTAGCTCAATCTAGAATCTAGTAATAAAAATGTAAAACATTTACTACCTAAATATTTGTGTAATTACACAGTGCAACACATAAAATGTAAACTAAATTCTGACTTCAGTTTCTGGAAGTGCCCACCCAAACTAGCAAAACCTATTTGGGTTTTGATAGTTTAGTTCGAATTTGTTTTTTTTTTGCCATCATCAATTTTTTTGCTTGAGCTTTGGTTTTGCACGGCTATATCTCGTAAATTATTGGGAATTTCTCAATGTAATTTTTAGACGAAATGTTCACACCAAAATACACAATTTTTGTGAACATGTCGAGGCAAGATTTTCACTCTTTCGGGGGTGTTTGTTTTTAGAAAAAATACCATTTTTTCACATTTTCGACCATAACTTACAAACCGAGCATATTTTAGCATAACTGTCTTCGACAAAAATGTTCTCTGCATCAACACGAATAACTTTGCTGAACATTGCAATAACCTACAATCGATCCTTATAGTTCTTTTGGCCGTTGTAAGGAATTTCGCCACCAAATAGTACATTTCACACCACGTATATACACACGAAAAATTGACAACGTTAAAGTACTAAGTTCCTACTGTGCAACAATCCATACCAACCCTAGTATCGAATTGGCGCGCACTGTGCTAGTGTTGGTACAGTGCCATATACTTAACATGCGCACGTGTTAGATATATGGTACTGTACCAATACTAGCACAGTGCGCGTCAATTCCATACTACACACAAGCGATTTCCCGTTCAAATGTCTGTGTATTTATTCCAACGTGTGTGTGTGTGTACCATAGCAGTTTACAAACAAAATTTTTTTTTTAAATTTCTTTTCCAAAAATAGATGCTAATGGGTAGTAAACATTCAAAAGTGAGCTAACAACCAGTTTCTTGAACGTAAAACCTGAAAAAAAACTGAAATTTTGGTGTGAAATTCCTTACAACGGCCAAAAGAACTATAAGGATCGATTGTAGGTTACTGCAATGTTCAGCAAAGTTACTTGTGTTTATGCAGAGGACATTTTTGTCGCAGACAGTTATGCTAAAATATGCACGGTTTGTGAGTTATGGTCGAAAATGTGAAAAAATGGCATTTTTTCGGGCTTTCTGCACTAAAAACACCCCGAAAGAGTGAAAATCTGGCTTCGGCATGTTTACAAAAATTGTGTATTTTAGTGTGAAGAACATTTCGTCTGAAGATTGCATTGAGAAATTCCCAATAATTTACGAGATATAGCCGTGCAAAACCAAAGCTCGAGCAAAACAAATTAATGATGGTAAAAAAAAAAAATCGAACTAAACTATCAAAACCCAAATAGGGTTTTGCTAGTTTGGGTGGACACTTCCAGAAACTGAAGTCAGAATTTAGTTTACATTCGATGACCTCGAAAATGTTGCACAGTGTTATAAACAAATAAAATAAAATTATTTTCTCTAGTGAAGCGTCGCGGGATACTGAAAATATAATAACCTCCACCATACTGTCGTGAAACGTAGTTTTTAGTGTTTTTTATACCAGATTAATTATTAAATGTAATGCACTCGTGATAATTTTCACTCAGTCCTCATTTTATCAAGATATACTACAATTTTTTTAAAAATTTTTAATCAGTACTTTTCAAGATAGGGTTTTTTGGTCTTTAAATGTGCGCAAGTGTTACATCATATATGTTTTTGAACTCATATTTTCACAAGTTTTTATTTGAAACCCCACTCGATGACTAGTAGAATTTTTTTTTTCACTTCTTATTTCATCCCCGATATATCAGATAAATTATCAAACTTAATACACTCGTGATAATTTTCGCTCCATCTACACAGGATATTCCAGGATTTTTTTCAAGTTTTTCGATCAGTACTTGTCGAAATAGGGGGGGCAGCGATTTTTGGCCATTTTTTAAAAAATAATGCAAAGAAAAGTGTGTGCAAGTATTACATCATATATATTTTTGAACTCGTGTTTTCACAAGCTTTCATTTCACACCCCACTCGATGACCTTAGAAATTCGAGTCACTAAGTCATGATCAATTGGATGGCTCTTTTATTGAACTCGTTTTAGTTATTAAGGTGAATATTGTTAATTAATTTAACCCTTATAACCAGGTGACTTATATATTTTATAACATACTTTGTGGTTATTTTATATCTTGCTACAGAAGAAGACATGGTGTGTCGAAACAATTGTCAGCTCTAATACAATAAACATATATGGTGATCTTAAACAGTTGTTTCAATTTTCGTTCCTAGTTATTATGGAACTCCATCAAGTAACGGCTAAATCAGTGCAGTATCTTTAAATTTGTTTGGAACACCTACCCTTGTTATCTGCACATGTTCTGTTAATATATCTTTCGAATAGTGGGGAATTCAATTCAGATATTCAAATGACCAAATTTGTTTAAAAGAAAATCAGTTTAATCCCCTAATCACCAATTTTTTGCGAAATCCATAAAAATGTGAACATACCCTCAGATTAAGTTGAGCGTCTAAAAGGGCCTCAACCAATTATCGAAATGTATTCAAATTCTTTCTTTGAAAATGAATGTTCTAAGAACATGCACGCCTCGTTCCGTTTAAAAGAAAACTTAATAACTAAACTTGATTTTGTAAAGCAGCAAAACTTGTGTCTACATTCTTTCACGTCGAGACGTCTTCCATATGGTTTTCAAATTGTTGTTTTTATTATTTAGCTTTGTAACAATATAGCTTTAACATCTATATGGTTACGAAAGTTTTCAGTCACGCTAAGGTAATATATATATATATATATATATATATATATATATATATATATATATATATATATATATATATATGTGTATATATATATATATATATATATATATATATATATATATGTATATATATATATATATATATATATATATATATATATATATATATATATATATATATGCGTGTTTGATTGTCGAGAATCGGTCTGGACAAATAAAAACTCTTTTCTTCTTTAATACTCAATATTGCATTAACGTTTGGTAACTTGTTTAGGAATAAAAAAATGCGAGTTAGTCCTCGAAATTAGAAACTCAACATCTCGATTTTTCTATACAAACTTTTGTGTACTGTGCAAAATCTTCGATACGTTTCGATGTTTTTTCTATATTTCCAAGACAAAAAGGAATCCTAATTCTGTAGTTTAAAACTATTGAATAGTTGTTGTCCTGATCACCAGACTTATCTACCCTTTAAATTATATAACACTAGCGGTGCCCAAGGCTCCGCTCAGGTAGACTTGATTCGCAATTATCGCCACTGCTTATTCCTTATGTACGTAATAAAATATATCCTCTAACCTGACCAGAAAACATATATGAATTAAAAAAAAAAACTCTTAAATCGGATAAGTGGTTCTCGAATTATAAGCGCAGTAACGGACAGACAGATAGAGAGACGTTATGCTTTATATGTATTATATAGATTGTTATTATTATATAACCTGACCAAAGAACATATGTATGAAATAAAAAAAAACACGTAAATCGGATAAGTGGTTCTCTCGTGATAAGCGCACTAACGGACAGACAGACAGAGAGACGTTGAATTTTATATATATTATATTCTTTGCTACATGATATTAGTCGATATTTAACGGTTTAGGCAGTGTATTGCATGAGAGCGCGCTAGCGGCAATTTTTTTTTCCAACTTGATTCACTACTACACATTCCTTATGTTATCTAAGGTAATAAAATATATATATATATATATATATATATATATATATATATATATATATATATATAACCCGGCCAGAGAACCTACATATGTATGATTTAAAAAAAAAATCACGTAAATCGGATAAGTGTTTCTCGAGTGATAAGCGCACTAACGGACAGGCAGACAGAAAGACGTTAAAATTTTATATATATTATAGGTATAGATTATTATTATTATTATTATTATTATTATATAATCTGGCCAAAGAACATATGTATGAATTAAAAAAAATACGTAAATCGGATAAGTGGTTCTCGCGTGATAAGCGCACTAAGGGACAGACAGAGAGACGTTACATTTTATATATATTATAGATTTGTGTACATTAATAGTTCATTTTTACACATCAGTACAATAAAACTGTCCTGAATTTAAAAGCATAGTATTGGTTTAAAGGCCGCTAACAATTTGTAGTAAACTTTTACACGTATCACATTTTGTAACCTTGAATATTTTAATGTAATTTCATAAATGGAAATATGTGATACTATTTTTATACTAGTGGAATTTTACATACATAGACAATACAAACATAAAATTATTTCTAAGGTTTGGCTGGTCCATTGTTTCTCTATAATAAAAATAAATAATTGTATATCTCAGTTAGTACCCAGTTTTCAATATACTAACATGGGTTCAATACAAGTTACAGATCAGCACAAGAATTTTTTTATGAAAGAGAAAAATATACAAATTTCCTAAAGATGTTTTGAGCATAGAAATACTCAAAAGCTTCTAATTTGTAGCAACTTTACTTTTTTTTGTCAATACTATTTGAATTGTCTTGTACATTTATCATTTCACAGATATGTAGTTGTCCAATTATTCTAAATTAAATTTTCGGCACATGCTAATAACAAATAAAAGAAGGTCACAAATGAAATATAACGAAAGTACACCGAGCACTTTTTTATCATTGATTAGCAGGAAACATTAATACTAAAAAAACTACTAAATAATATATGGGAACTTCTCATTTCAAAAAATTAAAGAATCTTTTAAGAGAAATGAGATAACTTAAAAAATGTCTGGACCTAGTGCGTTAATGAATAAAAAAATATACTAAGATTAAAAATTCATGCATTCAACGAGATCACATGCCCTCGTAACGTTATTGATAGAGTAAAAAAAATTATAGAGATAAGCCGCCCTTCAGAATTCTGATAGCGAAGTTTATTGATGTTCATAGAGTTAAAAAAACGTATACTCAAAGTTGCCCAATTTTCGCGTCAGTGCTGATTATCTCTTTCTTTAGAATCTTCCAGATCAGCTTGATGTTCAATCATTCTTCCGTTACATATCCTTTGAACTGAATATTTTAATATAACCAAGAGGGCGTTTAACTTAGGGATAGCCCTTAGGATTACAGAGTGAACAAAAAGGTCTTAAAGTGCTAGTAACTGTGGTTTTATGCTAATATCGAGCTTTCGATGCCAAATCGTACATCGTCTTCAGGACCTGGAAGATAAAGTAATTACCCTCATCAGCCAGAGCACCACTTGAAGGAATATGCCGTACTTTAAAAAAGAAGAAAAGTAGGAGACCCTATCATAATTTTGTATTTTCTTAGTTATTAGAATAAAAAGGGTATTTACAGTTGGTCCGCTGTCGAACGAGAATTGGATCTATATCAATTAAGGGAAAGGAAGTGTTGACACATGATTTTAATCAATAATTATTGCCGAACATATTCGTATACATATAAATTCACACAATCAAACACAAGTTTGTTCATGTAATTGTTAAAATAAAAGAGAATCATGCTTGTAAATTATTAAAATCTAAAAGTTACAACATAATTTTTTTTTAAACGGTCACGTGCTTTAGCTATTTTGAAGTAAATCTTGTACTTCAATTTATATAATTGTTAATATTGTCGAAAACTGGACCTGCTTGTTGAGAAAAGTTATTAATAAAAGGTCAAATTAAGATCGTTCAAACGGATGAAAAATAAAACAAAATAAGCAAGTGGGAAATTTATGCAGTATCAAAATTCAAAGAAACTCTGGTGTAAGCATCATTGGTTCTTATTTTTTTGAGTGTGTTCTTGGGTCAATAGATGCCTATCCCTAAGTTAAACTCCCTCTTCTCTCTCTCTCTGTATATATATATATATATATATATATATATATATATATATATATATATATATATATATATATATATGATGTCTGTTCGGCGTCTTTGGGAATCGCCAGTATGTTGATAATGTATATACTGATTTTTCGAAGGCGTTCGACAGAGTTAATCATACGCTCTTATTAGGCAAGTTGCGGAAAATAGGACTCAGTAGTGAAGTCCTTGGGTGGATTGGCAGTTTTCTGGAGGGTCGTACACAGTATGTCCGTATTAATAATTGTATTTCTAAAGAAATAAAAATTCTTTCAGGTGTGCCTCAGGAGTCTCACTGTGGTCCTTTACTGTTCCTACTTTTCGTTAGTGACATCGGCAAGTTTATACAACATTCTAAATTCCTCATCTTTCCAAATGATCTAAAAATGTTTTAAAACGGTTAACACATTGCAAGATTGTTACTCTCTTCAGGAGGATGTTCATGGCCTCTATAGGTGGAGTACCCTGAATGTGTGTTGAACTTGAATATTAAGAAGTGTGACAGCATTAGTTTTGGTAGAGCTAGACGGAACTTTACTTTTGAATATAACATTAACGGCAACAAGCTGAGGCATGTTAGTGAAATTAATGATCTGGGAGTTCTTCTTGACCAGAAACTTACTCTCAATAGGCACATTTTGTCAGTTGTTCGGAAAGGTTATAAAAATCTCGGGTTCATCACGAGATACTGTAGGGAGTTTTCCTGCTCGACATTTAAACTGTTCTATTGTTTAATTGTGCCCGGGGCCCGAGTATGCAACCGTGGTATGGTCTCCTCATTACAATGTATATACAGAAGGGTTTGAGGTGGTGCTGCTCCGGTTTCTGCGGACTTGTGCTTTTAAATTGGCCATAACCCCAGATGGTTACCATATAGATCACCACAACCTTCGAGGCATTTTGGGTGTTTTCGACCCTGGAGACTAGAAGACTCCATTGTAACCTGCTTCTGGCTTTTAAGTTAATAAATGGGCTGGTTGATTGTCCCTATCTCTTGGACAAGTTGACATTTAATGTTTCTCGTCGCACTAGAGGCAGAAACCTGTTTTGTAATCCCTTTCATGACACTAATTATGGCTATTATGGACCTATGTTCACAATAATGAGGCATTTCAATCAGTTCGATCTCAGGATTCATGGTTTTTATTATGCTTAGTTGTTTTTAATTATGTTTATAATTGTATAAATTGGCGTAATGCCGTTAATAAATAAATAAATAAATAATTTTCAATTTTTTGGGCTTTATGGTTCTTTTGTTTTAAGGATAGAGAAATTACATCACGTTCTAGTTAGAAGTTTATTGAAAACGTTTCGCCTAATTTTTAGGCTTCTTCAGTTCATCTAAAAAATTGAAATTTTCTGTTTTGGATATTCAATAGGACGCATCCATGCCATATATTCAAGGACTTTCAGAAAAAAATTAAAGCAGTCCTCAAAAAACATAATGTAACTGTTTGCCACAAAACGCATAACTCATTAAAACACCTTTTTACCCCCCTAAAATCCAAAACACCCCTACTGAAACAATCAAACCTGATATATTCTATTCCATGTCAAAACTGCAACGGCTCTTATATCGGCATGAGTAAACAACATCTAGAAACTAGACTGAATGACCATAAGTATGATAAGAATAACCCAACAGCTTTATCAAAACACGTTAAACAAACCAAACACTCGTTTGATTTTAAAAATACAAAAGTCTTAAAAAAAGAGTCAAATTATTTTAAAAGATCAATCCATGAAATGATCTGTATTAATAAAGAGAAAAACAATATAAACGACAAAAGCGACTTTAGAGGTCTGAGTCATATTTATTTCGGACTCTTCTCATAATAACTCAATAGCAGTTAATAAATAAAAACACATAAACAAACCAAAGAATGACTTTCGTTCCCTATACAAATCTAAAGTTATTTTAAAAAATGTGACCGTCTTAGTAACACCTTTTAAAGAATGTTAAGTGTGTCTTCGTTTCAACCCACACATGTAAGTTTTTATATATATTTTTGTGTGTATTTTTATTATTTTCACCTTCTACATTGTATTATAAGTTTTAAGAATTGTATATATTTATAATTAAAAAAAAAAAATTGTGCGTCCTATTGAATATCCAAAACAGAAAATTTCAACTTTTAGATGAACTGAAGAAGCCTAAAAATTAGGCGAAACGTTTTCAATAAACTTCTAACTAGAACGTGATGTAATTTCTCTATCCTTAAAACAAAAGAACCATAAAGCCCAAGAAATTGAAAAATATGTATTTATTATTCCAAGGTTCAAGAAAGAATTCAACCCAACTTATATATATATATATATATATATATATATATATATATATATATATATATATATATATATGAAGCCATTAACCTCATTTACGTTACCATAATCGATTAACAAGAATTTTTTATAGAAGGTCAGTCAGAATAACATTCAGCACTCTCTTTGAGTAAACAAACATATGATTGGACAGAATCACTGTCTTTATAGCAAGACCATGTAGAGATTTTAATAATAATGTTGCATCACTATCACTGCTGTTGAAAGTCGGTTTAGTGGCCCACTTATAGATACTGACCGACAAAATCACACGCACAAAGTCGGTTGTTTTGATGTTCGTGGTAACGTTTGTAAAATGTATTTTTATATTAATTACTGGCTATAGAAAAGGAAGTTTTATGGTTACGAGAGTTAGTCATATAAGTGTAATGATTTTTTTCTGTGCACGTTTTAAGATAATGGGCGATATTTAGATGATTATTGAACATCCAGTATCGTAAATTTTCAACTACACCTTTCTCTTCGCAGGTATTGACTATTTCGATATTACCGCAATGCCAAGAAGATTTTATTTAAATCAAAATCAATATATCACTAAACGAATTTTTTCGTTTTAGAGCAACTTTGTTCATTAAGCCAAGTCGGTTTATCTACAAGTTATCCAATAACTGTATAATTATAACTTTACGAAATGTCCCTGAGGTCTCTGAAAGTAAAACCTTTTACTTAACGAAATGAGTATGTAGATTTGATCCAGTACTATAGCTAAAAGCTCCTGGATCATTATTTTTATCACAGACGTCCCGAAACTGTACAAATTTTGCTACATTAAGTATCATTTCAGCGTATTATTAAATTAATTTAACAGTTCGTTTAAGTAACCTTATTTACCTACTTTGTTTACTGAACTGAAACTACTATATCTTAATAAATCATAGATAAATAAATTAGATGCCAGGAGGCCCCATAATGAAGTGCCTGTCCTAGTTGCAAAAGGAAAGATCTAATAAGACACACATTATTTTTTAATATAGTAAAAACGACAGTCAACGGATGGTCATATCAGCAACATCTAGATCGTTGTCTCGCAACATCTGGCCAAAGACATGCGAGGAACGTCTTTGGCGATCCCTCAAAGAGACTAACAACTGAAGTCCTTAGTTTAACAAGGCCCCCGAAAAAACTAGTGATGGAACTAATCACGAGCCACTGTCACCTGAGGAAACATTTCCAGAAAATAGGTATCCACAGTGGTGCCACATCTATAATATATATAAAATGCAACGTCTCTCTGTCTGTCTGTCTATCTGTCTGTCTGTTAGTGCGCCTATCACTGAAAAACCACTTATCCGATTTACGTACTTTTTTTTAAAACATACATATGTTCTCTGGCCAGGTTATAGGCTATATTTTATTACAATAGGTAGCATAAGGAATGAGCAGTGACGTAAAATAGTGAATGATGTCGGAAATAAGTTTGCCGCTAGCGCGTGCCTTTGCAATACACAGCCTAAACCATTAAATATGCAACAATATTATGTAGCAAAGAATATCTGTAATGTATAATCTATAATATATATAAAATGCAATGTCTCTCTGTCTGTCTGTCTGTCCATTAGTGTGTTTATCACGCGGGAATCACTTATCCGATTTACCTGTCTTTTTTTTTTAAATTCATACATATATTCTTTGGCCAGGTTATATAATAATAATAATAATCTATATCTATAATATATATAAAATGCAATGTTTGTCTGTCTGTCTGTCCGTTAATGCGCTTATCCCTCGAGAACCACTTATCCGATTTACGTGATTTTTTAAATTCATACATATGTTCTCTGACCAGGTTATAGGTATATATTTTATTACATCTATAATATATATAAAATGCAACGTATTCTGTCTGTCTGTCTGTTCGTTAGTGCGCTTATCACTGGAGAACCACTTATCCGATTTTCGTACTTTTTTTTTAAAACATAAATATGTTCTCCGGCCAGGTTATAGGCTATATTTTATTACGATAGGTAGCATAAGGAATGAACAGTGACAATAATAGTAAATGAAGTCGGACAAAGTTTGCCGCTAGCGCGTTCTCTTGCAATACACAGTCCAAACCATTAAATATGGAACAATATTATGTAGCAGAGAATATCTATAATATATATAAAATGCAATGTCTCTCCCGTCTGTCGGTCTGTCTGTCTGTCCGTCCGTTAGTGTGCTTATCACTGGAGAACTACTTATCCGATTTACGTGCTTTTTCTTTAAACATACGTACGTACATACGTGGGTTATAGGATATATTTTATTAGGTGACATAAGGAATAAGCAGTGACGATAATAGTGAATTAAGTCGGAGAAAAGTTTGCCGCTATCGCGTTCTCTTGCAATACACTCCCTAAAGGATTAAATATGGAACAATATCATGTAGCAAAGAATACAATATATATAAAATGCAACGTCTCTCTGTCTGTCTGTCTATCCGTTAGTGCGCTTATCACTCGAGAACCACTTATCCGATTTACGTGTTTTTATAAATTTATACATATGTTCTATATAATTCGATATAAGCCTAGATAATGGGAGATAAGGTGAGATAATGGGAGATAAGGAGAAATAATGGGAGATAAGTTGAGATAAACCTCGATAATGGGAGATAAGGTGAGATAATGGGAGATAAGGAGAAATAATGGGAGATAAGGAGAAATAATGGGAGATGAGCAGAGATAAGCCTAGATAATGGAAATTATGTAGACATAATGGGAAATAAGGAGAAATATTGGGAGATAAGGAGAAATAATGGGAGATATTTTATTACGTTGGGTAACATAAGAAATAAGCAGTGACGATAGTAGTGAATCAAGTCCACGCGAGCGGAGCCGCGGGCCCGGCTAGTATATATATATATATATATATATTATATATATATATATATATATATATATATATATATATATATATATACTTTTATACTGTTAGACAACTCACAGAGCAAAGGAAAAGAAATAAATTTAGATATTTTGATCGGCCTCATATATTTGAATAAAGCGTTTGATATACTGAAACATTGGCAGTAATCACAGTTACGAGAAATGCCGAAATTAACCAAAGCTAGATCGACATACAATACAAATATAATAAGACAAAACAGAAATCAAAGCTTACAAGAGAACAATATACAATGAGAAGTTAGACTAGGCGACATTATATCGCCAAAGTTATTTAGATTAGTACCACATATTTTAAAATTTTAACTGGAATAGAGGAGTTATAATACAAGAAAAAAGAATAAATAAATTTTCGATGAAGTTAAAGACATAATATGTGTATTTAATTTAAAATAATTAACAAATTTTGCTTTTAGGGTTAAATACTTTGATTATCTTGTCCTATATAAATGTGCGGTTTTAACTATTCGGAAATCTATATCATGGCTATAAATTGCCATAAAAAGCCTTAAAAGGAAGCTAATAAACCTTCTTAAAGGGACGACATTTATGTAACCAAGAGTGGTGTATAAACGGGCACAATTGCCTACTCCGCCTACAACCAACCAACCATTGCAGCACATTTCTCCCACCAAGAACCTAAACAACCCGACCTTCGCTACATCAGCTGTGTGACGAGGGAAGTTATTGTGCAACAGAAAGACACCCTGATGACTTTTTTCCCTACATGTTACTCTGCCATTTTATTCTTGAAAATGCATCGGGATTCCTTGATAATCTCGGAAAATTGATTTCTCATATTCCTACCTTTCGCTACGCCACTGAATCGATTTTGCTTTAAGGATCATAGTAAAGTACCATAGTTTCATACCCGGTCACTATGTGATCTAATAATTGCTTCGAATTTCTTTTGTAACTACCACATATCACCTTGTTTATATGATTTATATAGAGCAGAGTGAACGTTACTTTTCGAAAGTTTCACTCTAGCTACAATTTCCTATATATTCACTCAACACTTCCTCCTCCATAAGACAAATTGTTTCAGAAATTAGTACTTTTACTAGCCGGCGTTCATGCACATCTTCCATGGTGCCTTGTCCAAAACGAAATCTTTTACCCAGCTCTATAAAGGATCCTCTCCTGTACGCACTATCTAAATGGCCTTTTGTTTTACGTACTGTGTGACCTTCTTTGAATAAAGATTTTATAATACTCCGATATTCTATTTTAAAAATTGTGCAATATTTTAACACACGTCTTACTGAAGACGTAGCTAAATATAGTGCACAAATCATTAAGTACATTAACAAAAGATTTGAGCATCCAAAGTCGTATGCAACATGCTCAAATCTTTTATTTTTTTTAGATATAGCTGAGCCCACTCAGTATGGAACATACTTGATAACTGAAAAAGTGGTATCAAAAGTCGATTAAATATTCAAAAAATTCCATGAAAAATCGTGGAAGAAGCGTGTGGTTTCCAGCATAATTATTTTGTGTGACTTCATGGCATTTTTTAAAATAATTTAAACATGTACATACATATAACATACTCAAGCAAGTTTTACACACCGGTGTTCTAAAGAAAATTAAATTATTAAAAATGTATCCACCATCGATACAAAGTTATAATTTGAAAGATAATTACAATATATAACCCGCATTTTCAGCTGATACTCAACTATATTCAGTACAGGGTCTTTTATGAAATTTATCATTAATCAAGTAAAGCATAGGGGTACAAAATAAAAAGGATAGGGGAGAGAAAAAATATTTAGTAAAACTCAAATTATGGACAGATGTTTTAGATTGTGGCTAGACATTTGGATTGACGTGTACTTTTTCCAAACGTGAGGTCTACAATGATGTTCTTTTGACTATCTATAAATATGTAAATATTTTGTTTCGGTAGGGTGAATTCTTAGATAATACTGAGGGTGCATCTACTAAATGCAGACTGTAACAAGGTATGCTAATTAAATTTTAATGATGCCTTTTAAATTTTGATTACAGTTAGGCTTATTAAATAATATAATACTACTCTACAGAGCTATAAAAGAATTTTATTTTCTGTATCTTATAATAATTATGCTTATTTTAAACAATTATTACCACTTTAAAACATGGTAATGGTTTGTGCTGTTATACTATAAACCTTTTATTTTTACTCAGTGGGATTGTCAAATGTTGATATTCCTCAAATACCTAGTTTTAATGGTTTGTTTATAGATATTGGGGTGTAAAATCAATATGGGCTGTGTCAGAGCATGTCGATTTTAAAGTTTTAAAACTGATCGTAGCGAGTGACAAATTAGCAAGCCAAGTATTGGATAAAATTAAGGATTTATTATACAGAAAATATATAGATTATAAACTTGTGGGCTTTTCACAAATATTTTATGAAATTTGCCACCAATGATGTGGAGTTTGTAGATTTCTTCTTCTTCGTCCAACGTCGTATTCGACGTGCAGTGATTGCAGTGCTACTCATAATTAATTTCTTGTTGATTAATTGCTCTTTTAATTGCATTTCTCCGTCGGGATCTGTCTTTGGGAATTTTCCAACTTTGTCTCCAACAGTTTTGTGACAACATCTGTCCATCTAGTGGGTGATGTTCCCTTTCTTCTTTTACCATCTCCACCACAAGTCTTTCTCTGTTGTCGCTATGCATGATGTAACTCAAGAATCTTAATATTGTTTGATATATCATATTAACATACAAAACAGAAGCATTGGTTCCTTAATTCGCCTAAGATTTGCTTGGTGAATGACCGATGTCTCAGAAGCAATATCCGACGATTGAATACTCAAGTGTGTTAACAAGTTTAATTTTGGTTGTTTTCGTAGTATTCCTGTTCCTCCAGAAGTTGAATACGGTGTCTGATCTCATGTTCTGTACCCCTGTTTCCTGGAATGACTGCTCCTAGGTAGACAAACAATTCAATTACATTTACATTGAGAGACATTGGCGGGTTTTTGGCCTAAGATTTTCGCGCGAACTATAGTCATTAATTTTTTGACTTTTTATAGTAAATTTTAAGTCCGTATTCCTGTCCATCCTTTTCTAATCTTTGCCATAATTGCTCTGGTTTCTGTACATTTCATATTAATAATACTGTACATGCGCAAATCGCAGATTGGAAAATTTTTTGTCACCTGTAGATCATGGCAATCATCCAGAACTATCCGCTTTACTATAGATGTTATATAATATCGAAGATAGAATATATCCTTGTCTAACGACTTTCTCGACCTATATGCTTCACAGTTTATGTTTGTATCTTATTACACCTGTGGTTATATAAGCTAGAAATTAGTTTAATCTGATGGTTTGGGACTCTAATTCTTTGTAATATATTCCACCTAATACTATCAAAAGCCTTGTCGAAATCTATGAAAGAAAGTGTTACAGAGACATAATCCTCTCTTGATTTTTCAACTATGTTGCGGACATTAAAAATCTGTTCTCTGACAAAACCCGCTTGTTCTGGGAGTATTTCAGGATTAATGAAGTTAGATAGGCGGGACTAAAGTATGTAGATCAGGATTTTGCTGACATGGGTGATCAAAAATATCATTCGCAGATATAAAATTGAGCCTTTCTTATGTAGTTTATTTGAAGTAGTCCATTCTTGGGGCCATTCACAAGTTTCCCAAATTTTATTACACAGCATATGAATTGCTTTCAGCACTTTGGGTTTTGTAGACACCGGTTAGTATTAAATTCGACATGGAATTTTTAGCTATGTTGATATTTTACTTTCTTTGCTAAAGGGAAGTAGTTTTTTCGTGAAAAAAAAATCGCCCCCCCCCCCTACTAGATTTTTATTTTTAGTGTTCCATACGGAACACTTATGAGATGACTTCGGTGTCTGTCTGTCCGTCTGTCTGTCTGTCACACCCGATTTTCTCCGAAACTATTTGTCATAGAGAGTTGAAATTTGGTAATAATATAGGAATTGATGGCCTCATCAGAGCCATGTAGTTTTGAAAGTTAAATTTTGACTTAAGGGGTTAGTTTTGGGGGGTGAAATCGGAAGTGAAAAAAGAAATTTTTTACTAGGTCATCGAGTGTCGTGTCAAATAAAAGCTTGTGAAAGCACGAGTAATATATATATATATATATATATATATATATATATATATATATACATATATATATATATATATATATATATATACATATATATATATATATATATATATATATATATATATATATATATATATATATATATATATATACATATATATATATATATATATATATATATATATATATATATTTATACATATATATATATATATATATATATATATATATATATATATATATATATATATATATATATATATATAATGTAATACTTGCGCACACTTTTCTTTGTATTATTTTTAAAAAATAGCGAAAAATCGCTGTCTCCCCCTCTTATCTCGAAAAGTACTAATCAAAAAATTTTGAAAAAATTCTGGAATATTCTTCACGGGATGTAGATTGAACGAAAATTATCACGAGTGCATTACCTTTAATAGTTTATCTGGTATATAAAAAAAAAAATCAAGGTCATCAGTTTTCAGTAAAGATTGGAAACAAACTTGGTTTAAAACTTATTTGGGGTGTTTTGTGAAACCATTGATCGTTATACCTCCGTAATAATTTTTTTTTATTTTAAAAGCAATCAACGTACGGAACACTAATTGCGCAAGTTCAACTTGCACTTGACCGTTTTTTTTTATCAAGATTTTAAATTATTTCCCGGTTAATAGTTAGGAAAAAATGTTGCATAATTTTCCTTTCATTAATTAGGTTATAAACGAGACAAAATTTATTTATTTACACAATTTTTTTAAATGCAATCAGGTTTGTTTTTAAAATACTAAGTACGCTTACGTGTTATACAACAAAAATAATATATAATGTTGTTACAACATTAACGTAAATTATGCATGTGTAAGCGAAACAGTTACGTCATAAAATATCAATGCAAATATTCCCTATAATCGTGACAAAGTATAAGAAAATGAATATATTAACTTGCATATTGCTACCCAAGGAAGTAAATGAGTAATGCTTTATACAAAGCCGATCCATTATTGGTAATAATTATGCTGGATGGTAATGACATAATTACAGAATAAATGAGCTATAATAAACATGTAATCTTCATTTATTGGAATAAATGTTCTATTGAAGTTATATGTGCATTAGCGGTAGAAGAGTAGAAGGAATCATCATCATCAACATCCACCAGCGGTCCTCATCCACTGCTGGATATAGGTCTCTTCTAGAAGCTTCCACTGATGTCTATCCTGAGCGGGTTAACCCAACTTCCTGTCACTCTTTTGATGTCATCGCTCCATCTTGTTGATGGCCTACCTCTGTTCTTTTGGTCTTGTTTGGGTCTCTGATCTATTAGTCTTCTACACCATCAGTTATCATCCCTTTGCCCATCTCCATTTAGACTGCATAATTTTTTGGATATCTATTACTTTTGTTCGTTGTCTGATAGTTAAGTTTGTTATTCTATCGTTCCTTATGATACCCAGTATAGCTCTCTCCATTGCCCAAAGCAATACTCTCAGTTTATCTGCTGACTGATTTGTTAACGTGAGTGTCTCGGCGCCTTATGTGATTACCGGCAGAACACATTGTTCATAAACTTTCTTTTTAAGCACATTGGCAAATTACCTTGCAGCGTACCTCTCAAGTTCCCAAAAGCCGTCCATCCTAAACCCACACGACTGTGTATTTCACGGGTCTGTTTATGTTTGCCAATTTCTAATTCATGACCCAAATACTTGTAATTTTGGACGTGCTCCACCTCGCTTTCATTAAATTGCATATTACTCTTCGTAGATTAGTTATAAACTTGGTTTTCTGAAAGTTAATATTTAGACCAATATTTGCTGATGTTATTTGTAATTCGGTAAGCATTTGTTGGGCATCACCAAGATTGTCGACTATTATGTCAATATCATCAGCAGAGCGCAGATGATTTAGGTATTGCCATCTATTTTTATGCCTTTTCCTTCGGTTATGTCTCCTTTTTTACGAATGAGGACCGTCACTGCGTTATTCCGTTTGTTTAGGATTATGCTATTTTTCAAGTAGAGGTTAAAAAGAGAAACTACAACCCTCAACAAGCCAAGAAGGGATACTCCCCCACTAATTGAACGAATTGATAAATGTATTCGAGGTGACAAGATCATAGCTTCCGTTATTGAGGTTATTTATATTACATTGCTATATCCGTTTTTATCTTGTTCCAGAAATATTATACGGATAGAGGGATACTTATGGTATATTGATAGTCTAAAGAATCCGCTCGATTTTTAAGGGGACGATAAAGCACTGTGTTTTTTGTGAATAAATTTTATTCGAGTCAAATATGTAGTCAGCATGATTGGTATTAATCTCTTTTCATATGTCAACCAGCTTTATTGTGTTCCATGCATGAAAAGTGTAGGACTCTTCATCGAAATATCAATCAAAGTGCATATTGATGTTTTCCTCATGTACAAAAGTTTTCCCTTCCTGGAGGTTTTGCAGCCAACAGAATAAATCCTAATAAGAAAGGGCACGCTCCAGAGAATATGAGGATGGAGTACTTCATATTTAAGTTTAAAATTAGCTTTTACCGTGTGCTGCAAGATATATTTGGTCTGGCCTTGTCGTTTTGACAGACACACATGATTCATTTAGTCTGGACGTCTCTCGAATTGCCTGGTTTAACTTTGATTACTCAGATAATATACTTTGAGTTTATCGGTGATTCTCTTTCCACGCAAGATGAAGTAAAAATCTTCTGTGGTTGAAGGCGTGTTTTTCGCTTTATTTGAGATTGCTTATTGCTTTACCGTCATAACCTCTCACATTTGAGGTTATCATAGAAAATCCATTTTTCGTCGCCAGTTAACATTCTTTTCAAAAACTAGTCGTTTTCTAGGCAAATTGGCGGTATTTTATACTTGTTTGTGCGGCTTAACAACATTGCTTCTGTCAGCTTTTTTGTTACCAACGCATACAGCTTAGAAACATAACTTGTTACGCAAATTGTTTTCAACGCTTATATGGGATATGTTCAGTTTTTTGCTATCTGACCGATTCACCGCCTCTGGGCACATTACGTAAGGCAGTTTGGTGAGCCATTTCTGATACGTATGTTCTGTTATGGCATTATCCCCGTACATAATACATATTTTTTTATGTACTTGTGCTGCTTATTTTCTTTTTTTGGTACTAGCTCAAAATGTTGCGGAAAAAAGCATCTTCTGACTCCATATATAAGGCTGTGTTTGCCAAATAATTTGTACACAAATTACCCTAAACTGTATTAATAAGAAGTTGCGCAATAGAACTTAAGATAACAAAATTAGAGCAACTTGGGCGTGCGTCTAACGAACAACAACCTAGTTATTTTTATTCAGAAGATGATATCGTCAATCATTCATAATATTATTATAAGTTGCTGTAACTTAAAAAAAAAGGTCTTATTCTAGTTAAACAAATAGGTTTACATATTAATGAATACCCTGTGTTATAGCCCTAAGATCGGGGAATTGTCCAGTCACATTTTACAATTTTTTCTTAATTTAGATCATATCAACTTGAGAATAATAACAACTAAACTAACGCAAAATATCATTCTTGTTGGTTTAAACTATATCCAGTTACGAAGGTAGGATATAACGAATTTTACTAAGTATGCTTACCTAATACTCCATCGAAAGCTCTCACAGCAGCTTCCAAATTGACAGAGTGGTTGACACGGTCAACACTTAAAAGCAGGCAGAGCTTTTTGAGGGATCCTCTTCAGGCATATGTAGTTAATGTAAAATAACTGAAAATGGACAAGGCCCATTTTTCAGCAGTTTACCGACTGTTCTAGAGACGCGTTTCGCCGTACCACGGCTCGTCAGTCGGGCTAGGATTGACGAGTCGTGTCGAGAACAGTGGGTAAACTGCTGAAAATGGGCCTTGTCTGTTTTCAGTTATTTTATATTAACTATATCCAGTTAGTTTATCAGATTTTAAATCAAACATAATATTTAATTAAAAGCACCAGCGAAGCTCTATTTTGTCATGTTAAAAAATGCGACGATATACCAAAAGATCTGACATAATTTACTATTTTCTAATTGTTTTGACCGCAGACACCACTGCTAAAAAAGTCTAAAAAATATGACCAGATGTTTCCAAATTTTTTGACCCTGAAAATTCCATTCTACTGACCCATTTAAAAAGCTAACCTTCCTAAAAGGCCATATGCAGTTTCGGTAATTATAGAGGATGTCGTATTTAAATTAGACGAACAACTGGCGAATATGCAATTCTCCGTTCCCACAGTTTAGGTTTCTAGTGTTTCCTTGGGTTACAAAAATTCCCAGAAGAGATTATATTTCCGTGTTATCTTTTTACGGTTTTTTGCTTATGTTAGTCCGTAAACCTTCTGTTCAAATTATATAATGTTAGCAAATTGTTCTACATTAACTATTAGATTAATACTTGCCTTCAATTTAAATTTTTATTTCCTTTTAAAGTAGTTCAATGTCGTCTTTTAATCCACATGTTCTTTAGCTGTTACCACAGATTACATTTAAAAAATCTTCAGTACCTATTTGTTTTCAAGAAAAGGTTAAGATTTGATTAGTACATGCATGTGCCCTTATAGCGCCTAAACCACTGCACTGATTTTAATAGATGAAATGTAATTCAATTTATCCAATTACGCGAACAAGATAAAGATAACTTATAAACAATTCAAAACCGCGAATTTATTATGGCTGCTTAAAAATTTGTAGGATCCCTAATTCACATCAAAATAGGTACAATGCTCAGTTAATGATATGTTAGTTTTTAACGAGGAGGATTTTTACTGAATATTACAACGTCATCTTAACTAGTTTCGTGATAAATATGAGGATGAGCATTTATAATATTTTGCACTCATTCTCCTCCAGAGTATAACACGTAGGATGACAAGTTTTTGGTCTAGCTACTTAAAACACATTTTTTTTTTGCAAAATTCGAATTTTTTCATCAACATAGTCTCTTTCAAGAGTGATACAATCAGCCCAACGCTTTTTTAACATTTCTATACTTTTCTTGTCGAAGGATTTGTCTTTGCCTTCAAAATAGGCCTCAGTTTCGGCGATAACTTTTTCATTGGAGCCAAATCTCTTTCCCGCGAGCATTTGTTTGAGGTCTGCGAATAGACAGTACTCGCTGGGTGCCAAATCTGAAGAATACGGTGGATGAGGAAGCAATTCGAACTTCAATTCATGCAATTTTGCCATCGTAACCATTAACTTGTGACACGGTGTGTGTGTTCATTTGGGGACGCACCAATAACTTTATATAATATTCGCTGTTGATGGTTTTTCACTTTTCAGCATAGTCGATGAAAATTATTCCATACGCATCCCAAAATACAGAGGCTAAAACCTTCCCGGCCGACTGTTGCGGCTTTCACCGGCTGCTGTGCGCTCAGCTGACTGCCGATTTGGTTTCGGTATATAGTGGTGGATCCATGTTTCATCCATTGTCACATATCGCATGAAAAAATCCTTTTTATTGCGCTTAAACAGGTCCAAACAGCGCTCAGAATCATCAACACGTTGTTTTTGTTCCACTGTGAGCAAACACTGTACCCATTTCCAACAGAACTTTTTCATGCCCAAATGTTTACGCAAAATATGACCAACATGTTCTTTTGATATCTCTAGGGTGTAAGCTATCACACGCAATTTCACTTTACGGTCTTCCAAAACAATTTTGTGTATTTTTTATGATTTCCGAT
The DNA here is from genome assembly GCA_019049505.1 of Pachyrhynchus sulphureomaculatus. Taxonomy (NCBI): domain Eukaryota; kingdom Metazoa; phylum Arthropoda; class Insecta; order Coleoptera; family Curculionidae; genus Pachyrhynchus; species Pachyrhynchus sulphureomaculatus. The sequence goes on from CM032456.1 coordinate 189,623,274, forward strand.
GTAACCCACCTCATTTAGGCGTTATTTGTGTCTGTATATACCTCGTTTAAATTCAGCATATCAGTAAATAATGAGTGATTTTCCAGGGACTGAGTCCCCGTAACACTTATCAAGCCATTGCTTTGCTTGAACGGTATTTTTTCCCATCAAAAAACACGAAATTCGATTTTTTCAATTGTTTTGAAAATATCAAAAGTAGCGTCACTAAAACCATTCTCACTTGTAAACTAATCGTCGAGATGTCATGAAATTTTGGTACGTATCGTTTGAAGGTTGGTACTTCCTAAAACTCATATGGATTTTTTGAAAAGGACGACATTTATGTATCTGACCAAAAACTTTTCAGCCTACGTGTTAGTTTCTAATGAGGAGGTTTTGTGCTGAATCTTGCAACTTGAGCCCAACTAGTTTTGTGATAAATATGAGGATGTGAGCACTTATAATATTTTGCACTCATTGTCCTCCAGAGTACATACTTGAAAAAGTCTTAGTATTAATATATTTTTTAGTTCGATGTTTATTGTTAACTGAAATTCGTATCTCTGGCCAGGTAGTTTTAAAAATGCTTTATTTTTTTGAAAAAAGAACTTATCTCCTTTTCGCCTTCTGAACATTTGGCGTTTAAAAAACAATCAATTATTTATTTAATTATCTCTGAAAAAAAAACTCTAATATTGAGTTTTACATCTTTAGCGTCGAAAGTTTTAAAAACATCCGTAGTCCATTTTTATCTCCTTAAGAGCTGTTTTTGTTCAAAATCCATGGATAAAGATTTACTTATTTCGTACATAAAAAGTTCTATGCACATGCACAAGTTTTTGGTTTGTGGGACTAAAATATATTTATTGCTAGAATACTCGAGCCATTCTGACGCCGTCGCTGGCAGTCGATGTCTAATTTAAATCCATAGTTACAACCAAAAACTTTTAAACGGGCCACGGGCCAATTCCAGCGACGGTGCTCCGAGCGGACCGTGTGGTGATTAGGGATAATTTTATGATGCCAAAGTGGGCCTTACTCCAATCAATTCATTTGAGCTTCTCTTAAAATTTTCATATTTAATCTGTATTACTATGGTCATTTTTAACAATTCGCTATCTACATCTGCACCAAAATATATGTAATGCGAGGGTTGTATGGTAAGCACCTGGCCTCGACCGAAGATGGCGCCACTACTATTTAAAAAATTATATTTCTCGTAAATATAACCTTTCACAAGAATCCTGTTAAATTTTCAAATCACTGCGTGTTTTGGTTTGTGAGTGGGAGCCACGTAAATAGAACAGCTTTTGGGATTTTACAACAATGGAAAAAATTGAATATCGAGCAGTGATAAAATATTTGTTTTTGAAAAAGCAAAGGATGATGAGATAGAAGCGGAACGCAGCGAAGTTTAGGGGGACTCTGCACCTTCATTATCGACATAAAATATCGGACAGCTGAAGCACTTGTAATGAAGAATGTCAAGGTTCACCACATCAGAAATGATTGAAAATATCCGTGATAGAGTGATAAATTGTCGGAGAGTGAAAATGCGTGAGACTGCTGAGACTGTGAGCATCTCCACTGAACATGTGCAGAATATTTTAACAACTCATTTAGATATGAGAAAGCTTTCTGCAAGATGGGTGTCGCGATTGCTCACAATTGACAATAAACACGCAAGTGTGTCAACTTCAAAAGAATGTTTGGCGATGTTAAAGCGAAATCGGAATGAGTTTTGGCGTCAATTCAAAACTGTTATCGAAACATGGATTCATCACAGCACACCGGAGATCAAAGAACAGTCCAAACAGTGGGTTTTTCGTGGCGAGCCGGCGCCAATGAAGGCCAATGCGACTTTATCAGCCAACAAAATTATAATCACAGTGTTTTGGGATGCACACGGTATAATCCACGTCGAATACCTTGAAAAGGGCAAAACGACGAATGGAGAATATCATGTCAACTTATTAGATCATTTCAGCCGTGCTGTAAAAGAAAAACGTCCGCATTTGGCGAAGAAAGAAATTCTCTTTCATCAAGACAAATGCACATTCGTGTCGTCGCCATGGCAAAGTTCCATGAGTTAGGATACGAATTGCTTTCGCATTCACCATATTCGCCAGATCTAGTCCCCAGCGATGCCTTATTTTCGAATATGAAAAAATGGCTCGGCGAAAAAAAAATTGGGTCGTGGTGATTGCTGAAACAAACAACCATTTTGAAGGATTGGAGAAATCGTATTTTGTAGATGGAATACAAAAGATAAAAAAAAAACGTTGGATTAAGTGTATCGAGCTAGAAGGAGACTATGTTGACAAATAAAATAAATTTTAGAACTGTTTTTTTTTGTCAAGGCCAGGTACTTATCATACAACCCTCGTATTTATCTGGATTCACTAAGTAACGTATTAAGATACATTATTGGTGTCTTCAGGTTTGCGTGACTAAACAAATTGCTACCACCCTAACAATTAAGCAATTTTGTCTTTTAAAAATTGGCCGTTTTGTACAAAATTTACACATTATTCGCTCTAGCGACTTACTACTATATAATGAAACCTTTATACAAATTTTAACACCACGCCAGCTGTTTCGTTATACTGGGTCGAAATTGCGTGCAATTGCTTGCACTTATGACATGCGATACCCTAAAATTTACAGGGTTCGTTGTATGTATATAGAAAAACATTTGTATGGGGTGCTTATTTGTACCTATCAGTGCTATTATCATATACGGGCGCAACGGGGAGTCTACCGAAGCCCAAGGAAGCTACAAAGCCCAAAAGCAGCTGAAAAATTAAACACGTATCAAACAAATCGGTTCATTAATTTGCATGTTTTCTTCTTTTTAAGTGCATTTCTTTTTAAGCCACAATTCGATATCTAAGTTTATGAGGTATGAAGTATCAATTAGCTCAGGTTAGTAAACCCTCAAAAATAATCCTAACTTGATATTTTTAATGGATATATTTTATGGTGAGATATTAATAAGGAAAATATTAAGATGAAAATAATGAAAAAAAGTTTATTTGTCTAATTTCTCCACCCCATGTGAATTCTGAAAAGCTCTTATAAACATGATATATTCAAAGCAACAACCCTTATACCCTTCTCCCAGCCTTCTATCCCCTTATATGCTTGACTATGGATGCTTAAAATTTGTTCATTATTCATCTAAACACTAGAAAAAAATTGTCGTATTACTAAAAAATTACAACCTTTTTCGACCTCGCCACTTTCATCACTTTCCCTTCAAACGATATCCCTTAAAAACTATAAGGTCCTTGTTACATAAAATGTTATTGGTAAACAGATTTGAAATTGATATCCAATTTCGGCTTAGAGACAGCAGACAGACTGATAAAAAATGTGGTTTGGGGAGCCTAAACTGTGAAGAAATGTAAAAATCGTGGGCGGTGACGTTTTCTCTAATACCATAGACGAATGAACTGATATAAATTTGAAACTCAAATGGCTGAAGAAACGGGAAATATAAATCGTTAAGAAGGGTAACAGTTTGAACAGTTAGAACACCTTGTGTTGATTTCTTAATTAATTGGAACTATGAGAAAACATGTTTAAATTAATATTTGACACCTAATCAACGAGGATTAGTATTAAAAACAACTACGGAACATTTTATTTAGAAGCTACATCATTGTTATAGAAATGTAAGCAAAATTAATGTCAAAAAAAGTCTCCATACACTTAACAATTACCAATAATAGTTTGACGGAGTTTAACGGAAAATAACAACTTCATAAACTAATATTTAGTGGGACCGCTGTTGGCCTTGATAATCTCCTGTAACCTTTTTGTCATGCTTGCAACCAGCTTTCTAGTAACTTCTGCGGGATGTTCTCCCATTCATTCAATATTTGTTCTTTAATTCTTCTCCATTTGAAGCATTATGTTTGCAAACACGCCGTTTAAGTTCCTCCCATAAATGCTCGATGGGGTTAACATCGGGTGATTGCGGAGGTGTATGAAGCTGCTGTGGCACATTATGGATCATCCATTCTCGCACCAAGTTAGCAGTATGTTTCGAATTATTGTCCTGTTGGAAAATGTATCTTTTTTCGAGTGCTAATTTTTGGACATTTTCTCTTAAATTGTCTATCAAAATGTTCAGATAAACTTGCTGATCCATGGTACCATTAATTAAATGTAAATTTCCAATCCTTCCAGCGGACATGCATCCCCAAGGCAGAACAGTGCCACCCCCTTGTCTAACCGTGGAACAAATGTTTTTAATATCGAATGCGGTATTCTTCTTTCTCCAAATTTTAGTTCTGCCATCAAACCAAAAAGGTTAATTTTGGTTTCATCACTAAAGATTACGGATTCCTAAAATTCAGGAGATTTAGTAACGTATTCCTTAGCAAAAGCTACCCGCTTTTTGCAATTAGCTTCCGAAATTAACGTCTTCTTCCTGGCTGCACACCCCTTATAGCCAGCCCTGTGTAAACAATTTCTCACTATTTGTGAACAAACATTTTTCGAAAATAGTTCCCGTACTTCTTCTTTTAATTTTTAGTGCACTTTTCTTGGGATCTATAATTATTTGTCTAACAATACTGGCCTCTTCACGTGGAGTCAGTTTCTTGGGACGACTGAAGCGTGGTCGAATTTTATAGGAACCCGTTGATTTATACTGGTTTACAATGTACTGAATAGTAGCATACGACTTTCTAACAATTTTTCCTATATTTCTGTACGATATTCCATCTTTCCACAAATTAATTATGATCTTTCGAACTTGAAATGGAATTTCACAATTTCTCTCGCTCATTTTTAATGCTACTTTGAAAACCCACTGCAAAATTACTAACAAGTGACAGATTATAAAGTACGGCCGAAAATTATTCATTTGTTTTCAGTTTAGCGAGCAATAGATAGCTTGATAAAATGCGGCTGATTATAACGTGTTTTTTTTAAAGCTGTTCTTGAGTGTATGGAGACTTTTTTGATATTAATTTTGTTTACATTTTTATAACACTAATCTAACTTCTGAATAGGATGTTCCGTAGTTGTTTTTAACACTAATACTCGTTGGTTAAGTTTCAAATATTAATTTAAACATGTTTTCTCATAGTTCCAATTAATTAGTTTAACATAACAGAAAAATAGTATAGAAAGCAGGTGCTGTATGCAGACTTTTTGGGATGACTGTATATATATATATATATATATATATATATATATATATATATATATATATATATATATATATATATATATATATATATATATATATAATTCTTTCTTTTAAGTTTTTAAAACAGGAACAATATGGACAGAAAATTAGAAACAGGAACATTATTTCTTATGGTTTATGTCATATATGAAATTAACACCGAAACAGTTAGTAAATAATTTGGCAGCATTGGTATAACAACTAAAAATAAAACGAAAAGAATCGCATTTTTAGAAGTTACCAAAAGTGTTCTTCGTATTTGCTGAACCATCTCAAGACGCGTTTTGCCGTATCACGGCTCATCAGCTGGGCTAGGTTCAGCAAATACGAGAACATATTTTTAGTCCTTTATCCAAGTAACTAACGGAAAACTAGTTTTCCGTTAGTTACTCGGATAAAGTAAAAAAATGCGATTCTTTTCGTTTTATTTTTAGTTGTTATACCAATGCTGCCATCTATGCCTTCGAGCAGTAAGCTCGAGAAAGGTGCGTTTCTGCAATAAGTGCCAGCCGTGCTGTGCCGCTCTGCTTGAATAGACTTAGTAAGTCGCCGACAGAGTGCAGTATAAGCATCTATTTGTTATAGTTTTCCGTTAGTAAATAATTTTACCATAATTGCAAAATTTTTGTTGTAAAATGTTTTCAATAAATTCACCAAACTGCTTCATTATTTGCTTTTTGTTATAAACTAATTTATTAAATATTTATTACTTTTTTTATATAGGGAAACGTATTTTCCAACAAATCTTTATACTAATTCTTTAGATTATTAGAGATTGTTTCTCTCTGACATTGTGGACTTTTTGTGTTTATATGACATAATTTAGTAAATTGAACGATATAAAACTTAATGTTAAACAATTTACAGCATTATTCAATACAGAAAACGCCTATCTACAATTTAACAGAAAAGGTGAAAATAGTATTTTTTTTTCGAGAATTTTTATATAGAAGTTCTACAGATATGGTACATAAAATTGTGTAAAATTTTTCTAATAGATTTTTTTTATGAAGTTTTACATTTAATTAATGATTTTCCGTCTTTTCATTACTAATTCTATAATTCTTTGAATCTTTACTAAAAGACCTTTTCTCCTAAAATTTATATATAGGGTGTGTCACAATGATGCTTCATTTTGTTATACCGCAAGAATACTACTCTTGTAATAGTAGGCTAGAAATTATGAAACGCGATTTTGCATGTATTTGTATTGTGAAACAAAACAACTTTAGAACAGGTAAAAAGGAGTAAAAGTGGTTACATTTTATTTTGCTTTTATTTTCTTAAATCAAACTGCGCAGATTTAATATGTTTTTAAACACCTTGTGCACCACCCAATCCATTAAAATCAAATCAAAATCAATTTAAATTCAGACAAGGTCATGTTAGATTTTTATTAAATTAACTAGTGAGTTCTTTAGATCCGACAGTCGGTTAATATTAACCTTGAGGATGCACCAGGCAATGTGCATTTTAAAAAGCAAAACCATTAGTGCTAGACTTTATAATTAGTCAAATTTTTGACACGTCCAAGGATTGCAACTTTTAACATTTCGATAGAACTGCGAAACATCTGTATTTTAATTTTACTAATTTTCTAATGTTAATGGCAACTGCAGACTAATCACCTGCCTATAAAAATTTAAGACAGATGCTCCGATTATTTTTTTTTGGTCTTTATATATGCGTCCATTTAGTACTTGAAAGGAGTCTAGGTTTAAAAAGTTATAATATCACAACCGCTGCTCCTGATATTGTTGGGAATTAAATTACACTGACACTAACTCAACAAACTTACTAGAGCAAACATGCATATTTGTTGGAAGTGCCCATCCAATAGCAAAATCCTATTTGGGTTTTGATAGTTTAGTTCGCATTTTTTTTTTTTGCTTTCATCAATTTTTTTGCTCGGGCTTTGGTTTTACACGGCTATATCTCGTAAATTATTGGGAATTTCTCAATGCAATCTTCAGACGAAATGTTCTTCACACCAAAATACACAATTTTTGTGAACATGCCGAGGCCATACCCCGAAACAACCTCTTTCGGGGTGTTTTTAGTGCAGAAAGCCCGAAAAAATGCCATTTTTTTCACATTTTCGACCATAACTTACAAACCGTGCATATTTTAGCATAACTGTCTTCGACAAAAATGTTCTCTGCATCAACACGAGTAACTTTGCTGAACATTCCAATAACCTACAATCGATCCTTATAGTGCTTTTGGGCGTTGTAAGGAATTTCGCCACCAAATAGTGCATTTCACACCAAAATTTCAGCTTTCATCAGCAAATATTTCTTTTTTTGAGATAAAGTATAGTAGCATAGAGCTATTGTATAGTATTGGTACAGTGCCATATACTTAACATGCGCACGTGTTAGATATATGGTACTGTACCAATACTAGCACAGTGCGCGTCAATTCCATACTACACACAAGCGATTCCCCGTTCAAATGTGTGTATAGTTATTCTAGCGTGTGTGTGCAGTTTACAAACAAAAATTTTTTTTTCAATTTCTTTTCCACAAATAGATGCTAATGGTTAGTAAACATTCAAAAGTGAGCTAAAAACCAGTTTCTTGAACGTAAAACCTGAAAAAAGCTAAAATTTTGGTGTGAAATTCCTTACAACGGCCAAAAGAACTATAAGGATCGATTGTAGGTTATTGCAATATTCAGCAAAGTTACTCGTGTTTATGCAAAAATCATTTTTGTTGAGGACAGTTATGCTAAAATATGCACGCTTTGTGAGTTATGGTCGAAAATGTGAAAAAATGGCATTTTTTTCGGGCTTTCTGCACTAAAAAACACCCCGAAAGAGTGAAAATCTGGCCTCGACATGTCCACAAAAATTGTGTATTTTGGTGTGAAGAACATTTCGTCTGAAGATTGCATTGAGAAATTCCCAATAATTTACGAGATATAGCCGTGCAAAGCGAAAGCTCGAGCAAAAGAATTGATGATGGCAAAAAAAGAATCGAGCTAAACTATCAAAACCCAAATAGGGTTTTGCTAGTTTGTATGGGCGCTTCCAGAAACTGAAGTCAGAATTTAGTTTACATTCGATGACCTCGAAAATGTTGCACAGTGTTATTAGTAAAGATACTGAAAAATAAAATAATTTCCTAAATACCAATATAAAATAGATTTAAACTTTAAATAATTGTATTCTCCACAGCAAATATTTTTTTTCCTTTTACAGTAATTTTATTGAACACTAAATCACTCGTGCTTTTGACATGCAATGGTGTGAATTCACACTTATTATTATTTTTACATTCCTTATAAAGTGCTGATACATACGAATTTATTGTTCTTTAGTTATGGAATTTCCTTGAAGTTTTATTTTAGAACGTTTTGCTGCAGAAAAATATTGTAAAATAATTTAGCCAGTACTGCTCTTGCACAAACCTAGTTCTAAAATTAACCAATACTAAAAATTAACCTATTGTTTCTGTTAAAATTGAATGTAATAAAAAAAATACAACATTTTTTAGATTTCTCGACCACAAGAACACCGAAAAGAATGTATAACATACATAACCTATACAAACCATCCCTCTCGATTCGGCATCTTTCTGATCCATCTTAAACCAGCGCAGTTCTTTTCAGGTCATCTTTCCATATTGTTTGCGGCCTTCCTCTGGATCTTTGTCCCAACCATAGCCTTCCTTCTTTCTTCGTATTTTTTTATTCTTTCATCTTGTTGTCTCATTTTGTGACCTGCCCATTTCCACTTCAAAACCACTACCTGCTCTCTTACATCTATCACTTTCATCTTTTGTCTTATACTTTCGTTTCTGATTCTGTCTTGTAATCTTATATTCAGCATCTGGCGTTCCATTGCTCTCTGTGTTTTACTCAGTTGGTCCATCATCTTCTTAGTCAGTGTCCATATCTGGGTCGCGTAGGTGAGAACCGGTAGAATGCATTGATTGAATACCATCTTTCTTAGTTTCGGAGGAATTCTTTTGTTGGTTAGTATTTTCCTTCGTTTGCTAAATGCGGCCCATGCGAGCCTGATTCTTCCCTATACTTCTGCCGTTTAATTTGCTTTTCCACACTTTATTATTTGCCCTAGGTAGATGTATTCCTCTACGTATTCAAGTGTTCTGCTCTCTATTCTCAAGCTCGCAGATTGTCTTCGTTTGTCATAGCCTTTGTCTTATCTCTATTCAGCAGTAGTTCTACCCTCTCTGATTTGATTTGTAATTGAGTAATTATTTCCTGATAGGTCATAGATACTTGTAAATACTGAAGAATATCACACTTTTTTGATGTCTTGCCTTCAAGAACCTTGAAAAGGTAACCCCCTTTAAAAACACTGTTTTACCACCTCTTTTTCCCCTTATATGATTCACTATAAATAATGCTTAAAATTATCCATTATCCAACCTAAAAGTAGAAAAATCCGCATAATGCTATTGAATCTATATAAAATCTACCTAGGCCAATCTCTTTCCATACCTTCTCTTGTTGCGAAGAGCTATAGGTTCCTTTACTAGTTTCGGCGATAACTTCTTTATTGGTGCAAATCTCTTTCCCGCGCGCATTTTTTTGAGGTATGCGAATAGATAATAGTCGCTGGGCAGAAATCTGGAGAATACGGTGGACGAGGAAGCAATTCGAACTTCAATTAATGCAATTTTGCCATCGTAACCATTGCCTTGTGACAAGGTACGTTGTCTTGATGAAAGAGCACTTTTTCCTTATTCATTTGGGGCCGTATCTTTGCGATTTCTGCCTTCAAACGCACCAATAACTTTATTTAATATTCGCTATAGATGATTTTTACCTTCTCAGCATAGTCGATGAAAATTATTCCATGCGCATCCCAAAATACAGAGGCCAAAATCTTCCCTGCTGACTGTTATGTCTTTGGTTGCTTCGGGCGGCTTTCCCGGCTGCTGTCCACTCAGCTGCCTGCCGATTTGATTCCTGTGTGTAGTGGTGGATCCATGTTTCATCCATTGTCACACGTCGCATGAAAAAATTCTTTTTATTACTCTTAAACAGATCCCAACAGCGCTCAGGATCATCAACACCTTATTGTTTTTGGTCCACTGTAAACAAACGCGGTACCCATGTCGAACAGAGCTTTCTCATGCCCAAATGTTCATGCAAAATACGACCAGTACGTTCTTTTAATGTCTTTAGAGTGTCAGCTATCTCACGCAATTTCACTTTACGGTCATCCAAAACAAATTTGTGGATTTTTTGATGTTTTCCGGTGTAACCACCTCATTTTGACGTTCAGAATATTCAGCATCATTTGTATCTATACGACCGCGTTTAAATTCGGCATACCAGTAAATGATGAGTGATTTTCCAGGGCAGAGCCCCCGTAACACTTATCAAGCCATTGCTTTCCTTGAACGGTATTTTTTCCGATCAAAAACAGTGTTTATTCAACACACGAAATTCGATTTTTTTCCATTGTTTTGAAAATATTAAAAGTAGCGTCACTAAAGCCACTGTAACTTGTAAAATAATCGTCGAAATGTCACGAAATTTCGACACGTATCGTTGAAGGTTGGTACTGGTCACATTTAATGATATACCTTTGTATTGGAATGGAATTTTCTTAATTTATTTTTTTTAATAATGCTTAGAAGTATAGAGAATAAAAATCCGTAAAAAAAAACAAATCGAATTTCTGAAAATTTGAGGTGTTTGAGTTATATACTTACTAGTACTTAATAAAAATTAAATTACGTTTTAAAAACCTAAGAGATATGGAGGACTATTCTCAACAGGTCTATTTTACTATGTACCTCTTTAAACTATCGCCATGGAAAAAAAAATTCATTGTATAATAACCATAATAATTTTTTTATAGTATGCATCACAAAATTACAGGGGTCAATTATTCTTGCCATTTTAATCTACGTAATAGTGGCATAACTAGTTAATGAGAAAACATATATTACCTTACCTAACAATTACCTCAGTTCATTTTTGCCATGACCTTCAACAACAGAAAAAAATGTGCGCACTATAGCTTAATTATTTCCCATTAACCATTTTCTATTCCCCAGAAATAATAATGTAGCCATCTAAAAACAAAAGAAATACAATGGCTCATTACGCGCGTATATAATTTTTCCAATTATTTTTACCGTGATAAATTTTGAGCTGTATTATAATAAGCCATCTTGTGTAGATACCTATAATGAGAAATAATTATTCTTATTTCTAATCATTCCAGTGTTATTTCATCCAGCTTTCTATTTAAAAAAAATTATGAGGATTTTTTGAGTGAAACATACGTTATGTAATTCTGTTACATAAAGCCTAATATATTCCCAATGTTGGCTTCGTTTAATACATAGAGAAAAATATCCGTGACACCAAAAATGTTACTTGGTTGTTGCCCTGATGCTCCCCTACCATCACAAGTTTTTTTTGCGATGATTCGTTAAGAAAAACCCGAGAAAACTAAATAAATGTAAAAGTGTGGTTTTTGGAGATTTTAAGGCGTAGGGGAGGAGAGGCTAAAAAAAATGCCAAAAATTCTTTTTTTTACCCAAAAAACAAGTTAAAATAATAAAAAACAACTTTTTTGAAGTAGTAGGGCATTTCGATCCCAAAAACTCAGAATACCCTTTAACTAATAAACTGCCAAGTAATTAAATTGCCCTAAAATTATTTTATTTAAGAGGCGGCCATAGTGTAGTGATTAAACTGTCTGAATTCTACGCCGGAGATCTGAATTTCGAATTTCGGCTCGGAAAAAAAAAATTAAAAGAGGAAAATTACAACGTGACGGTCGCCCCTGTGGGTAAGGCAATGGCAAACCACCCGTAGTATCATGCTTAGTACAGTCCTCTCACTTTGGCCGGTTGTAACCGGCATTAAACTGTAGGTCCCCTTTATCTGTGGAAACACTTAAAAAAGACACAAACCACAGGCAAAGGAGAGAGGATCGCTTACGTCCGTGTCGGATATGACACTTCAAGAAGAAGAAAATTATTTTCGTTAAACTTGTTGAATTTTCTGAATTCTAGTATATAATTGCCCGATATTAACTGAATGTGTGGTTACAGCAACCAGCAATTAAATCTTTTTTTCTGCCTAAGCGCGTTTGTAAGGGGACTACCATTTTACAATAGCGTAAACAAAAGAGCGCAGATAAAATATTTACAACAACCAGAATTAGGCGAGATCAATTATCTATTTTGATCGGGATTATTAATCCTGCTAAATTCTGGTTGCTCCTTCGCATCTTCCCTGTTCTCTTTTGTTTACAGTGTTGTAAATTCGTGTTTTTCTTAATTACAAGCATCCATAACCTCGACTTTAACGTATAGCTGCTTTAGATTAGTAAGTCCCCTCATCGTCAGGACGTAATTTTATAAAATACAAATACTTTGACGCATTAAATATGACTCTAATCTTCAAATTCTCCATCCTACTATCGAAAGGAATTAGAAAATAGTGTTTTTCTTCACCGTATTTGTCTCGCTCATTATTAATGCCATAAAATAAAAAAAAAAAACAATTTCTTTATTCTCTGGTAATACTGTTTTATTACATTATGTTTAAGAGTAGAAGTGGCCGTTATTCTTATTGGAAAGTTTAGCTTCACAAATGTAAAGTTATTTTACTGTTGAAAGTACATAAACTAGAAATGTAAAACGAATGTTTCCCAATCGTTAAATAATGTTTTGATGTTGCCGATTAGAATTTTGAGTTAGTTGAGACTTAGCAACGATCGAGAACACAAACAGAGCTTCAAGAAACATGTTCACAATTAATACTGTTACTATTTTTTACCTAGTATTTGAATGTTTTTTTTTGTATTAATGTCTATTGAAGAGGAAACAGGAAATTAAAAAAAAGCAAGCCGATAGTTTAAAATCTGCCGGCGCCGCAGCAGATGCCATGCATGAATGCAGATGCACCTGACATTCTAGTTGCATAACTAACCTTGAACGGCGATTATATTTACACAAAATCTGTGTAATGTAATCGTAGGAATTGCAAAGGTTGTATGGTTTAACTATAGTTTATGAAGTGAAAATAAATATACTCGATAAATAATTACAGGTTATATCGTAGTTTTATTAAAGAATGAGGCGGTATATTTAAATTAGATGTATATTATATGACATTGTAGTTGTAGTGAGCAAAATTACGCCGGGCAGTAAATACAGACCTACTTGATTTCTCATTTATTGTCCGAAAAACTCGCTTCTTTGTCTTAAAAGTGTAATTGTATCAAGGAAATTATTTAAGCATATTTCATACTAATATTTTAAATGGTAACGCCTGAGGCTTACAAATTTAATTGCCACAAATATCTCCTGAAATATTTACTTTCATGAATAAGTAATCTGGAGAAGCACAAGCTTATTATTTATACTGAACTAGATTTCTTTGGATCGTGAGTCAGTGTAATCCATAATTAATAATAATATAATAAAGAAGTAAAGTTTGTATGTTTGTTTGAGGAAATCTCTGAAACTACCAATCCGATTTTAAAAAATCTTTTACTGGTATGTAGCTTGGACTTTTGGGATGAACATAGGCTATATTTTGTGAAGGCGCGACAAACGGTAGCTGACACGCTGGGAAAGAGGGAGCTACGAGCGAACGGTCCTGCTGGAAGAAGGCGACGTCGCGCACCGAGCGACCGTCAGACCAGCCGATGGTCTCGCGCGGTGTTGTGTTTACGTTCAATTTTGATGATCCATAGCCTACAATCTATAATTTGATTTTTTCGCTTTTGAGTTGACTCTTCGTTTGGAAAGTTTACGCGACACAAACTATATATAATTTGTTGATTTGACACATTATAATTTGTTTGTAAATAATTATATTTTCGTTTCTTATTCCTTGATGTTACGTTTTTGAAGACGAAAAGGTTTGTTGTTATAGTTTTTGTTATTCGTAATTTTAAGATCCTTTCATTCTTGTTGTAGGCAGATTGTCGATACTTTGTTGGTGTCAATGGTACTAAATAACAATAAAAACATTTATTTACATTTGCATATTATTGTTATTAGAGTATTTTCGTTCAGTGAGTACCTAATAGTGTGAGATACATTTAGACAAAAAACCTACTGTTTTACTGTCACTTAGGTACCTACTTTATTTAGTTTTAAGTTCTCTTCTATTTAATAAGCCTGTTCTGAAATATCTACTAAAAATTGTATGCAATGATTCCATTTCTGTTCACAAGTATTACGTAGTTAATTTCAGTTTGAGGTGTATGATGCAGTTTTTTATTAAGTACTTTTGCAAAACGATACGTTGTTTTTAAATCCTATAGACATACAGTAATTGAAACATTGACCAAATATTAATATCATGCGTTTAAAATCATCCAAAAAGTAAATGATACCTACATACATTATTTTCTAACTATTCTAATCCTACTATATTTTTAAGGTTCACGCACTAATCAAATTTCAAGGTAGTTATTTAGAATAATAACCATCTGTTAGCGTTCAAGGTAAACTGCTTATCTTTTTGTCAAAAAAATGTTTAAATTTTATTCAATAGTCTGTGTGTTGTAACAAGATAAAAACACCGTTTCATAGTTCAAAATTTAGCAATTTTATGATTGTTATATAATTTTATTTCATATGAATAAATAATAATAATAGTTAATATAATATGAGATAAAGTAGCAACAATAAAAGTTAACTTGCGAGATATTCTGCGACTTAAAGTGACTTTTGACCGACCCATTATAACCGAATACAGTCTAAGATCTAACATAAGTACTTTATCTTCTTTATTCAGCCGATTGGAAGTGATTCCGAAAAAAAAATACGGAAACTGAGAACGGACTATATTACAAATTGTCATTCTAGCATTTGTACGTACAATAAATTAGACAGCCCACTTAATTAAAATTCGTAATATATTTCTAACTTTACTTGAACTTCGTTATTTAAAAGTGATGACGGATACTTGTAACTACTACTGCGTTTAAAATTCCTGTAAATTCAGAGCAAATATTTGTTCTTACTTTCATAAAATTACTGCATGTTATTTTTTCGGTATTTCCGAAGTAAAATATTTATCAGCGCTGCTCAATGTAACTTAATTACTTCAACATTGAATCGCAAAACTCAGTGTACACAATGATTTCTCATCTAACAAGGGCCGTAAAAGCTTCCGTTCCAAGTGAACGTTTTTATTAATAAAAATAATTTGTTACATATTTATATTTTAACGTTTGCTATTGTTTAAAGCAGTTTTCAAAATTTAAAATTCTTCGTGTAACAACAGATTTGAATAGTGTTCAATTGTGACTTCATTTTTTTCGAATTTATTTATGACCTAGATAAAAGTTACTACTGGAGTGCCATATTTCGTATCTGTAGGCACAAGAAATATTTTTTTCCAATTACCATTTGACAATGTAGCTTCATTCATGTTATGTGTGAATGTGTTAGCCTGAAACTTAGTTTAAATAAAGAAAATATTTTGAAATAAGTAAGATCATACTCAGTTTAGTGTTATGTGAATTTTGTGACCTCCTTTAAAGTATTTTACTCTATTGGTGGGAAAATCTTGTAACTACTACTGCGTTAACATTACTGTAACTTCAGGGTACATATCCGCCCTTACTTTTATAAAACTTAGTGCACGTTATTTTCTCGATATTTTCGATTCAAATTAAATATTTGTCATCACTGTTGGGTGTAAAATGACTGCAAACCAGATTTACTGAAACGGTTTAAAATTTAAACCCGATTTATTTGCCGTTGGAGATTCTTATTTTTTGATGGTGTTATATTTAATTTTATAAGTGTCACTAAAAAGCCGTTTTAATGCGACAGTTTTAAATAAAAATCTGGCCAGATGATGTACGTGAAAAAAACTGTCTGAAAATTGGATTATTCGTCCTCGAGTTATGTCGGTACATACGTACGTTCATAAGCACACACACAGACAGATGTTGATATATATATATATATATATATATATATATATATATAGATATATATATATATATCTATATATATATATATATATATATATATATATATATATATATATATATATAAATATATATATATATATATATATATATATATATATATATATATATATATATATATATATATATAAACAGTGTGTTCCAAAAAGTTTTATACAAATGGAGAAAAAGTTTATGTTACATATAATATAAAGATAAACTTTTTCTCTATTTGTATAAAATTTTTGGAACACACTGTATATATATATATATATATATATATATATATATATATATATATAAATATATATATAAATATATATATATATATATATATATATATATATATATATATATATATATATATATATATATATTTATTTTATATATATATATATATATATATATATATATATATATATATATATATATATTTATTTTATATATATATATATATATATATATATATATATATATATATATATATGTATGTATGTATGTATGTATGTATGTATGTATGTATGTATGTATAATTATAATAATAATAATAAATGGCCTGGAAACACCCCTCTTGGGCTAGGGTCATCCTTTGGGCTCTCTAGATCTAGTTTATGGGTTGATCAGTCCCGTCTTCCTTGTTGTTATATTTCTCTGCTTAGATGTTTCCAAAGTTTTCTGTTAGACGTCTTCTCCTTCCAGTTTGTAGTCCCTGCCACCTCCATGTCTTCCTTGACTTGCTACAGCCATCCTATTCTTAGCCTACCTCTCCTTCTACGTCCCGGCTTCCATTGAAGTATTTCATATATTGGTGCTCCTGGGCCTGTTCTCCATGTGTGCCCTAGCCAATTAAATCTCTTCTGTTTTATTTTTTTGACTGTGTCCTCCTCTGCTTCTTCCAAGATTTCTTGATTAGTTCTCCTTCTGTAGACTCCTTCATATATTCTTATTGGCCCTAGGATCGCTCTCAATATCTTTCATTAAATTCTTCTCATGTCTTCCTCTTGTTTCTTTATCATGCTTATCACTTCGGTAGCATACATTAGTTTTGGGAGTATTATTGTCTTGTATATCCTCATCTTACTGTGTCTTCCTATTATCTTACTTCTTAACAATTTCTTATTGCTACGAATTGTTTGCTATTGTTAATCTTTCCTTTACTTCCATTTCTTTGTTCCCGTCCCAATACAGCGTCACTCCCAAATATTTAATCTTCTCTACTTTTTCATAGGTATATTTATTTATTCTAATCCTTTCCATTTCCTGATCATTTTGTTTTCCATTTTTCATTATTTTGGTTTTCTCTTCGTTTATTTTCAACTCCATTTTTGTTCCTTCTACGCTTATTTTTCTCACCACTTCTTTCATTATTTTCTTTTTTTTTACAATAATTACTGCATCGTCTGCATACGCCTGCTCCCTGTTCGAATTGTACTTTGATTTATATTCCTTGGCAGTTTTCGCATCAACCTAAGAGATTAAATTTATGAAATGATAAATCGCATAGGGTTGTCTAATGCACAGCAGGGTTTTGGGGATCCTAAAAGTGAAAAAACGCGTTAGCTTCGAATAATTCGCAGCTTCGACCGCTATTTTCATATATATTTAGAGACATTTGCATTCCCTGTAGCAACACCGCAAGCCGCCTACTACTTCCTGATTGGCTGGTAGCCTTCCCTTGCAACTCTCGCTCCATCCGCTCGCTCTTCATCCTCACCAAGTAAGTCATTTTTTGAAAAACTTCGCTCTGGTACCTAATTTAATGTGCGCCTCGAATTTAATGTACAGCTGGATTTCGGACTCGTGAGATTCGAAGAAATATGGTGGTTTTGAGACTTGAAGAAAAGTGTTGGATATGCTACCCGAGCTTCAGCCATATCGAGGCTCAGTTAGTAGGACGCAGGAGCGTGAATCCCGAGATCGCTAGTTGAAATCCTACCGGTTCGGAAAAACTTCTTTTATGCCTCAGGTGGTAGTATATTTTTCCTCATTTATTTCAATCCGAATTTATTAATTTCAATTTTTTATATAAGACAAAAAGATTTCTGTGCTTAAATAACGAAAGAGAAAAATTTAAACATTTTGCATTTGTAGTAAGCATTGGAATATTTGCAAAGTAAGAAAATTATAAAACAAAAATGGTCGACACATTAAACTAAGAATAATAATGTAATAGTACAAATTGCAATATACGTAACAAAGTTCAATGAACTTTATGTTAATAAACAAATGTGTAAATATTGAAAAAATATAGGTGCGACATATGTATGTATGTCTAACTTGTTAATTGCTTTGTTAAGCTGTTTTTAAATTTTTGCAAGACATTTATCATTTTGTGGTTGATTGTCGGGAGACAAAAGTGGGTCATATATATACATTTAAATTATTTTTTGCCCATGTGCAGTTGTTTGAATAATACCTAAACGATCTTGGTAATTGCGTGAATTTTTTATCGTATTTAAAGTAGGTAAAAAGATTGATGAATGCCGTAATTATCAGGTTTTTATTCAGACTTTGTCACATGGATAATCTAAAAAAAGGTGTCATGGATTTTTGTGCTCATGTCTTACAAAAACCTATTAATTCTTTTACCTGTAATTAGTTGTTAAACTACCGAGGTACAAATTTTGGATAAAATGTTTTTTATGGTGTGAATATTCTTCTGAAAGAAATTCACTTATAATAAATATATATATATATATATATATATATATACGAGGCTGGTTTGAAAAGTCCGTGCAAAGTCCGAGAGATGGCACCACCGGCGCGTATCGAGGTCATGTTTAATTAGTAGCATCTCTTGAATGAACGCACACCCAAGTTTCAGCCATATTGGTCTATTTCTTTGTGTTTGGCATTCGTGTGAATCAAGGAAGTCGAGTGATTTTCAAGAAATGGACGAAAAAGAATTTCGTGTGGTGATTAAACATTACTTTATGAAAGGCAAGACGCCTCAGGAGACTAAAGAGAAGCTTGATAAACATTATGGTGACTCTGCACCTTCGATTAGAACAGTTTATAAGTGGTTTCAAAATTTTCGGACTGGCCATATGGGCACAAGTGACGCTGAACGTTCTGGACGGCCTGTGGAGGTTACGACTCCAGAAATCATTGATCAAATCCATGATATGGTGATGGATGACAGAAGAGTTAAGGTGCGTGAGATTGCTAGTGCTGTGGGCATCTCGACTGAACGGGTACATAATATTTTGCATAAACATTTGGACATGAGAAAGCTATCCGCAAGATGGGTGCCGCGATTGCTCACGCTTGACCAAAAACGGAATCGTGTGGAGTGTTGCAAGGATGGTTTGCAGCTGTTCCAGAAGAATCCGGAGGACTTTAAGCATCGTTTCGTCACTCTGGATGAAACATGGATACATTACTATACTCCTGAGACCAAACAACAATCTAAACAATGGGTTACCAAGGGGGAATCTGCACCAAAAAAGGCGAAAAAACCGTTCCTTCGGCCGGAAAGTTTATGGCGACTGTCTTTTGGGATTCGCAAGGGATAATCCTCATCGACTATCTGGAAAAGGGTAAAACTATTACAGGTGAATATTATTCATCGTTATTGTACCGTTTGAAAACCGAGCTGCAAGAAAAACGCCCGCGATTGGCCCACAAGAAAGTCCTTTTCCATCACGACAACGCACCAGCACACACCTCAGCAGTTGTGGTCGCAAAATTAATGGAAATAGGATTCCACATCCCCCCTATTCTCCAGACTTGGCTCCCTCGGACTACTATTTGTTCCCCAATTTGAAGAAATGGCTGGCGGGACAAAGATTTTATTCAAACGAGGAGGTGATTGCAGACACTAATGGATATTTTGCAGACTTGGACAAATCCTATTATTCGGAAGGGATCAACAAACTAGAACATCGTTGGACGAAGTGTATAAGCCTAAAAGGAGACTATGTCGAAAAATAAAAAAGGTTTACCCCAAACACATAAGTAGTTTTTATTTTTGCACGGACTTTTCAAACCAGCCTCGTATATACTGTTTTTTGATGGGAAAAAATACCGTTCAAGGAAAGCAATGGCTTGATAAGTGTTACGGGGACTCTGCCCCTAGAAAATTACTCATTATTTACTGGTTCATGGTGGTGATTTAAACGCGGTCGTATAGATATAAATGATGTTGAAACGCTCTGGATGCCCAAATGAGGTGGTTACACCGGAAAGCATCAAAAAAATCCGCAAAATTATCCTGGATGGCCGTAAAGTGAAATTGCGTGAGATAACTAACACCCTAAAGATATCAAAAGAGCGTGTTTGTCATATTCGGCATGAACATTTGGGCATGAAAAAGCTCTGTTTGAAATGGGTACCGCGTTTGCTCACAGTGGACCAAAAACAACAACGTGTTGATTAGTCTGAGCGCTGTTTGGTCCTGTTTTAGTGCAATAAAAAGGATTTTTTCATGCGATATGTGACAATGGATGAAACCGGAATCAAATCGGCAGTCAGCTGAGTGGACAGCAGTCGGTGAAAGCCGTCTGAAGCAACCAAAGACACAACAGTCTGCTGGGAAGGTTTTAGCCTCTTTATTTTGGGATGCGCATGGAATAATTTTCATCGATTATGCTGATAAGGGAAAAACCATCAATAGTGAATATTATATAAGGTTACTGGTGCGTTTGAAGGCAAAAATCGCAAAGAAACGGCCCCCAATGAACAAGAAAAAAAGGGCTCTTTAATCAAGACAATGCACCGTGTCACAAGTCAATGGTTACGATGACAAAATTGCATGAATTGAAGTCCGAATTGCTTCATCATGCACCGTATTCTCCAGATTTGGCTCCCCGCGACTATTATCTATTCGCAGAAGGTATAGAAATATTAGAAAAGCGTTGGACTGATTGTATCGCTCTTGAAGGAGAGTATATTGATGAATAAAGTCGAATTTTGCAAAAAAATGCAAAAACTTTTCAGCCTACCCGTATCATATGGGGCGAAGCAGTATATTTGTGTTGCAAGAGTAGCGACGACACGGGCTGCGTTACGAGTGATACTCACGTTTTCGATGGGTTAAAGGAGCATTTGTTAGAAGGTTATCAGTCAGGTTATTAAAATTTCACAGGAGTTCTTGTTTGTAAAAAATCTTCGTTCGGTCATCGATTTTAAATTTTCTGTATTGACACTGGCCAAATTGGTAGAGTTTTATGTTTCGTCAAGAGGCTTTGCCTTTCGGTTATCGTTAAACCGGAATACGCCCCTGATATATTTTATTCTTTTTGAAATAATAAAAACTGATTGAAATAAATACATATAAAAATTAATCCATGTCAAATATAAAACAAAATTAAGACAATAATCATCAAAATATAATTGTTTATTATGTAATAGGTCTTAAATATATTTTAATGAATGAAAGGTCATTTGGAATTTTTAAAATATTTATGGTAGTATCATCATTAGCATTCCCATAATTGTTATATAAGATAAAAAGATTACAGTTAATGAATATACATACATATATATATATATATATATATATATATATATATATATATATATATATATATATATATATATATATACTCACTAAAGCATATCACTTCACCTTCCAATATATATAATAGAAAATTATTTTCTCATTAATTAAATTGAATTAAAATTCCTTTTGGGCGACTACATCCTTACATACAATAACAGGTGATATTTTGAAACATTTTCTCTGGAGCTGGACTAAAAATAATTCTAGATTAGGTTAACACTATTTTTACTATAATTCTTTTATTGTAGCGTGTACTAAACCTGTTAAAAAGATCCAACCCTTAAAAAACACGTTACTCTCAATAACAACACTTAAAGTGATTTTAAAGCGTTAAGCTATGATATATACACTACCAGTTACTTCAGTCCCAAGACAACAAAAACCCAGATAATATTTTTTTTTAAATTTTAATGAATTGTTATTTATTTTCACATTATTTACAGTCTAGAAAATCAGAAAAATATTCATGATTTTTCAGGATTTTTCTCAACTTTGTTTTTAATTACCGCTTTACAAAGTTTCGGCATTCTGTCCAATAGTTTCTTCAGAGTTTCTTCGGTTATATTAACCCAATCTGCTTGTAAAAGTTCCCACAAGTAATTTTCTGATGTTGGATTGAGTTTTCAAACACACCTGCCAAATGGTCCCACAGCAATTCGATGGGATTCAAGTCGGGTAATTGTGGAGGCCAAGTCATCACTTCGAGGACATTATCGGATTTCCATTGATCTCAGTTCTCTAATTTGTTTAGCAGAATGTTTAGAGTCACATTTGAGTTAGCAAAATTAGTGGATACTGTTCTTTTCGGATGATGCCTTCTATCCTAAAGATTTTTCCAACTTTAGCGTTGCTAAAGCAACCCCAAACCATTACTGAACCTCCATCATGTTTTACTGTAGGCAACTGACAGGCTTCAAACATCCTCTCTCCAGCTGACCGCCGCACGTAAACTCGTCAATTTGAACCGAAAATTTCGAATTTAGATTCGTCGCTCCAAAGAACGGAATTCCATTGTTCTGATGTCCAATTTTCATGTTCTCGGGCCCATTCTAATCGTTTACGTTTATTCACTTGCTCAAGAAGTGGCTTCCTCACTGCAACTCTCCCGTGTAATCCACCTTCTGCTAACCTGTTATTCACGGTTGTCACGCTGATGGGGTTGGGCCGCTCCAGGTTTACTTGAACCGTGATTTCTGGTGCGGTTAGACGGCGATTACGTCTGCTGGACATTGTTATAGCTCTGTCTTCAGTGGGAGTCGTTTTTCGAGGCCTTCCTGGACGTTTTTGGTTGCGAATTCCATGTCCTGCAGATAATTTGAAGTCTCGCAATTATCAGAGCCGGATTTTCAACGGAAACTTCTTTCGTTTTTGGCATTTTCACAAAACAATTAAGCCTGTATCAGTGACAAAGTACTGTTTGCTTATGGTTAATTTCCAAAAGGGCAATGGTATTTACAGCATAATTTTTATCATAAAAAGTCACTAGGAATTTCCATAATCCCTAGAAACTTGAAATGAGTTTTACTTCAACTGGAATTCTCAGAAATCGCCTCAAAATGATTATCATGCAAAACTTGGAAAGGCTTATCTAAACAATTTTATGATGGACACTTGTTAAGAACAACTAAATTTACCTAATATAATAAAAAGGTTTAATTAGGTATTAATTTTTGGCAGTAACATTGAAATTTCTAGGTTGGCAAATACTTTCTGACGGTAGTGTATGTTACACAAGGTTTCGTCAATGATTTTTACGTCTTTTCCATAAATGAAAAAAAAATTCCCATTCTTTTAACGTAAATATACAATTATGGTATATTTATTACGACTTTATTATATTATATACAGTTTATAATTTTCTACAGTTATTTTGCAGTACACACTCTGAATTATATATATATATATATATATATATATATATATATATATTAATAAAAAATTTGTCCTTGCCAGATCCTTTAATTTTCTAGAATTTTAGGTTAGTCGATTTATTTCTTTAATCATGTGGAAAGGCCTAATGACAACAATTCGAGCTAATTTAGGGCACTGGGAAAATGAAACCCAACCCTTTTGAAATGTAGGTAAAGGAAACCCTACACGCAATATCCCATTCACTTCATAAATCTGATTTTTAACCAGTGTGTGCCCCAGTATCAGTGCACCTGCCCCTTCTAACCGACAGAGGTCGGGCAATGTCAATGTCAGGGTCGACTGGATCAGCATCTGCAATGTGCATGCTGTGCGCTGCAACGAATGCAACTCAATCATATTAGCCATGCACGGACGTATTAGATTGTTAGTTAGGGCAGTGGCGTACAATTTATTTAATTTTGTTATGTGAGTATTTAAAAAACACAAATAATATTGTAAGTTGCATTTAAAATTATAGAAATATTTTAATAAAACGATTAGTATTTATTTACTCTTTACATCTGCTATTGTTTAAAACAGTTTTTAATTTTAAACCCTTTATGTAAGAAGGCATTTGATTAATATTCAAATGTGACATTTTTTTTTCGAAATTAACGTCACATATAAATTATTATCCCATATGTTGGGCGCCACAATTCATATATGTAGGAAGAAGGGGTTTTTCAAATCAAGCATATTTTTCTCCATGTAGTTTCAGCGTAAAGATACATTAACTAAGAATTTGTTAGCCTAAAATAGATATAAACTTGTTCTAATAACGACAGTTCTTTAAAATAAGTAATGTAGGTAGAGGAAACCCTACACGCAATATCCCATTCCCTTCACAAATCTGATTTTAAATCAATGAATCATTGAAAAATCCTTTTTTTGTCTGTAACATATCTACATCATGATTAAAAAACTCGCCAAAAAACAATCGTACTGCCCATTTTATGATAAAAATTCTACATTGTATTAAAGATTTTATAGTATTTAACTATCAGTCGATTCTATTAAATTCTAGGATTTGGGTATTCAGAGAGTGAGCTACTAGTACTTTTTATAAAATTATAAATAAGAACAAAGAATGTAAAGACAAAACAATTTTTTTAATCGCATTTAATCATAATAAAATAATAAATAATTATATTTAAGGGCAGGAAAGCAAGCAATAACCCTTGCTTTTCTTTTTAATACGAAAATATTGTTGTGTTTCTAAAAAATCTGAGATTTGTTATTCGACAAAGTCAAAATTTTAGGCATTTGAATATGCTAATGTCACTGTATTATGTATGCATATGTGTGTTTAACCTTCCCAGTTATGGAACTACTGTAGGAAATTATATATATATATATATATATATATATATATATATATATATATATATATATATATATATATATATATATATATATATATATATATATATATACTGGGTGTCTCTAAAATATGTATATATATATATATATATATATATATATATATATATATATATATATATATATATATATATATATATATATATATATATACTGGGTGTCTCTAAAAGGTGCGGAAAAAAAATGCTACCACAAATTCCTGAGGTCAAAATATGACGATCTAACTCAACTTACCTCAGTCCAAAAGTGGATAATTTCGGAGATACAGAGTGTCAAAAGTTCAATTTGGTTTTTTTAGTTTTTCATAAATATTTTTTTTAATAATTTGTGTAATGTCACAATTTTCAGCCAAAGTTTTGAGGTGAAAAATTGAAATCTACATTCATTTTCATTGTAAAATTTAGAGGGCGCCACCTGCGGTACTTTGCACTCATTTAAAACGAAATAACTTTTTTGAACCACACTGTATTTTACTTTTACATAAAATTTCTTATTCTCCAACGTCTTTTACCTAAAAAAGATATACCTGGTAAGAGTTGATTTGAGCAGCCGTTTTTGAGATATCTGGATTAAAACAATTCATTTCGTTTATAGCTAGGTCTAAATTATTGTGATAAATGAACATAATTTGAAGCGAAAATGAACTATCTAAATTTTGAATAAAAATTCTTCTTTTCCAGTT
Organism: Pachyrhynchus sulphureomaculatus; assembly: GCA_019049505.1. Taxonomy (NCBI): domain Eukaryota; kingdom Metazoa; phylum Arthropoda; class Insecta; order Coleoptera; family Curculionidae; genus Pachyrhynchus; species Pachyrhynchus sulphureomaculatus. The sequence goes on from CM032456.1 coordinate 189,648,868, forward strand.
TTTAAAGGTATACCTGGTATGAGCTGAGTTTTTGGGATATTTGGATGTAAATTTTTGATTTCTTACCCAAACTCACCATTGCATTGCATTGCCACAAGAATAACACCAAAAATTAAAAAAACAATGAAATGTGTTGTTAATTTTATTCTCTAGTAAAAACAGTCAATAAGATTTATCAACAACAAAAAGTTAATTAAAAAAAAAAAAAAATGCTAATAATAAATGTTCAAAATGCCCTCCATTTTCGAGGGTACAAAAATTAATACGTCGTAAAAATTTAAATTGGACTCTCTGGAGCATTTCGGCATCATTTCTCAAAGCTTCAGTTCCAGTTTGAATACGTCTCCTTAATTCATCCTCTGTACCAACTGGCCTAGAATACACAAGGGTTTTCAAAGTTCCCCATAAAAAGTAATCCATCGGGGTCATGTCAGGGGATCGAGCTGGCCAATTTGCGGGTGCATCATTGCCTCTACCTATCCATCTATTTGGATACTGTTCGTTTAAATAATTACGTACGTTTAACGTAAAATGTGGAGGAGCACCGTCGTGCATAAACCACATTCTTCTTCGAAGTTCCAAGAGCAGGGGATCTAATAAGTCTGGTAGTTCGTTTTGCAGATGTTCCACATAATCTTCGCCATTTAGTCGAAGTGGTAAAATGACAGGACCAATTATGAAAGTGTCTATGGTTCCTGCCCAAACATTGATCTTAAACTCATGCTGATAATGGGTTATTTTAGTCGCATGAGGATTTTCTTCTGCATAGACATGTTCATTGTGCAAATTAGTTATGCCACTTCGCGTGAAACAGGCTTCATCTGTGAATAAAATATATAATACATTAAAAATCCGTTCGTCTAACAATGAATTTGCATTACTTTTCGCCAAAATCTCATTTGGCATTTTCAAGTGCTCTTGCTGCTGCTGCTACTCGATACTGTGATCTTGCTGCTGCTGCAGATCAACGTTATTGTTTTTAGTCTATCTCTGAAGATAATAATTTACATTTTCAAATACTATTTAATTTTTTGAAAAGTGCTTACGACTCAGCGGAAATTTTAAGAGAAATAAATAAATTAAAAAAAAAAATCTCTTATCAAACATTCGCCGCTACTGACATTAATATAGCAGCGCAGCGTTTCAAGATTAGTAATGGAGATGACTGACTAAAAGTGCATAAAACTTTTATAGTTTTACGCTGAAAAAAGTTGTTTAACTTGTCAGTGGTCGTAAAATAATATTGTTATTGTGTCTCCACAAAGAAACTCTGGAATCTAATAAGTTTTTGAATCGTCCGAATTCCAGCTTTTAATTATGTTTTGTTTTTGTTTTAGGTAAGACCCAGTAAAAATGGAAATTATCAGCATTCACAATGTGTAAGTAATAAAATAAACGCATTTTGCTTTTGCCAGTCGTACGATTCGGCATTCAGAAGAAATACACACAGGGTTGCCAGGTCTTTTTTTAAAAAAAAACCGAACAGTGAGCAAAAAAAAAAAACGTTATAACTGTTTATTTACTATTGTTACAATACACAGTACCATTGCACAAGAGAACATAATCATTAGCAAGTAGAGAACATGACAATATAAAACAGTTATATTTTTTCTCACTTACTTTTTTACTTACATATTACTATACAAACAAACATTGCACAACAAAAAAAACCAACCAGGATTCAGAAACTAAAAAAAAGAAATCTTAAAAATTATATTTTTTGTCACTAATGCACGCTTCCAGCAATTTCTTATTTGCTTTAACTGCTCCGTGCATTTCGCGACATGTCAGACCGAAATTGCGTCATATGCATAATTCAGCCTTCACCATGTCCACACTTAATTTATTACGGCTGTCCGTCCACAAATGGTCCATGTGGCTAAATACTCTTTCCACATGAGCATTACTACATGGCACTGCCATTATCGTTTTTATTATCTTTTTTAAGTTAGGGCTTACTTCTGCCTTTAGAAACTTCTTTCACGAAAATGTAGTATTTGATGAAAAAGCTTGGTTTTTTATTGCTTCCAAGGTTTTTTGGAGAACGCGAATCTCTTCGTTGCCCGAAGCGGCAACATCGCATCAACTGATTGCATCTGACAGTTGAATCGTTTATTAGGAAGAAAGATTTATTAGAAAAAATACCGAATCGCCCATACTTCGGTATTTTTGCCATACCGAACACCGAACACACTGCTAAAATATCGAACGGTTCGGTAAAATACCTGGCAACCCTGAATACACACCATGTATGTTGGTGCACGCGGGTGGAAAACACTCGAAAATCGTTAGAATTTTTAAGACACCATATTGGGTACATATGCTGTAAATATATTAAATTGAGATATTTGAAATTAAGTTATTCCTAAATAAAAATTAAACCAATAAGAAATTTCTTATACTTAAGAAATATGGATAAAACTTAATATAGTACCGTCTCTTTTTAGTGTTCCGTACGGAACACTTATAAGATCACTTCGGTGTCTGTCTGTCTGTCTGTCACACCCGATTTTCTCCGAAACTATTTGTCATAGAAACTTGAAATTTGGTAATAATATAGGAATTGATGGCCTCATCAGAGCCATGTAGTTTTGAAAGTTAAATTTTGACTTAAGGGGTTAATTTTGGGGGGTAAAATCGGAAGTAAAAAAAAAATTTTTTTGCTAGGTCATCGAGTGTAGTGTCAAATGAAAGGTTGTGAAAATACGAGTAAAAAATATATATATAATGTAATACTTGAGCGCACTTTTTTTTGTATTATTTTCAAAAAATCGCTGTCCCGAGCCTTATCTCGAAAAGTACCTATCAAAAAATTTTGAAAAAATCCTGGAATATTCTCCACGGGGGGTAGATTGAACGAAAATTATCACGAGTGTATTACCTTTAATAATTTATCTGGTATTTAAAAAAAAAAAATTTCAAGGTCATCAGATTTTAGTAAAGTTTGAAAACAGACTTTGTTGAAAACTCATTTGGGGTGTGTTTTATGAAGTCGCTGATCATTTTATACCACCGTAACATAAATTTTGACTCAAGGAGTTCGTTTTGAGGGGTGAAATCGGAAGTGAAAAAAAAATTTTTTTACTAGGTCATCGAGTGTGGTGTCAAATGAAAGCTTGTGAAAACACGAGTAAAAAATATTTATATAATGCAATACTTGCGCACACTTTTCTTCGTATTACTTTTAAAAAATCGCGAAAAATCGCTGTCCCCTACCTTATCTCGAAAAGTACTGATCAAAAAGTTTTAAAAAAATTCTGGAATATTCTCCGCGGGGTATAGATTGAACGAAAATTATCATGAGTGCATTACCTTTAATAATTTATTTGGTATATAAAAAAAAAACAAAATTTCAAGGTCACCAGTTTTCAGTAAAGATTGGAAACAAACTTTGTTGAAAACTCATTTGGGGTGTGTTTTGTGAAGTCACTGATCATTTTATACCACCCTAACAAAAATTTTTATTTTAAAAACAATCAACGTACGGAACACTAATTGTGCAAGTTCAACTTGCACTTGACCGGTTTTTTTACTGATTAGATCTTATGGAGTACTTCATAAAATCGTAAAATAGTGTATGTTATGCCAAATTCCACGATAATTTTCAACACTATAGTATGGTTTGGTATTGCTTATAGTAAAACAAATAGTCCAAATATATTCTTTTTGCCAATATTTTTTAACATCTAAGTAATGTTAACCAGACGAGACCTTTATTGTGACATCCGAATTACATGATCGGTAGATGGTACTTTCAGTCCAATACCTGCGAACATCTTCTCAGGATGTATTTTTTTGATTTTGGTAGGCATCTAGTCCAAATACACATAAGCATCTCACTCAAGAACGAGAAGTACAGTGTTTTCGTGTTAATCTTAAACTATGTATACATATATATATATATATATATATATATATATATATATATATATATATATACATATACATATATATATATATATATATATATATATATATATATATATATATATATATATATATATATATATATATATATATATATTTAAATATATATATATATATATATATATATATATATATATATATATATATATGTATTTATATATAAACACGTAGGCCAACAAGTTTTTGGTCTGACACATAGATGTCACCCTCCATCCATATCATTTTTAGGAAGTACCAACCTTCAAATGATACGTGTCAAAATTTCATGACATTTCGACGATTAGTTTACAAGTTACAGTGGTGTTAGTAACGCGAATTTTAATATTTTCAAAACAGTAGAAAAAAATCGAATTCCGTGTGTTTATTAAACATGTTTTTTGATGGGAAAAAATACAGTTTAAGCAAAGCAATGACTTGATAAATGTTACGAGGACTCTGCTCCTCAAAAATCACTCATCATTTACTGGTATACTGAATTTAAACGCGGTCGTACAGATACAAATGATGCTGAACGCTCTGGACGCCCAAATGAGGTGATTACACCAGAAAACATAAAAAAAATCCACAAAATTGTTTTGGATGACCGTAAAGTGAAATTGCGTGAGATAGCTGACACCTAAAGATATCAAAAGAGCGTGTCGGTCTTATTATCTATAAATATTTGGGCATGAGAAAGCTCTCTTCGAAATGGGTACCACGTTGGCTCATAGTGGGCGAAAAACAACAACGTGTTGGTAATTTTGTGCTCGGTTTAGACCTGTTTAAGAGCAATAAAAAGGATTTTTTCATGCGTTATGTGACAGTGGATGAAACGTGGATCCACCACTACACACCGGAATCAAATCGGCAGTCAGCTGTGAAAGCAGCCGGTGAAAGCCGCCCGAGGCGACAGGAGACATAGTCGGCTGGAAAGGTTGTGGCCTCTGTATTTTGGGAGCCACATGGTATAATTTTCATCGACTGTGCTGAGAAGGGAAAAGTTATTGGTCCGTTTGAAGGCAGAAATCGGAAAGAAACGGCTCCAAATGAACAAGAAACAGTGCTCTTTCATGAAGACAATGCACCGTGTCACAAGTCAATGATTACTATGGCAAAATTGCAAGAATTGAAGTTCGAATTGCTTCCACGTCCACCGTATTCTCCAGAGTTGGCACCCAGGGACTATTATCTGTTCGCAGACCTCAAAAATATGCTCACGGAAGAGATTTGGCTCCAATGAAGAAGTTATCGCCGAAATTGAGGCCTGTTTTGATGGCAAAGACAAAAAAGATATAGAAATGTTAGAAAATTGGACTGATTGTATCGCTCTTGAAGTGGACTATATCGATGAATAAAGTCGAATTTTGCAAAAAAAAAATCGGTGTTTTCAGCCTACGTGTTACATTATATTTCTGGCACGAGCGGTTTCCCAGTAACGACATACCTTTACGGCAATATCGACTTTGAGAGTTGGCCCATGTCTGCTGCGTGGCTGCGTAATGTGATACGTGGCCTATACTTAATTAAATAAGTATACCCGAGACCTTGTTCATGGTAAGCCGGTTCTTTATTGCGAAGCTGGGCCTGGCTCTATTTTCGAGACTGTACTTTCTTAGGTTTTTGAAAAGTTTATCTCAAGAAAACGAATGTACTCAAGGAAAAGAAATTAATAATATTTTATGTTTATGACTGGTAATATATAATAATAACATTACTATAAATATGTCTTGTGGAACAATAAATTGAGATATTTTTAATGCATTATCTGTATGTCAGTATTTATTGTTTAAATATTTAAAGTAATATTTCCTTAAATATTGAAAAACAACAACTGATATCTTATCCATATTTATGTTAACATGCTGTACATACTTTTGTTGCAGGAAGAATGTAAACCCATTAGCATTTTCACGTTATTTTATCAATTATTTTTTTGTGTTTAACTTACTTTATAGACGCTGCTAACTCGAAAATTTACTGACAGTATTAGAGGTATTTAATTCTAGCTTTAATATTTTACGTTAAGCAGATATTCTGCACAAAAAAAATGTAATTTGAAACGGGTTAGCAAACTAAAAAAAACACATAAAAGTCATAAATATAGATTCAAGAGGTTTTTACTAATGTTATCGAAAGTTACAATGTTTTTCATACTGGTAATTTTCTCGTGACAGATGCAAGAAGAGGCAAATTTCGTTATTCATAGGTAGTAAAGATAGCGGTACTAACAGGTCCATCCAACTTACTTGAGGACATGATCAAAATTAGAGCTATTGACAATTTTATGACGGTATTCTCGCTAATTGTCACACAAAGCACAAATCATATATCCATGGATAAAAAAGACACATAACATGACGTATGTCTTTCTACTAAAAAAAAACAGATTACAGAACTATTTTCATTTATATTAACCTCATCATTAAAGGAAAATTTCGAATTTATTTTTTATGTAATAATTAAATTTTAGATTTATTAAAGTTTACAAAAATATAAATAAAAATCCTAAATAATTTAATCCATAATAAATATAAAATTTTACCTAACAGTAAAAAGTGCCCATAATGTTCACTGCATGGTTAATGATAAATTTATCCCCGAAAATTGTCGAATTAAAATGTAAAATCACCTAAAATTTCTAGGCGACCTATTTAGGGTGAAGTCAGCAAACCACGGTTTACACTACTGCGTAAAATCACGATCTTGTAGTAACATAGAATAGCGAGGTCATTTCGGATATTCGTTTCATTCTGTCTATCTATCTATCTAATCCGTCTCAAACATCCATTTTCGGACATAGGCCTCCCCTTCTCTTTTCTATTGTTCTCTGTTATGAGCAATTTGCATCCATCCTTGTCCAGCGTGTTTCTTCAGGTCGTCTGTCCACCTCATTTGTGGCCTACCTTGTTTTTGTTTATGCTCCCAAGGTCTCCATTGCAGGATCTTTTTATTCCATCTATCGTCTTTTTATCGTAAGTTGTGACCGGCGAATTTCCATTTAAGCTTGGCTATCTGTGTTGACACATCGCTTACTTTTGTTCTGGTTCTTATCCATGTATTTTTCTTTATGTCTATGAGTTTGATGTCCAGCATTTGTCTCTCTATTGCTCTTTGTGTCTTCGCTATTTTATCGATATTTTCTTTTGTAAACGTCCATGTCTGGGAACTATGTTATATGTAAGGACAGGCAACATAATCGAAGACTTTAGTTTTTAGGTACTGCGGATATTTTTTGTTGTTTAGGATGTATGCGAGTTTGCTAAATGACATCCATGTCAGTCTTTCTTCTTTTTATTTCCTCTATTGGGTTGTATTTATTTAGTTTTGTTATTTTACCTAGGTATATATATATTCCGTGACTTCTTCTATTTTCTTTTGTGCAACTGTGATGTTTAGTTCTTCCATCTGGTTGGTCATGATCTTTGTTTTATCAAAATTTATTCTCAAACCTATTTTTGACATCTTGGTTTCTAGTCCTCCCATCATTTTTTGCAATTCTTCCTTTTTTTCTGTAATTACTACGATGTCGTCCGGGTATCTTAGGTGATTTAGTGGTTCTCCATTTATTTTGATTCCATATTTGTCCCATTTCATATTCTTAAAGGTGTCCTCTAGGGCCTGGTTAAATAGCTTTGGCGATATTGTATCTCCCTCTCTGACTCCTCTTCCCACTTTTATTGGTTTAGTACCGTGATCTTCTGTTCTTTTAATGGTGAAACTTGCATTGTTATATATGTTTGTTATTAAATCTGTATATCTGTAGTCAATTCTGCCATTCTGTAATGCATATTTAACTGCCCGGTATTCTACACTATTGAAGGCCTTTTCGAAGTCGTTGAATGCCATATAGAGTGGGATCTGGTATTCTGTGGCTTTTTCAATTAATATTTCCATTGTCAAAAGATGATCGCAAGTGCTGAAACCTCATCTAAATCCAGCTTGTCTGGTAGCTGTCGAGCTTGGTAGTTAGTCTATTTGTCAGTATTTTCGTTAGTAATTTATACATAGTATTAAGCAATGTTATTGGTCTGTAGTTTTTCAAATCTTTTCGGTCTCTCTTCTTAAACAGTAATATAGTTATGGCTTCGTCCCAGCTAGTTGGTATCTGCTTTGTACTGAGTATTTTATTCATAAGTGTGAATCTTGTTGTTTTTCTTTCGTTCTTCAGCATTTCTGCCGTAATTCCGTCTCTTCCAGGCGATTTATTGTTTTTCAATTCTTTTATAGCTCTTATTATCTCGTTGTTACTGATTTCGGGTTGTAAATCAGAGTTGACGTTTTTGATTTTAATGTTTAGACGGTTGAGGATTTCTTGTGGTGGTTCTTGTTTTGTGCTGTATAGGTTCATGTAATATTCTTGAGTTATTTTTATTATCTGCTTTATGTTGTTGGTTTCTACTCCTTTGTTTTTTATACCATTTATCTGAGTTTTTCCTAGCTGTAGTTTCAAGCATTTCATACTTTTGTTTTGCTGGACTATTCGTTTTATTTTGGTTTCTTGTTTTCTTCTTTTGTTTTCCTTAATGTTTCTTCTAATTGTTTTGTTAATCTCTCTATATCCTACTGTGTTTCTTTTTCTTTCTTTTAGTAGAGTTCTTCTTTTATTCATTAGCTCTTTTATATGCTAAGAGATAGTCGTGAAGCCGAATCATTTTCAATCAGTTGTGGCTTAACTCAGCTTATTTACGAACCAACACGGATCCCTGATCGAGACGGGGAGTTCGCCAGTCTTCTTGATCTGTTTTTAACCACCAATCCGGAGATTTACACGGTCAGCGTAAATCCGCCATTAGGTTCTTCCGACCATAAACTATTATCGACATCGGGTATCCTACCAATCAGTGACAGAGAGGCGCCTAAACCGCGCAAGATTTGGCACTACAAATCTGCTAAATGGGAAGATCTCATGGAATAGTTTCGAATTTTCTCTTGGTTAGACGTTGTTTTCGATCCGATGACCCATCTGACTGCGCCAAGGAGGTTTCCGATGTTATTTTGGCCGGTATGGAGGCTTACATCCCTTTTTCGAAGAAATGCCCTTCCAACGGTAAGCCTTGGTTTGACCGAAAATGCAAAGAAGCTGTTGCTTCCAAACATCTTGCATACCGACATTGGCGTGAAAATCCTAACACCATAAATCGTAACACCTCTGTTCGTGCCAGGAACAGATGCAAAGAAATTATCGACGAAACCAAGGAGGCACACAATCAACGGATTAGAAACAAACTTCTCGCTTGTCCCAACAATTCCTGGTCCTTTTGGTCAGTCGCTAAGGCAGTTAGTCAAAATTTCACCAAATCCACCATACCACCACTCACACGGCCAGATAATTCTATTGCAACGACACCTGTTAAGAAAGCGAACTTGTTGGCTGAACTCTTTGCTTCACATTCTACTGTCGATTTCCAGGGAAAAATACCACCTAATATTCCCATAATGCAGTCAAGGATGCCCGATATTGTCTTCAGGCAGCGTATCATAAAACGTATTTTGATGAAGCTAGACACCAAAAAGGCTTCTGGCGCTGACGAAATACCTGCCATAGTTCTCAAAAACTGTGTGAGGGAACTAACGCCAGTTTTCTGTAGACTTTTCAGAAAGGGAATATTTCCTTCCTGCTAGAAATGTGCCACAGTTCAGCTAATACCTAAAAAAGGCAAGAAGACCTTGCCAAATAACTACCGACCAATCGCACTGCTTTCAATAATATCGAAAGTCATTTATATTAACGATCTGCTGGAAAAGACCGAGAATTCAATCTACAGCTTTGCAGATGACAGTACACTTATCTCTTCATTCACTTTGAACGCTCGGACATCGGCTACTCAGACGAATATCCGCAGACAGCAAGAAGTCATTCAACTTAACAAAGACCTGGAAGAAATTCTATCTTGGGGTGACAGTAACCAAGTGGAATTTAACTCTACAAGAACCCAGGCGGCAGTTTTTTTTCTAAAAAAGTTAACGTTGCTGAACCCGACATAGTTATGTCGGGACACTCCATTCCTCTAACATCGTCACTCAATTTGTTGGGCGTTAATTTGGTAGCAAATATGTCCTGGCATGAACATGTTGCAGGCATAGCAAGGAGAGCTTCTCAGAAGTTGGGATTATTATTTCGAACCAGAAAGCTTTACACTTCACAACAACTGTTATTTCCTTACAAAGCTCAAATTCGACCAACTATGGAATACTACTCCCATGTTTGGGGCTCCGCTCCCAAACATACACTGCATTTGTTGGATTCTATTCAGAGAAGAGCTGTTCGTCTGATTGGAGACCCGGAACTGACAGGTGGCCTTGATTCGCTGGAACATCGAAGAAAGGTTGGCGACTTGAGCCTATTCTACAAGTATTTTCATGGAAAGTGTTCGAAGAATGTGGCCCGTTTAATTTCTTCCCAGAGCGGTGCATGTTAGAAGTACACGTCACGCTAATACTTCACATCCGTATGAGGTTCAGCTTGTTACTCCTCGTACAACGCTTTTTCAAGCAGTCATTTATATGGAGAACATCATCCCTTTGGAATAATTTGCCCAGGACTGTGTTTTCCACCGAGTACAATTTACAGCGATTTAAGAACAACGTGAATCGCTTTCTCCGCACACGTGTCGCTCCTGTAGCGCTTTAGGGACTTCCCTGTAGCACGTGTGCTAGACCCATAAAAAAATAAAAAATAAAAATAATAATAATTGGCGTTTTTTGATGTTGCTGATGTCACTTTCGCAGTTTCTTTTCCAGCATTAAGTAGTGTATTAGTTAATATTTTGTTTATCTCGTCAACATTTTTATTCTCCAGATCATTCGTATTTTGTATACTGTCCTTTATCTTTTCTTTATATTTAGCTGAGTTATGTCTAAGCTCTTCCATGTCTAATCTTTGTGTTTGGTTCGTTTTCTTTCTAGTTTCAAATAAGCTGTTAATTTGGATCTTTGCTCTTACAAGTCTATGATCGCTACCACTCGAAAACTGGTTAAGCACTGTTATGTCTTTAACAATAGATTTCTGTGTTGAAAGTAAGTGATCGATTTCATTTTTGGTGTTGCCATTGGGGCTTGTCCACGTCCACTTCCTCTGTGGTTTCTTATTGAAAAAGGAGTTCATTGCAAAGAGTCTTCCCTCTTCCAAATAGTAGATCCTCTTTCGTTTCTTGTGCCATAGCCATACTTTCCCATCCTCAGTTCTTTGTTTGGCCTTGGTCCCAATTTGGCATTGAAATCTTCTATTACTAGTGTTAGGTGGGTCTTTCTTTCTTCTAGTGCCGATGTTACTTTCTCATAGAAGGCTTCAACTTCTTCGTCGTGTCGTGTATGTGGTGGTAGGTGCGTGCACATGTATAATTTTCAGATTTATTCTTTTTAATTTAAGTATGATAAATGCTACTCTGTCTGATAAACCCTTCATAGTTTGTACGTGTGTTCGTTTCATTAGTACTAGCAATATATTTGTTTCATATATGTAGTATTCATATCTAAATCATATATTTGTTTGCTGTGCTATGGACGAGTAAGTTTGAATCAATTTACCCTTTTATATTTATACAATTTTTTGAATGATCGACCGAAAATTATTTGCAACTTATTTCGTGTTATTATAAATTTTTTAAACTAAAATTTCATTTAAAACTTTGTGTCCCCCTATGCAAATAAACAAAATCCTTTTTAAGGTGACTTTAATAATCACTGACTACTTCAGTTTAGAATATATACATTGAAAACTCAACATAATTTTCAAATTCTTTGGCTACAAAAGTTCTAAAAATGACATATAACACAGTTGTATCTTTCTTCTAAGCCTTTCCATAACTCTTCATATATTTAATTTAAAATAATTACTCTGAGAATTAGATATTTTCTTAAGCAAAAATAACGTAACAATCAAGGAATACTGTTCAACTAGTTTTCTTGAGGTAATTTCTCAATTTTGTCTTTTCTTCTCCATTTTATTAGAAATAATAAAAAAATAACATAATTTTTAGATTCCCCATCTCAAAGAACCTTGAAAAAAGACATATAAAGTGATATATTTGAGTATGTTATCACATCTTGTACACAAAATTATTCCAAAGAAATGTATTTTATTAAAACAATTCATTTTGCAATGTATTTATTTTAGACAATAGATAATCAAAATAAATAAAGAATCATTGTAAATTCAAGGCAATATCGTAAAAAAATCGCACCAGAAAAATGACAAATAAATTGCTGTTTTTATCTAAAATTAAACAACCTACTTATTTTTCAATGTCACCAAACAAATATTTTTATCTTATTTTTTTTATTATCGTCTGAATTTTCTAGGTTAATAGACCTTTAATAATAAGAGAAGGACCTTGCACCTCAAGTGTTTTTTATAAATTTTTGCAATGTGTATTTATCGTTATTTTAAAAATTGTAAGTTTATTGTTTTTTTATGCTTTTTTGGCAGTATATTTTGGTTCAGTATCATCATCATTAGGTGCCTTATCCGTTCAGGATGTTGTCTATCATCATGGCGATTCTAGTTTTGTTGGCACTCTTGGGAAAAGCTCAAAAGAACTCACCCCGTACCAATTTCTGAGTTTCCCAAGCCAAGATATCCGTCGCCTCCCTGTCCATAAATCTTCCCCTTCATTGCCAACCTAAGGATGTGGAATTTTTCCTCATGTCTCATGACATGGCCAAAGTATTCGACTTTCCTTTGTTTTATGGTGTTCAGCAGTTCTTTCTGTTTACCAACACCGTGTAGGAGCTCCTCGTTGGTAACGTGATCCACCCAAAAAATACGTAGCAGTCGTCGATAGATCCACATCTCGAAGGCTACGATCTTTTTCTGGGTTACCTTGGTAATGTCCATGCTTCGATCCCATACAGCAACAACGGCTAAACGTAGTATTTCACTATTCTGATCTTCATGTCCAGAGAGAAGTCCCAACAGCACAAAAGGTTGCGCATTTTGGTGAAGGTTGACCGAGACCTTATCTCGGTGTCGTGATCTCACCGTTCATTCAAGTTACTCCCCAGGTACGTGACCCTCTTTACTGCTTCAAAGTGAGATACTTGATTTTGTTTATGCTGAGGTCCATCCATATTCCTTACTTTGGGCCCTGACTCTGTTCAACAACAAATGCATATCCTCAAGACTAGCAGCGAACAATATCGTATCATATCGGATATTGTTGATGTACTGACCGTTGATTCTAATGCCTACGTTCAGTGGTTCAGTATGTAGGTATAAGATTTGATATATTATCCTCCCAATATCTAAGTCGTCGGGACGTTTTCTAGCAGCTTACAAGATCTACTACATGAATTCATGGGGGTATAGACTATGTAAAACTGGAAAGTTAACTTTCTCTTTCAGTCTGGTTCACATTTCATTCTTGAAAAAAAATTCTAACAATTTGTTTTTTAATTCCGGGTCACTTCATACTTTTGTGTAGCTGCAAAAAAGTGTGAATTTTAGCCTGTTTTTGCAACCTTCGGAACCTGGAGACAAAAAAGCAAAGATAACGTAATTGGTCTTAAATTAAACCTAATTAAAAATCTTAAAGGACATATTTTTCAATTTTTTTATTTATGGGTAACTACCCCTTATTTTGGGGGTTACAAGTGTGAAAATAAATAAGTTTTTAACAGAAAATAAAAATATTTATGATGTGTAATTCATGGTCAAGAATTTCAAGTATTTACATATTTTCGACCCAATACCATACAATAAATTAAAAACCACCCTCTAAAAGAGGGTTGCAATAAGAGGGGTATTTTGATTATTTCTTTATATTTTTTCCTAGTCTTGGGAGTCTTGTTTGTGAGTATGGTAGGATCCCCTATTAATTGCGACCCTCTTTTAGAGGGTAGTTTTTGATGGGCTATACTATTGGGTAGAGAATATGTAAATAATTAAAGTTATCTATTTTCATGAATGATATGTACATCATAAATATTTCTTTTAAAAACTTATTTATTTTCACCCTTTTAACCCTCAAAAAAATGGAAAAATATGTCCTAGATTTTTAATTAGCTTTAATTTAGGACCTTTTATGTTAAGTTTACTTTTTGTCTCAAAGTTATGGAGGTTGTAAACACGGGTGACTCTTTCAGAAAGGACAGTATTAGAATTAAACAAAATAAATGAGTCGTAAAGCAATTTGAATTGATCTGACTTTTGTTAGTCGAATGCGGCAATGATATTGTGATGACGAGATGCTAAGGGACGACGTTTTCATACAATTTGTCTCAGCCGGTTTAAATACATTTTCAGCGTGGCTTTTTTAAAGAAATTTTTTGAAAACTCTTATCTAGACTACAGTTGTAAAGTGATTTTACTTAATAAATTATAAGTTAAAAAAATGGTAAAGTGGTTTACCCAGCACTTTCCCTGCAAACACGCAATTCTAAAATAAAAATAGTAAACTTAACTTTGTCATAGAAGAATACTTTGTTCCAAAAGTTACTACCTGTGGCATAGGCAGTTGGGTATATGCTTCCTCTGCCCCAGTGTATATAGAAAATAGCACCTTCTTAAAAAATTGTTTTGGATGACCGTAAAGTGAAATTGGGTGAAATAGTTGACACCCTAAAGATATCCGAAGAACGTGTTGGTCATATTTTGCATGAACATTTGGACATTAGAAAGCTCTCTTCGAAATGGGTACCGCGTTTGCTCACAGTAGACCATCAACAACAACGTGTTGATGGTTCTGAGCGCTGTTTGGTCCTGTTTAAGCGCAATAAAAAGGATTTTTTTCATGCGATATGTGTTAATGGATGAAGCATGGGTCCACCACTACACACCGGAATCAAATCGGCAGTCAGCTGAGTGGACAGCAGCCGGTGAAAGCCGCCGGAAGCGACCAAAGACACGACAGTCGGCTGGGAAGGTTTTGGCCTCTGTATTATGGGATGCGCATGGAATAATTTTCATCGAGTATGCTGAGGACAGAAAAGCCATAGTAGATAAAGTTATTGGTGCATTTGAAGGCAGAAATCGTAAAGAAACAGCCCCAAATGAACAAGAAAAATGTGCTCTTTCATCAAGACAATGCACCGTGTCACAAGTCAATGGTTACGACGGCATAATTGCATGAATTGAAGTTCGAATTGCTTCCTCATCCACCGTATTCTCCAGATTTGGGCCCCAGCGACTATTATCTATTCGCAGACCTCAAAAAAGTGCTTGCGGGAAAGAGATTTGGCTCGAATGAAGAAGTTATCGCCAAAACTGAGGCCTATTTTGAAGGCAAAGACAAATCCGTCTACAAGAAAGGTATAGAAATGTTAAAAAAGTGTGGGACTCATTGTATCGCTTTTGAAGGAGACTATATTGATGAATAAAGTCGAATTTTGCAAAAAAAAAAAATGTGTTTTAACTAGCTAGACCAAAAACTATTCAGCCTATGTGTTATTTTATCCGATGTGATTTTAATAGAGAGGCTTGTAGTTTTTTAATCAATGAAAGTTTTTTTTTAATTATCTAAACAATATTTTTTAGTAATACTTTACCATTAAGTCCATTGTATTAAATTATTATTTAGTGTGAGATAGTCAAATTTAGTGATTATTTTAGAACTGCATGTTTGCAAATCATTTAACCAATTTTTTACTTCGAATATTATAGTACCTACCAAATTTGAAATCGATATCTCATTTCATTCGAGAATTATCATGCACGTAGGTCGAAACAAATTAAGAACTGTTTTTCATGGTCTAGGATTACAGAAACAGGAGGAAGCGACGGGAGTAATCATTTTAAAATATATTCGTGTCTAGAGGTTAAGATATATGCTTGTATTTACGATTTAAATACGTAGTGTATTTTTCATTAATTCTGTTTTCTCTCTGTTTATTAAAAAGGCAAAAACCAAACATCGCATAGTTATTATTTCTACTTTATGTGTAGGATTGTTTTATTATGTTACATAATAGAAAAAAAAATAGATACTTGTAATATTTATTGTATTAGGTAACTAAGTTCAGGTTGAAGGTCATTTCTGCATTAAAAGTACTTAGACGACTACAGATCATTTTTTTTAATCACGAGATTGTCATAAATAATGTGCAACTAATACACAGGTAAGCAAAAAAATAGACTTAAACGATTTTGCTTCATTTAACAACGATCCTTGAATTTAATTTTTAGTGTTCCGTACGGAACACTTATAAGATCACTTCGGTGTCTGTCTGTCTGTCTGTCCGTCTGTCACACCCGATTTTCTCC
The DNA here is from genome assembly GCA_019049505.1 of Pachyrhynchus sulphureomaculatus. Lineage (NCBI taxonomy): Eukaryota > Metazoa > Arthropoda > Insecta > Coleoptera > Curculionidae > Pachyrhynchus > Pachyrhynchus sulphureomaculatus. The sequence goes on from CM032456.1 coordinate 189,664,973, forward strand.
GAAACTCTTTGTCATAGAAAGTTGAAATTTGGTAGTAATATAGGAATTGATGGCCTCATCAGAGCCATGTAGTTTTGAAACTTAAATTTTGACTAAGGGGTTAGTTTTGGGGGGTGAAATCGGAAGTGAAAAAAAAATTTTTTTACTAGGTAATCGAGTGTGGTGTCAAATGAAAGCTTGTGAAAACACGAGTAAAAAATATATAATAATGTAATACTTATGCGCACTTTTCTTTGTATAATTTTTAAAAAATCGCGAAAAATCGCTGTCCACCCACCTTATCTCGGAAAGTACTTATCAAAAAATTTTGAAAAAATTCTGGAGTATTCTCCACGGGGTAGATTGAACGAAAATTATCACGAGTGCATTACCTGTAATAATTTATCTGGTATATAAAAAAAACAGAAACTTCAAGGTCATCAATTTTCAGTAAAGATTGGAAATAAACTTTGTTGAAAACTTATTTGGGGTGTGTTTTGTGAAGTCACTGATCATTTTATATCACCGTAACATAAATTTTGACTTAAGGGATTCGTTTTTTACTAGGTCATCGAGTGTGGTGTCAAATGAAAGCTTGTGAAAACACGAGTAAAAAATATATATATAATGTAATACTTGCGCACACTTTTCTTCGTATTACTTTTAAAAAATCGTGAAAAATCGCTGTCCCCTACCTCATCTCGAAAAGTACTGATCAAAAAATTTTGAAAAAATCCTGGAATATTCTCCAGGGGATATAGATTGAACGAAAATTATCATTACCTTTAATAATTTATCTGGTATATAAAAAAACCAAAATTTCAAGGTCACCAGTTTTCAGTAAAGATTGGAAACAAACTTTGTTGAAAACTCATTTGGGGTGTGTTTTGTGTGAAGTCACTGATCATTTTATACCACCCTAACAAAATTTTTTATTTTAAAAACAATCAACGTACGGAACACTAATTGTGCAAGTTCAACTTGCACTTGACCGGTGGTGTCATTTTTGGTATTATTTGAATGCTGATTTTCTACTCTTTCCAATAATACCAAAAACACTTGGATTTCCAAAAAGTTTTACTGATTAATACCGTTTTACTGAATTGAACCATTTTTGCTCGCTCAGCAACGTACTCGTTGTGCTGTTCATCCTTATGAAAACATATGCAACTGCACTTTCCTATCATTCCTCTATCGGAACTTGAACCTTCAACATCTCTGCTCTATCTGTTCACTAATTACGTCATCGGAAGATGGATACCACACCGGAAGAAACGGCACAAGTCATCGCACCATTGCTAGAAGGGCATAGCCAACGTGTAGTCGCTACGCAACTGCACCTAAGCCAGTCAGTTCTCTCCAGAGTCTACAGACGTTACCAAGAGACTGGCGCCTTTACACGCTTTATTGTGAACACAACTCTAAGAAATCGTCTCTTGACTGGCGTTAAGATCCAACAAGACCTCCGATAAGTTCGTGGTAGGGCTGTCAGTCATTGGACAGTTAGAAGAAGGCTTAGAGAAACTAACCTAACTCCGAAGAGACTAGGTAATAGACCCAAATTGACAGCAGCCCATCGACAAGCGCGAATCAGATTTGCTCCAGAACATGTCGACTTAACCTTAGAGCAATGGCGCTCTGTTTTATTCTCCGACGAGTCCCGAATGTGCCTACATGGCAATGATGGAACAAGACGAATCTATAGGAGGCCTGGGGAGCGCTATGCGCAGTACTATATTACTGAAACGGGCGCCTACGGAGAAGGTTCTGTCATGGTGTGGGGAGGCATCTCCCTGGATGCGAAAGCCGATTTGGTTTTCGTGACTGATGAGACTCGTAGCGGTAAATTAACTGCTCACCGGTACATCGAGGAGACCTTGCAGGAACACGTCGTTCCTTATGCTGGGTTTGCTGGCGAAAGCTTCGTGCTACTGCACGACAATGCGAGGCCACATGCTGCTACATCGGTGCGGCAATACCTGGCGGAAGTGGAATACCCACATTAGACATGCCTGCGCCGAGTCATGACCTCAATCCAATCGAGCACATGTAGGATGAGCTCAAAAGAAGGGTTCGAGTCATAAATCCAGCCTCTTCATCGCTGAGGGGCTTAAAGGTTGTGATGGCGGAAGAGTGCAAAAGAATCCTACATACAGTGGTGAAAAAGCTCCATAAAAAACTGACTGGAAGCAGTAATAAGGGCTAGGAAGTAATACAAAATATTGATTTTGGTTTTTATCGATTAATTTAATTGTTAAACTTAAAGTTTGTTCAATTTTTTCTTTCTCTTACTCCTATTTTCAATCCTTATTTGTATCATTAAATAGATAATAGAATGGGCTTTCAAATTATACTAAAATCCATAAAAATATATGAACACTAAATTCTAGTATCCGTATTAAATGAAGCCAAATAGTTTGAGTCGATTTTTGTGCTCAGCAGGGTAGCTTTTTATTAACTTCTAATGGTTTTTTTTTTATATTAAAGAATAAGTTTTATTACATTATAATAATATTATATATAAATAATAAATAAAAAGGAACTTCCCTTTTTTAAACTTCTTTCCACTTGAAATAATAATGGCACGGTTTAGTTTGTATACGAACCACTTAACTTAGACGCTGCCTGCTCTTAACTTTGTGTGGTATCCAGTTATTTTACCTCTTTATTCTTGTTTCCTTCTAGTTGTTACTCTCGACTTTTGCGTTACAAGGTTTTACTTTTTAATTGGCGAGTAAAGTTAAGTGACCATTTTGTAAAGATTCATAGAATATTTTGACAGATAATAAATATTGAAATATTTATAAGATAGGATTATTCAACTTGGGCGTATCGCAAACTTGCGATGCAATTACAATTTTACAATATAGTTGCATTAAGCTTTTATTTCTGGATATTTGACTCCAATACTCCGTCTAAGTTCAATACTCAAGGATGTGTAGTCAAGGATGCCCGATGTTGTCTTCATACAGCGTATCATAAAGCGTATTTTAATGAAGCTAGACACCAAAAAGGCTTCTGGCGCTGGCGGAATACCTGCCATAGTTCTCAAAAACTGTGCGAGGAAACTAACACCAGTTTTCTGTAGACTTTTCAACCTATCGTACAGAAAGGGAATATTTCCTTCCTGCTGGAAATGTGCCACAGTTCAGCCGATACCTAAAAATGGCAAGAAGACCTTGCCAAATAACTACCGACCAGTCGCATTGCTTTCAATAATATCGAAAGTCATGGAAAAGGTTATCTTCTAAAATACCTTGAAGGATTCAATATTATTAGCGATTACCAATATGACTTCCGTAAATATAGATCTACAGGAGATCTTGTGACTTATGTAACACATGTTTGGAACAATGCAATTGAACACTTTGGAGAATCTCGAGCGGTTACTCTTGACATATTCAAGGCATTCGACCGTGTTTGGCACCATGGACTGTTGGCTAAGCTACGCTCTTCTGTCTGAAAAGTTCTGTTTGTGGCTCTCATGTTTCCTCCGAGAGCGTTCTTTACGACTGGCGGTCGACGGATTTCTTCTAACACCTTCACTATCAACGTCGGTGTGCCCCAAAGCTCCATACTGTCTCCTGCTCTCTTTCTCATTTACATTAACGATCTGCTGGAAAAGACCGGGAATCCAATCTACAGCTTTGCAGATGACAGTACGTTTATCTCTTCATTCACTTTGAACGCTCGGACATCGGCTACTTAGGCGAATATCCGCAGACAGCAGGAGGTCGTTCAACTTAACAAAGACCTGGAAGAAATTCTATCTTGGGGTGACAGTAACCAAGTGGAATTTAACGCTACAAAAACCCAGGCGGCAATATTTTTCCTAAAAAAGTTAACGTTGCTGAACCCGACATAGTCATGTCAGGGCACTCCATTCCTCTAGCATCGTCACTCAATTTGTTGGGCGTTAATTTGGGAGCAAATATGTCCTGGCACGAACATGTTGCAGGCATGCCAAGAAGAGCTTCTCAAAAGTTGGGAATATTGTTTCGAACCAGAAAGCTTTATACTCCACAACAACTGTTAATTCTTTACAAAGCTCAAATTCAACCAACTATGGAATACTGTTCCTATGTTTGGGGCTCCGCTCCCGAACACACACTGCATTTATTGGAGTCTGTTCAGAGAAGAGCTGTTCGTCTGATTGGAGACCCGGAACTGACCGACGGCCTTGATTCGCTGGAACATTGAAGAACGGTTGGCTCCTTGAGTCTGTTCTACAAGTATTTTCATAAAACGTGTTCGGAGGATGTAGCCCGCTTAATTCCTTCCAGAGCGATGCATGTTAGAAATACATGTCGCGCTAATACTTCACATCCGTATTAGGTTCAGCTTGTTACTCCCCGTACAACGCTTTTCAAGCAGTCTTTTATATGGAGAACATCATCCCTTTGGAATAATTTGCCCAGGGATGTGATTCCCACCGAGTACAATTTAAAGCGATTCAAGAACAACGTGAATCGCTTTTTCCGCACACATGCCGCTCCTGGAGCGCTTTAGGGACTTCCCTGCAGCACGTGTGCTAGACCTATAAAAAAAAAATTGCCGAATTCATACCGATCCATCTTCTACGTGTACAGCCCCTGTGACTAAAATAACAATTTTATTTTTCTCCTACTTCCAGTCTGACCTTATCATTGTCCTTCATTAAACAGTTCTCTATTTATTATAGATGCAACTACCTACCATAAGGCAAAATAAATTGTCATTAAAAATTACGTAATATATGCCACATGCGCATTTTTTTATTTGTTATAACGCTTGAATCCTTGAAAAAATCAATTGCCGACTTTGTTTAATTGGACATGCTGATCCCAAGTTTATGAGCAGAGGTGTGCGTTCAATTGAATAAAAAAAATCTAGGCGTAGCAAATAAGTGTGGATTGCAATAATAAGATGTTGCGAAGTGTATGCGTTGCTTTAACAATGCCATTTTTCTTATTAAATATCCTACACTTAAAAATATATTACACTAACAGTTGCGTATGTGTGTGTGTATGTGTGTATGAAATAGCGGAGATTAAAAAGTGCCAGAAATCCCGTTACCTGTTATTAGTTGAATCTAATTTACTCCCTTTCACCTTATGTATATACGAGGGTTGCATGATTTATACCTGGCCTTGGCCAGATATGGCTCTACTATACATAACCTTTGACAAGAATCCTGTCAATTTTTCGCTGTCGTCGCGTGATTTAATTTGTGAGTGGTAGCCATTTAATTAGAACAACTTTTATGATTTTACAACAGTGGAAAAAGTTGAATATCGAGCAGTGATAAAATATTTGTTTTTGAAAAAAAAACGAATGATGAGATAAAAGCAGAACCCAGCGAAGTTTATGGGGACTCTGCACCTTCGTTACCGACCGTAAAATATTGGACAACTGAATTCCAAACGCGCCCGTACAAGCATTTTTGATGAAGAATGTCCAGGTCGTCGAAATGAGGTCGCCACATCAGAAATGATTAAAAAAATCCAGGATTTAGTGATAAATGATCGAGGACTGAAAGTACGTGAGATTGCTGAGACTGTGGGCATTTCAGTTGAATGGGTGCAGAATATTTTAACAACTCATTTGGATATGAGAAAGCTTTCCGCAAGATGGGTCCCGTGATTGCTCACAGTTGCCAATAAACACGCACGTTTGTCAACTTGAAAAGAAGGTTTGGCGATGTTAAAGCGCAATCGGAATAATTTTTGGCGTCGATTAATAACTGTTAACGAGACGTGAATCCATCACAGCACACCAGAGGTCAAAGAACAATCCAAACAGTGGATTTTCCGTGGCGAACCGGCCATTGAAACTACAAGAAACATCATTCGACCAGGAACATTAGCAGTTCGATTAACAGCTAATATGATTTCAGGACATCTTTTATTAACCCTTCTAGGAAACTCAGGATCAAGTCTTAACATCTATCTTATCAATATTTTAATTATTATTCAGATACTTTTATTAATTCTTGAATCAGCTGTATCCATCTTTCAATCTTATGTATTTTCCATTCTAGCTATTCTTTGCTCAAGAGAAGTTAACTAACTAATGAAACAATTAAAAAATTATTCATACTATCTAGTTAACTATGACCATTACTGGGTTCATTAGGAACATTTACTCCTAACATTCTATACATAGGAATATTAATCAATCTTTTAGTAATATATCAATGATGACGAGATATTATTCGAGAAAGAACCTTCCAAGGATTACATACTAGAAAAGTAACCCTAGGCCTACGTTGAGGAATAATTTTATTTATTACATAGGAGGTATTTTTTCTTAGCATTTTTTTGAAGATTCTTACACGCAAAGCTCGCTTCAAGAGTCGAATTAGGAATAAATTGACCTTCTAAGGGTGTTAATACTTTTAACCCCTTAAAAATCCCTCTATTAAACACTCTTATCTTACTAACCTCAGGACTAACAGTAACCTGAGCCCATCACAGAATCATAGAAATGATTAACCTGAGCCCTTGACAGAATCATAGAAATGATTAACCTGAGCCCATTACAGAATCATAGAAATGATTAACCTGAGCCCATCACGGAATCATAGAAATGATTACTAAAAATGGTGTTTTGAGATGCACGCGACATAATCCACGTCGATTACCTTGAAAAGGGCAAAACGATTAATGGAGATTTTTATGTTTCAACCATACTGTGAATGAAAAACGTGTGCATTTGGCGAAGAAACGAATTCTCCTTTATCAAGACAATTCAGGCCTGCATACTTGTGTCATCGCCATGACAAAATTCCATCGGTTAATATACGAATTGCTTCCGCATTCCAGATTTAGCCCCCAGCGATTATTTCCTATTTTCGAATGTTGAAAAATGACTCGGTAGAAAAAATTTGGCTTAAACGAGGCGGTCATTGCTGCAACAAACGCCTATTTTGAAGGGTGAGAGAAATCGTATTTTTTAGATGGGATACAAAAGATAAAAAAGCGTTCGACTAAGTGTTTCGAGCTAAAAGGAGACTATGTTGAAAAATAAAATAAATTTTATATACAAAAATGTTTTTTTCTTGTCAAGACCAATGACTTATCATACAAACCTCGTATTTATAATAAGAGTTACATTTCATGTTGTTTTTCTGATGTTTTCGATGTAACCGAATCAGTTTTATTCAAATATAGTGCAAATACTCTTAATGCTTCATATTTACGTGGAAACCAAGCTGCAACCTATAAATAAAACAATTATCGTCATAAGACAACTGTGAATTTATTCTGAGTACTTCGGAATATACTAAATTAAGACTAAACTTGTTATTATCATCTAAGTCAATGAAAGTTAACTAAAGCTGAAAGCTTGATCAGATTAAGTCTGTGTTGATCATAAACTATTTAACTGGAATCATTTATACACTGTGAATCATTGAATATCTCGAAACGAAATGAGGTTAGATCAAAATTTTTTCATGGCTAATGATCCCATTTTCCAACGAGTAGGTGACAAAACCTAGATACTCGTATATATATATATATATATATATATATATATATATATATATATATATATATATATATATATATATATATATATATATTTTTAAATTTTTTTGATGCTGCGGACAAACACTTCTGTGTCTGTCCGTCTGTCACTATTTGACATAGAAAGTTGAAATTTGATACTAATATAGGAATTGATGACCTCATCAGAGCCGTGTAGTTTTGAGAGTCAAATTTTGACTTAAGGGGTTAGTTTTGGGGAGTGAAATCGGAAGTGAAAAAAAAACATTTTTTACTAGGTCATCGCATCGAGTGGGGTGTTAAATGAAAGCTTGTAAAAACACGAGTTCAAAAATATATATAATGTCATACTTGCGCACACTTTTCTTTGTATTATTTTTAAAAAATCGCGAAAAATCGGTCTCCCCCCTTTATCTCAAAAAGTACTGATAAAAAATTTTAAAAAAATTCTGGAATATTTTCCACGGGATGTAGATTGAACGAAAATTATCACGAGTAATAATTTATCTGGTATATAAAAAAAAAAAATTCAAGGTCATCAGTTTTCAGTAAAGATCAGAAACAAACTTTGTTAAAAACTCATTTGGGGTGTGTCACTGATCATTTTATACCTCCGTAACAAAAATTTTTATTTTAAAAGTAATCAACGTATGGAACACTAATTGCGCAAGTTCAACTTACACTTGACCGGTTATTTTATTTTGAGAATGTTTTAAGTTTATTGTTATAAATAATAATATTGTATTAATTTTTTAGATCAATTTAAAAATCAATAAATAAAACATATCCTTTAATACACCTGCCAGTTTTCGAGGTAGAAAATTAACAATTTGTTGACACTTTACAAAGATATTTCTAGAAATTTTGAGCTGATGAAGATACGATTTAATCTAGTAACAATCCAGCTAAAATTAAATGTCTTTTGTTTCTAAATTAGACTATGATCACCTTTATGACGCTTGGTACACAGTGGATCTAAATAATTACATAGAAAAAGTTGTCAGCTAGAAATATTGGATTTTGATTTACGATGATAATGAAAATATAATTATTTTTTCTACTATGTAATCAAGCGCAAAATAGTTCTTATCTCTAGTTATAAATGTGTGTTCCTAATAGTGTAAAAGTATACCTTTCTCTTTGCTGTGAATAAAATGACATTAATAGTTTTTTCCATAATTTTAAATAAGAACTAAAATTTAAGAGATTGTAATTTACATATGTTAAATTTCATTTCATTGTCATTACAAATCTTAAAAAAATACATTTTAGGAAATAAAATTATGCATTGTTGGCGAGTTATCGTATAAAGTTGAATAAAAATATGAGATAGACAAAGATAGAACACCCTAAAAAATGATTCATTATTCATACGTTCGTCATTATCCATTCATAGTTTTTTTCCGCATTTAATAATATAGAGGGTAATGAGTTTATCTAAATATATTAGAACACGTGGCGTAGTATAAATAAGTAATAATATGAAACATGCTTTTTCAAATTGTTGCTACTTATGCTTGCGAGAACTCTACTGGTCAAATTATTGTAAAAAATTACCTTAAACATACGTTCTTAAACATCTAAATTGTCTAGAAATCCGGTAATTACAGGAAGAAAAACATTCAGCATAAAATAGAAAAGAACAATTTTTATTTTTTGTCATATACAACCAGTTTACTATTTCATATCTCAGTAGCGTACAAGGCAGTGACGTTTTCAGAAATCCCTCTTACGTTTTCAACGTAAATAGCATTAAGAGTACGTATAAATAATTTATATTTTATCTGTGGTTAATGCACAAGTGTTATATTTTACACCTAACATTAAATAATTTGGCAGCTTCTCTCTCTTCTCCTCTAATTTTCACGCATTTGCTAATGTATCAATGTATTAGACTGATAGTTATGGGCGTTTGTAATTAAGGGTAAACGCCCATTTTACAAAACTGTAAACAAGAGACCGCGACGAAGATGTTTATAGCAATGAGAATTTGACAGTATCAACAATATCAATCAAAACAGACTTCTAAATTACTAACGCCCATATAACCCACCAAAAACCAAACTAGTATTATGATGAATATACTGAGGCAGAACTAAAAAAGTAAATAATTACGAATGAATACGTGGTTTTTAATACGGAATTATATTAAAGGCCTTATAATATTATATATATACAGTAATACCCCGCTTTACGCGAGGGATACGTTCCGAAAAAAATCGCGTTAACTGAAATTCGCGTATATCGAGGTTTATGATTAAACATAGTCAAAATTTAATACAAAAAAATACAAATCATTTTAATCAATCACTTTAATTCTAAGAACACTTTATGCAATACATACTCTTATTTTTTACGGAAAAATACATCTATTGTCTTTTGGGTAACGTTTTGTTTACGTTCTTGTAAAATACGTTCATAACACCCAACACTGTTTTTAATTGTTTGACACACGGTCAAGACACGGTCATCATTATTGTCTATACTCTGCAATATGTCCAAACCTGAATAAATTTTTGAAAGTGCATTTTGTATTTCGCGTTATAGTGAAACCGCGCGTAACGGGGTCGCGCTAAGCGGGTATTACTGTATATATATATATATATATATATATATATATATATATATATATATATATATATATATATATATATACAGTAATACCCCGCTTAGCGCGACCCCGTTACGCGCGGTTTCACTATAACGCGAATTTCAAATTTCGCGTTCATGTAGTCATTAACTTCTCTATGGTCGCGGGGGATCCCCGCTTTCTCTGAATATTCTCTTTGAAGAATTGGGAATTCCCTGTCCTTCGACTTTGTTCTATGGGGATTTCCTCGTTCGTTTCGTGTGTTCATTTGTTCCGTAATGTTAGTTCGGTCGGCTGGCAGTTTTGTTTTAATATTTATTGGAGATACATACATACATAATTTAACCCTACGTTAAAAATGCCGCCTGTAAAGAAAAAAGAGCGTAAAAGCGTCACTTTGGAATTGAAGATGAAAGTGTTAAGAAGAATGGAAAATGGAGGCAAAGCAACAATTGTTGGGAGAGATTTTGGACTCTCAGAATCGACTGTGAGAACGATTTATAAAAATCGGGAAAAAATTAAAATCTCCAGCGAAGGTTCAACACCTATAAGTGCAACAAAACTTTCTCGTTCGAGATCATCTATCTTAGAAAGAATGGAGAAATTACTGTCAGTCTGGATCGAAGATTTGAATAAGAAGAACACACCACTAAGTCAAGATCTCATATGCACAAAAGCAAAATCTTTGTATGAGATGCTGAAAACAAAAGAAGGAGAAGGGAGTGCCACTCCGACTTTTGCTGCCAGCAGAGGCTGGTTCCATCGGTTCAAGCAGCGTTCTAATCTTCACAATATCCACATAACAGGCGAGGCGACCAGCGCGGACATTCAAGCTGCAGCTGAGTTTCCAGACAAGTTTCAAGACTTCGTTAGACGAGAGAAAATTCCTGCTTGTCTCATCTTCAATGTTGATGAGACCGCACTTTACTGGAAAAAAATGCCATCTCGAACATTCATTTCTAAGGAAGAACGTCAAGCCAGTGGTTTCAAAGCTGCGAAAGATCGACTAACACTTCTGCTGGGTGGTAATGCCACTGGTGATTTCAAACTGAAACCTTTACTAGTGTACCATTCAGAAACACCCCGTGCAATGCGAGGCACAGACAAGACAAGTCTACCAGTTGTGTGGCGATTAAACAGAAAGGCGTGGGTTACACGGGAAATTTTTCAAGAATGGTATTCTAATAGTTTTTTTTGCCCATCAGTCAAATCATACTGTGACAGAAATGGGCTTGAACCTAAAGTTATATTACTCTTAGACAATGCCCCAGGACATCCAACCTCACTTGATACGCCCAGAGACTTAAAAGTGTACGTAAAGTTCCTTCCACCAAACACTACGTCAATATTACAACCTATGGACCAGGGAGCAATAGCAAACTTCAAAGCTTATTACCATCGCCGCACTTTTAGCCAACTAATTCATGAAACTGACGGGGAAGGAAGACAGTCTATGCGAGAGTGGTGGAAGTCATACAACATTATGAAGTCTATTCACAACATAGAAGAGGCTTGGAAGGAAGTTAAAATGAGTTGTATGAATGGGGTGTGGCGTAATCTTTGGCCAGATGTAGTGGAAGCACCTAGAAGAATTGTCCAGATGCAGAGACAAGTGCTTGAAGACATTGCTGCAATGATTGAGGGGTCTGAACTTGAAGATGTCATGGTAGAAGATCTCGTAGAACTTGTAGCAACGCACGACGATCCTATTAGCAATGAAGATCTGATCGAGTTACAGAATAATCCTATCTACGATGAGGAAGAACAAGTAGAAGAGAAAGTTTTATCTTCAGGGGAAATACAAAATGCACTTTCAAAAATTTATTCAGGTTTGGACATATTGCAGAGTATAGACAATAATGATGACCGTGTCTTGACCGTGTGTCAAACAATTAAAAACAGTGTTGGGTGTTATGAACGTATTTTACAAGAACGTAAACAAAACGTTACCCAAAAGACAATAGATGTATTTTTCCGTAAAAAATAAGAGTATGTATTGCATAAAGTGTTCTTAGAATTAAAGTGATTGATTAAAATGATTTGTATTTTTTTGTATTAAATTTTGACTATGTTTAATCATAAACCTCGATATACGCGAATTTCAGTTAACGCGATTTTTTTCGGAACGTATCCCTCGCGTAAAGCGGGGTATTACTGTATACACCATATAAATACAGTTTGCCCCATATGTGTAGAATAATGATTCCACAGCATTTATTAATCAGTGTATCAAGAAAATGTTTAAATAAAAGTTATAGGGTGTTATACGGCGCACATGCTCACGTTGACAACAAAATGTTTAGAACTGTCACTTCGAAGAAATTACGTCATCCTAATTTTTTTTTAAATGGAAAGCCCTCTATATTATTTTATTTTTGAGTCTTACTAAAAATTCTCAATATTATTTGTCTAACATACTGTATATCTAAATTGAACTGTTTTGGAATTATTGATATTTGAGAGCAAAGAGTTAGGTAACGACTTAATGCGTCAAAAAATGATTTATTGTTCAAAAGGTTTATTGCCGCATTTTGTGAAACTGCAATTTGAGCGTAATATCATAATGGTACATTTAACAGAAGCAGAAAGAATCACTTTATTAATGATGGTTGGTTACGGAGTCTAGATATATATATATATATATATATATATATATATATATATATATATATATATATATATATATATATATATGTTATATATATATATATATATATATATATATATATATATATATATATATATATATATATATACATATATATACATATGTACATATATATGTATGTATGTATATATATATATATATATATATATATATATATATATATATATATATATATATATATATATATACATATACATATACATATATATGTATATGTATGTATGTGGGTGTGTGCGTATGTGGGTGTGTGCGTATGTGTGTATATGGGTAAATCAAATATAATTGGGGATCCTTTCTTAAAAAAATATTTTGCAGTAATGAAAAAATCAATAAAAAACTTATTTTTCTACGTAGTCTACCCTGTTCAAAACAAATTTTTCCCACCAAAAAGGAAATTTTTTTTATGCCGTCATCGCGAAGCTTTAGGAGCCAGTTCTACACAAACGATTCTACGCCTTCGTCATTTTCAAAATGCTTGCCTCTCAACGCTTTTTTCAAAAGACCAAACAAATAAAAGTCGCAAGGCGACAAATTCGGGCTGTAGGGCGGGTGTTTCCAGAGTTTCCAGTGCATTTGTTCCAATTTTTGTTGAGTCACTGCAGTTGTGTCGGACCGAGCGCTGTTGTGAATCAGTTCCACACTCCTAATGGACATTTTTTGTCGATAAGCGAGTTTAACTTAATCAAGGAATTGACGGTAGTAGGCAGTGTTAATAATATATACATATACCAGTTGTACAAGTATGAAATGCGGATTTCAGACAACAGATGGTGCACCAATGCAGTTCGTGCTATAAAGATTTGACACTGCGCCATTTTGTTGTGTCATCAACAAGTGTCAGACGCACACGAGTAGTAAATTGGAAAAGTGTGTGCATAGTGTTGTGTTGTTGTGTTCAATATGTCGAAATTTATACCGAACAAATAGCATTCGCGGACAGCATTAATTTTTTATTTTCATTTAAAGAAAACTGCGGTTGAATCATACCGATTACTTCGAGAAACTTATGGTGAACATGCTTCATCGCAAGATACGTGTGAACGATGGTTTCGGCGTTTCAAAAGTGGTGATTTCGATGTTGCAGACAAGGAACTTGGAAAACCGC